>QLSS01000025.1:1631024-1765467 GCA_024372645.1 Trichomalopsis sarcophagae | reverse complement strand
ATATATATATATATATATATATATATATATATATATATATATATATACATCATGAAACTTATTCATGCAAAATGAACTTGCATGGATAAATGAATGATTATTGAATAATTGTAGGACTAAATTTGTACAGAGAGTGAGAGGGCGAGAGAGCGAGAGAGAGAGAGAGAGAGAGAGAGAGAGAGAGAGATATTAAGCGATTTTAGCGAAGTGCCTACTACTCTCTACAGCTCTTTTTAGAGAATGTTCCAGCGTATAGACATTAACTTATTATTTCTCCGTTATCAGAATCCCAATATATTGTCAGTTATTGAAAAGCACACAATCTACTGCCGTGCGAGATAAATGAAATACAAAATTTAAAAAAAAACAACGTTTGCTGTGAGGAATATGTACATATACGCATATTTATAAGTATATATAACTAAAATTTTTGTATTACCGTCGTCGTCGTGCCATGTGATGAACAGAAAGAATTGCACACGTCCAATATAAGAACGCGTATGTGTATATTACATGTCCTTCTTCTCAAACTTTTATTTCAATGTGTTTTCGCATAAACCCGCTTATACACGCATTTCCATGTGTGGCATAGAGTAGATTCTTGTCTATAAGAACAAAATTTATGAAATAAACAACATTGTAAAACCAAGCTCGCTATCATTATTTAAAGTTATTTGATGCACAAGAAAACAAAAACATAATATATATCCCACGTAGCAGGAAACGTTGTGGAAACGTTGCCGAAACGTCGAAAAGTCACACACTTTGTTGACAAGTGAACGTTGTCAGAACGTTGTCCTTACTCAACGTCTTAGCAGCGTTTATTCCAAACGTGCTATAAGCAAGTTGGAAACGTTCGTGCAACGAAAGTTTGAATAGAAATTTTGTTATCAATACTTAGAACGTTGACGGATCGTTGCAAGAACGTTTCTGCAACGTAAATTTAAATAAACCGCTACATTTCCCACCCTACCATCCTATCTTCGATACTTTGCTTTATAGACATCCCTGAATTACTTCACTTGTGGACTTGAATACGCCATCTACACAAGGACTGACGTACTAAAATTATCCGTACATACGCTCATATTCTGTAAGAAACGTTCCGGCAACGTCTCTAACTCTATTATCTCTGAACGTTTTAGCAACGTTCACTTGTCAACGAAGTGTGGCTAAAACGCTGAAAACGTTCTGGCAACGTTTTCAGCGTTTTAGGGGAACGTTCTTTGGTTCCCAGTACAAGGTTGCAGCAACGTTTCATCCACAGCGTTTCCTATACTGCTACGTGGGATATAGGACGGAGCTAAAAGCCGTATGACTCATTATGAGACTGCGAGTGAGTATATGCATAAAATAACCTCTCAAAATGACATATGATGTATGACATTTGCAATTAGCAGAGTGGTGGTGCACAACGACGAGCCGATACCTGCGTCCAAGGCGAAGGCTGGCAATTCCAATGGACAGCGGCAGCGCAGACAGGGCCGGAGTCGGTGAAAGCAATTGTCCCGGGACCTTTCTTGCGTCCGAGACTCGTGAAAGCTCTGCCGTGCGTGGTACTAGGCGCAAGAGGTCCTTGTCAGCTGGGAAGCGGCGGTGTTGGCGGCCGCGGCATTCCGGATCCGTGGCTAGAATATCTCTGCAGCTGGGAATGCGGCACACGCAGGGACCTCTACCTCAGGCTCACGGATCTCATCTGGAAGCAAGAGCGTCTGGCTTTAGTGCAGGGAATACCCGATCCTTGGAAAGCAGAAGGTTAGCGCGCGCTTGGTGTATTATATGTTTACAGGTACCTAATTTTGGCTATCTTGTTCGTCCAGATTATTTCGACAAGTTTTGCCGCTACTACAAGTGCTGCGCTTTACCGGCAAAAGAAGCTGCAGTAAAGAAAAAGCCAAAGCGCAAAAAGTCGCGAAAAGTTGAGAAATTTAAAAACAGTAGCCCTAACGACTTTCAAAAACTACGCGACAGACTCGAACAGTTGGATACGGAATTGAAATTGAAAGCCGCCGAGGGCCGAAAGGAATCGACGATGGGCAAAGTTATGCCTCTCTGCCCCGGCAAGTGCGCATTTGGTATAAATAAAGAAAGCGTTACGAGCGACAGCTGCGGTTGTCCTACTGATAATGCCACGGACGACAAGATAAATATGCTACGACCATCAGCAGCAGCAGTCAACTTTCTCAACGAGTTGAAGAGTAGAATCAAAATTAGGGAGAGAGCTCTTGATGAGACTTGGGCCGGTCTGCGAGCTCAACAGGAGAAGATTTATCAACGCGACAACGCGGAACGAATGAAAGCTGTAGATAGCACGCGGAAAAAAAATAAACCTGCTCGATAAAGCGCGCGAAGGACGCGCAGCCTTGCATTTTCGCGCAAAAAAGACATTGTTGGCGGACGAACGAGTAGGTCATGATAATTTCGAAACTTGCGGTAATTCCAGATCGCGTCGATATTATCGCTAGTCAAGTACTCTGTTATCAGAAAAATTCCTCGCGCGATCGCACATACAATAGTGATTGATGGTAAAAAAGCAATATCTTATGCAGACTTGTATTAAAAGCCGATGAACTGATGACGAAGAGAAGAAATAATTAGCGATCCGAACAAGTTTGATTGCCGTCAATTGCAAAAGTACGGAGCAGCGAGCTCAGCCGTCTGCGTATATACATATATATATATATATATATATATATATATATAATTGGCCGTCTTCCGGGCCGCAGCCCAACGACGATTTCCTTCTTCCAACTACTAGCGCAGTGAACAATTGAGAAGAGAACAAAGCTGCACCGGATAGACATATTAAAAATATGTGCGATTGACATGGAGAAGCGACGATCGCTCTAGACTCGCAAATATTTGTTGTACTGCGCCGCTTCTTACGTAACGCAAGTGGGCGATATTGCGCGCAAACAACCACTTGAGTTGCGATCCTACACTTGTACGAATTCTCGTAATTGAACGCCGTCTTGCAAAAGTCTATACTGCCTTATGTTTGCTCATTCCGGCGTGTTCATCTGGCGCACTTATCGCGCGACTCTAATTAGGCGTGAATGATTAGCTACTTTTTAGGTAAGAGCCGCAGTCATAGGCGGTTTGGGATTTTCCTATACATATTGGGTTATTTTTGTGTGCGCGCAGACTAGCGGAAAAACCCTCGTCCCGAGTTTCTCTCTATCATCAGTTGTGGGTATAACAACAAGAGTTGAGCAGTTAGTCAGCATCCCCTTTGAAAACTGAAAATTGTAAACAAGCGCAGGTATGGACTATGCGGAGTGAGTATAGGCAGTGCTAGGTAGTGGGGAACCAGCCGAGACTCGAGAGAGCAGCGTGGGCGTAGAGAAGGGGCAAATGTTAAATAGTCCGCAGCGGGGGCGCCTCGGTCGGTCGGTCAGGCGCTCGCGGCCGCTTACCTATCGGCTAGCAGTCACGGGCTCAGCTGATCGCGTGGCGAGCCAGTCACCGCGGCCCGAATGCCCGATGCTGATGCCTCCGCTCCGCACGTCCGTCAGTCCATGATCAGTTCTCGCCCTGGCTCCGTTCCGAGAGATATAGAGAGAGAGAGAGAGAGAGAGAGAGCGCGCGCGCGCGTGACACTGTTTACAAGTATACCGTTCTCGCAGCTGTTCTAGGTTCCAACACAGCGCACGCACAGCTGTAGGTTAGAGGAGCTTTTGCAAACGCCGCGGAGGATCGATTTTTCCACGAGCTCGGAGGAGAGAGAAAGTGCGAGTCGGTATTTTTAGCGGATGACGTCGGCGGCGCACTGCCGCACGTCCAGCTGACTATACAGTGTGGGCTGCTGCGGCGCGCGAGTATCAACGTGCTGCACACGAGCCGAAGGGGTGTCTATGTGCGGGTCAAGGTGCGCGTGCAGCCTTTGCCAGTGTCGGGGCGGTGAAAAGGGCAGCGGCGCCCGACCGCCGCGTACTGCCCATCATCGGCGAGGAAGCGAGCCTGCCTGACAGAAGTACAGGGCCCTCCCCCGCGGTGGGCATGAGTCGCTCTGCTTCGTAGACAGTCCTCCATTAGCTGCGGATCAACAAGTCTTTTGAGTACCCACGCAAGGAGATAGCGACACACTCGTCGCGCACGAGCAGCCGAGATACACACACCATCAGAGAGCTAGAGAGAGAGAGAGAGAGAGAGAGAGAGAGAGAGAGAGTGGGACAGCGCAGCCAGGCAAAAGCCGCAAGGCTCCAGTAGCTCTTTCAACATGATGACGACGGACAAGGAGCCGGACAACGGCATCAACATCAAGTTCGGGGCCGACAGGGCCAGCAGCAAGAAGGGCGAGTACCGGCTCGTCGCCCAGCAGAGCAATGCGGAGAAGGGGATCAACGGGAGCGCCAAAAAAGGTTATTACCCTCACTTTCAACTGTTGCTCCTACCTCTACTAACCCGATCGGTATTTCGTATTATGGAGGCCATAATTAAGAACGTGGCTTCTTGAATCGGTGCGCGCGTAGCTTTTTCACGCGTCATCGCGGTCGGGGCCGAATATGAGTCTCTCATATACATATACATGCGCGCTATCGCGACTCAGGACGACTCACGAGGCTGCTGCACTGCTCCGAAATACTTCGCATCGCTTGTATATTCAATTAAAGATTAAAAATGAAACGAAAAGTCGTCCGCAATTAGTGCTGCATTGTGTTCGGTCAAGCGTCAGCTGGACATGCCCCTCGCAATACACACGACATTGCGATTGCGCGACGATTCATACGGATTCCACGCATTACATCATCCGATCGCACAGCATCCGTGAATTGATGTGCGCTTATGAGAGATAAGACCGCGAGAGCGCAATGATCTTGACCGGGCTCTCCTCTTCTTCGCCTTAGCCGCTGATGCATATACTGCATACCGAATCATTGTGTAACGCTACTAATAAGCTCATGAATGAAGCAGTTACTTGTCACGATCATTACAGCTCGTTCGTAGCTCGAGGGCGAAAAAATATTCAATCGGATTGCGCGCCTAACTCGAAGTATCTGGTTAGAACTAGACCGGCAATTTTCACGTAATGTATATATAAAGCGCACGTGCGCGAGTGCTTCAACAAGAATGCCGCGGTAGATAAAAAATATCGACAAATGAGACGTCGTAAGCGCGCACACGTGAAGGAAACTCGATCGTCTGCGAAATAGACTTTCAATCGACTGCAAGAGACGTGTCAATTTTCTTTAAAAAAAAATTTATAACGCCAGCAATCAATTTATAATGCAGCGCGAGCGATAAGAAAAGGCCTGCGGTTCAGCCTACAGGACCGAACGGACACGCGCGTTATATACACGTACGTTTATCTGTGTGACTCAACAAGTGAAGCGGTACACAGCTGAATACGCCCTGTTATTTATTTTCACACAGCCTTTCGACTCGTTTGTCGTTGAGATGTATCTTTGGTCGAAACGGAGAAGATATATACATATATGTATAATCGAGTGTCAAATTCAATTCATAATGAGGTCATATTTATGGGTCGCGTGGAACGAAAACCCGTGCTCGCACACAGTTGACCCGAATACAAATTTAGTTTGCTGCGAGTCAACAGATTTGGAAATCGACTGCACGATTTCAGCGTATTTTGAGATTTATGTTTTTCGAATACTACCGATACGCTTCATAGTCTCGCGCGATTAGCCCATGCGCAGATAAGATAATCGCTTGTCTGCGTGCCACAGATCAGCTGATACAGACTGCACGCAAATATAGTTATGCAAGCGAAGTTGCGCATTTTTATACAGTTGAGTATCGCTCAATAACCTCCGGGGCAGCATGGAATGCGACGAGTTGAGTTTGACGTTGCGATCAACGATATAAGTACACATACTATCGTGTTTCTACTACTTTCTCAGGCAGCGGCAGCATCCGCGTCTCTGCTCCTCGTGCGCGGCGCTCCTCCTGCAGCAGCCCGGCGGCGGCGGCGGCCGATGCGTCCGCATGGGCAAGTGCCTCTTGCGGCTGCTGGGCCACGCGCTCCTTCTCGGGCTCATCTGCTGCCTCGGCTGGCTGCTCTACCGCGAGTTTGCCGACTGCCTCTGGAACGTCGCTCGGAGCCTCGTCGCGACGAGCTTCCTCTTGATCGGCAGCAGCCTCGCGCTCCTCGGCCTCTGCAGCGGCGGCCAAGAGCTTCGAGTCCGTTCCGCGAGCGTTGAATGAACTGTTGTAATAAAGTCTGCGCGATCGCACAGTTAAAGCGCCTGTGTCTGCCTTATTCCACCGCCTTATATTACCCCGAGTTACGAGAGCTGATCAGCCCGAGCTAATGGCCGTTTTATTTTTATTGCCGTTTCTCGAAAATAGTCGAGGCCGCGATGTCGTCATGCGCCGATCGAATCAATTAAATTGCGACGCGGCTTCAATTCGGTTCGACCTTTGGCCTGCTCGGTCAAACAACACCATGTGACACGCCAAAGAATTACTCTTTCTCTCGGCTTTCAGCAGCGGGCCCGAAGAAGCGGCGAGCGCAGCCGATCGAGCCCGACTGCGAGATGGTACCCCCGGACGGAGGCTGGGGCTGGTTCGTCCTGGTCGCGGCGGTCATGGTCAACGTCCTCATCCCCGGCGGCATCAAGTCCTTCAGCGTCTTCTACAAGGCCTTCCAAGACCAGTTTGAATCGTCCCTCTCGGCTGCCTCCTGGATTCCAGCCCTCTGCTACTTTCTCTACAGTTCACTGGGTACACGCGGCTATGATGCCTCATTATAATGCCAATTGCTGTTATCGCAGCTTATATATATATATATATATATATATATATATATATGTATACCTATATACGCCCATACGCCATGTTCCAGGTCCGCTGTCGAGCATCCTCTCGGTCAAGTACTCGTACCGAACCGTCAGCCTGATCGGCGGCACCTTCGCCGCGGCCGGGATGATGCTGACCTACTTCGCCACGTCCATCGGCTACCTGTACTGGAGCTACGGGATATTCGTGGGCATCGGCGCAGGCCTGGCCTTTCCCCCGACCGTCTACATCGTCACCTCGTACTTCGTCAGGCTGCGCGGCCTGGCCAACGGGTTCTGCATCTCCGGCAGCTCGCTCGGCTCGATCATCATGCCGCCCATCATAACTAAGCTGCTGCAGGAGAACGAAGTAAGGTATGTCGTATATGAATAACGGACGTACGCGCAAGACGAGGACGCAGGCGAGATATATAAGGAGAAAACGCGTCAACGCTTGCAGAACCGTGATGCTGCTGATGGGCGCGGTGACGCTCAACGTCTGGGCGTGCGCCCTGCTCTACGACCCGGTGGAGAAGCACCTGATCCCGGCGAAGCGCAAGGCCCAGCGCGACGAGGAGGAGGCGGCGGCGGCGGCGGCGGCGGCGGTCCTCGAGCCCCTGGCCGAGGCGGACGTCGGCATCGCGATCACGGGCCCGCCGCCGAGCGACGAGGAGAAGAAGCCAGAGGAGGGCAACGATCCCAAGCCCGCGGCGCCCAGCGTCCCCAAGAGCGCCTCCAGCGTCGCCCTGGAGAACTACCAGAAGCCGGGCCAGACCCGCGCGCGCAAGATCAGCATGCCCGTGAGCGGGCGCGAGATGGCCGGGCAGATGCGCAGCACCCCGGCCCTCCACGCCGTGCCCGAGAGCCAGAGGCTCAGCCGGAGGCCCAGGCCGCCGCCCCTCTCGCCCAGCACCTCCTCCTTCAACTACATCAGCACGCCCTTTCACGGCAGCACCCTCACGGCCCTGCATCCCGAGTACGCCTCGACCCTCACCCTCAACGCCATCAGCTCGACCTTCGCCAGGAAGAGCCCGGAAAAGACGGCCAAGCAGCAGCAGCAGCAGCAACAGCAGCAGCAGCGGGACCAAGACGCCCTGCAAGCGGAGAGGAGCAAGTTCTTCGACTGCAGTCTCCTCGCGGATCCGATGTACCTCATCATTCTCATCTCCAACTCGACCAACGCAATCAGCTACACCAACTTTGTCATCCTGCTCGCCAATTACTGTAAACAGCTCGACTTTTCCGAATATCAGGCCTCGCTACTCTTATCCACCATCTCGCTCTTTGATCTTGTAGGTAAGGCGCCCTACCACTGTACACCCTACACCCTACACCCTACTATATATACACAGTCTATGCACACACCCGTCGTGCCGAGAATTAACGCGGCCGTCTTTCTGCAGGTCGCATCGGAGGGGCAGCTTTGTCCGACACCCGACTCATGCCGAAGCATTGGTACTTCGTTGGCGGCCTCTTCATATCGGGCGTCTCGCTGGCCATCACGCCCGCCGCCCAGGACTACACCCAGGTCGTCGTCTACTGCAGCATCTTCGGCCTGGCCTCGGGCGTCTACGTGGGCGTCACCGCGGTCGTCATGGCCGACATGCTCGGCGTCGAGAAGCTCACCTCCTCCTACGGCATCTCGCTCTTCGTCAACGGCCTCCTCCAGCTGGCCGGTCCACCGATCTGCGGCGCTATCATCGATCACTTTGGAACCATGACGTGGATCATAACGACTCTCGGCATCATCCTCATCTTTGGCTCGCTGCTCTGGACTTTTGTGCCCTTCATTCGCAGAAGTCGAGCCGCCGCCGCCGCCGCCGCCGCCGCGAGGGAGCTCGCTGCGCAGCAGCAGCCCGACAAGTTGTAGCACTTCCAAGGGCTATCGGTGCAGATTGCTGACTGCGACGTAGCCGCCGCCGCCGCCGATATTACTTAACGAAATTCAACACTGGAGGAGCGGCGAACCCTGTCTAGAATTTATCACAAAGTCTAGGTAAATTTTCTAACGCGTTCGGTATACGTGCCCAGGGATTCTCATTGCTCAATTATACTGTATATAATTTAACCCAGCAATAATCCTCAAAGCTGATGCTACATTGCACTTCAACTTCGTCAAATTACTTATAAGGATAAAAAAAAGTATGCCTCAACTATTTTTCCAACAATTCCAACATTCTGCAGGCAATGAACATTCAGTCGGCGTATAGATTGAGCGATACATCATAAACTGTGAAAATAAGAAGCATTTCTACCAATCTGCATTACAAATGCGTAGCGCATCAGAATGTACTACTATAGGGTTTACTCGTGACTACATATAATACTGTTATAACCGCGTACATGGTTTATTCTTATGCGCTGATGCGGCCTTTGAAACATAACAACTACTTATAGTTAGTATGAATGCGAATTTTAATCAAATGATAAAGCATTAACTATGTGTGATCTTGTTTTATCATCATTTTCAAGTTTACAAGTATTTGTGTTTTATTTTAAAATAATGTTTTTATTATTATCATTATCATTATTATTGTATAGAAGGCTTGAGATATGTGTAATATGAATACTTGACAGCCAATTCTTAAAGGTTCCGACGATCAATATTATATATGATGTATTGGTTTTTTACATATATCACTGACATATCTCAAAATTGGATATTATAATGATGATAAAGCTCAGGTTTATGAAATAATATATATATATATATATATATATATTTTTTTTTTTACACCAAAGGCATTTCTGCACTCTTGTTTGCGTGCTATACTTTTTTTAATATCAACTGCAAACTATTGAGAATTTCTTTGTCTGACAGTTGATGTGGTTTGATTTTCATATTTTAAGGGCTCTCGGGAGCATGGATGTACCCAGCAGTTATCGTGAAAGTGCATATATATATAATATAAAAACTGCAGAATATAATAATGCATAGAATGAATCAAGTCGACAATTGTCAAGATAAAACTACTTGGGTATACCGAGAGCCTATAATTATCGTATTTGCGTTATTTTTATACATCGGATATTGATTCAAACATTTCAAGTTAATGCTCATAGTAGAACTTGTTATCTGCAAATCCGTCTTTTTTGACACTGCCACTTACAATACCATCTACAACTCTAAATCTTAAAAAGCATTATATTCGGGTAAGGTATACGGTTGCCAATCTAACTGTAGTATACATAATTTGATTTAAAATCAATTTTTATTCAACAGGTGCGCGCAAGTCTATGATATCATGAGAGATATAACGGAAAGGCTTTGATGATCTCAGCCTTAATTTAGAGAATTGTTACAAATTTACTATGCGCACGTTAACAACCGAGCTTTCTTCTATAAACTACGTACATGCATTATGAAAAATATGCCGTGTTCCAAATAAAATCCGTTGATTGTCTGGCCGTGCCGCCGATATTGGTAAACCATCGATTTACCGAACGAAAAAAGAGAATAATTTAAAAAAGAGAATCGCGCCAAACGGTACCTATTTGGTGAAAGTTATATATCCTAAAATATTTGTTAAGCTCAGTCATTGGCGAAACGCAAAAGATTCGTCGCCTACTCTGTTCAACTATAAAGTATATATTTTAGTAATAGCAAATAAAAGAGAAAAGCCGTGTATGAATGTCCATTTTGTAACTGTGAAAGACACTTTTGTGTATCTCTGCGAATCGAATATTTTCGCAGATGTAATGAGAGCACGAAGGATGTCTTGCCTTATACGCGGATTATTAATATTATATACACAATATAGGTAATACTTAATATATGTATATATATATATATATATATATATATATATATATAACATATAACTACAAAGGCAAATCTTTTACCGCATTATACACTATTATACTATATAGATTACAAAACCGCGAAATCTGCACAATATGTAATTGTAATACCGACTGCATACACGAGAAAGTACTTATATATGTGCATACATGAACAATTATGTATATATATTAGCGATGTAATACATATGAGTAAATGTATATGAATAAACATAGCACAAACGTCAGCGGATTCATCCTTTACTAGCGAATCGCAGTTACTTTTGTAAATATATATATATATATATATGTATCAATATCAGGCACGTTGGAGGAAAGTATATATATATATATATATATATATATATATATATATATATATATATGTATTTGCGTTGTGCTATGGAGCTGCGCGCCCGTCGCGAACGAGAAATATTAACTTTGTTATGAATAAAACAGTATAGACGACGAAATGGTCGCAGTAACGAAGAAACGGTGTTAATGTATAATTTCTTTACATACCATACATCAGCCCTTACCTATATAACATTTAGCGAATTGCGTAAAAATATTAGGCAATAAGAATAGAAGATTTTTGTATAGAGAAGAATTTTAGCACGATCAAGCATACAAAAAATATATTACACAATTGTGTAAGTATAGCGGGAGTTGTGCGGGCACAGTCGGATCGCCGGAGGGTCGGGGGACGCCAACACGTCTTACCAATACTAATGCATATATAAATATAACAGAGAAAAGCCATCTACTGAGCCGAGAGAGGCGGAAGAATACGCGCATCAGCGACTCGTATAATCTCCGAAGAGCCGCCGTGGAGCGCTCGGCGGCCGGCGCGACAATGTTTTCTGATGATGTGGAGCCTGGAGAGAAGCCGACTCGGCGCCTTTCCGGGGGGGAACTTCATATGCATGGGCCGCCTCTCGGCTCTGCTTTCTTTCTGCCCGCACGAGCTTGACTCGACTGCAGTCGGCGTCTTCGTCCTCCTCGTTTCACGTCGAACGCTCTTCTTACAAGTACGCAGAATGAGGCGGCTCGTGCTCGAGGTGTTGGTGCTCGCGGCAGTCGTCGCCGCCACGGCCTTGCCCAAGAACGACGAGGAACACAAAGACCGTGTTCTGGATAAGGTATAATTTGTGCTCTAATCTTTCGCTCTCTCTCCTACTTGTCCTATAATTCGTATAACCTGCTTTCAGGACCTGAGCGATCAAGAGCACTTTACAAACTCGCAACACAACCCAGCCTATGATCACGAAGCATTTCTGGGAGAGGAAGCGAAAAGCTTCGAGCAGCTGAGTCCCGAAGAAAGTACGAGAAGGCTAGGCCTTATAGTTGACAAAATTGACAAAGACAAGGATGGTTACGTTACTCAGGAAGAGCTGAAAGACTGGATCAGGTATACCCAGCAGCGCTACAGTAGGGATGATACAGAGAGACAGTGGCAATCTCATAACCCGGACGGCAATGATAAGGTATCCTGGCAAGAGTACCGCGGCAGGATCTATGGTTTCCTTGACGAGACCGATCCAGAAAAGATCGATAAGCAAGATGAAAATTACTCTTACGCCACCATGCAAAAGAGAGAGAGAAGGCGCTGGTCCATTGCTGACAAGGACGGCGATGATGCTCTCACGAAAGATGAATTTGCCGCATTCTTGCATCCAGAGGAGACTGATTACATGAAGGACATTGTGGTGATTGAAACTATTGAAGATATTGATACTGATAAGGATGGCAAAATTTCCCTCGCCGAATACATTGGTAATTCTTTTCTTTTTCCCCAATACTTTGCTCCTACCTTTTCTCGTATGCCCGTATGTACGTACTCTTTGTTTACGCCTGCACAGGTGACATGTACAAAGGTGACGAAGGAGAGGAAGTACCAGAATGGGTCAAGAATGAACAGGAGCAATTTTCTACGCATCGTGACAAAGATGGCGATGGCTTCATGGATAATGATGAAGTGAGTTGAAATTTTTTCCAACCTTTCCTTTCATTTCGCATAGGATACTCAAGACGGTTGTTCTCGTTTATACCCAGGTTAAAAACTGGATTTTACCAGATGACTTTGACCATGCCGAAGCAGAAGCTCGTCATCTAATTTATGAAGCAGACTCCGATGCTGACCATAAACTGACAAAGGAAGAAATTTTAGAAAAATATGATATTTTTGTTGGATCACAGGCTACAGATTTCGGCGAGGCTTTAGCAAAGCATGATGAATTTTAATGATTTTCTATTAATAAAAGAATAACGAACAAATGTATATACATGACAAAGTTGAGAAACTCGGCTCTCTATTTCAAAAGAAATGCTTGTCATTGATAACTGCATCATCATCAATAGCCTTTAATAGTATTATACATGTGCTGCGAATATTGCTATTTTGATGATATTAATATTTATATTTTTACAGTTAGTAGATAAGAAAGATTGTCCAAAGGAATAATAATAAATTTATAAATTTTTAAAGTTTGACATATTGTATAGATTAGTTTTTCTTGACACCTCGCACAGCAGAAAAATATATCTGTACTTCCTTGTAAACGGGAGATAACTTATCAGTCACAAGTAATCCAGGTATGAGCTGATACTGTCAGATACTAAAATACTCTCTCTCCGACGTTCCATTATTCCACACAAAATGATAAAAGTAACTTTTTGGATTTCTCTATTTGTTCTTGCTGCCGTTATCAATTGTGTTTTTGGTAATCTTAAATTATTGAAATTTCGAAACATAAAAATATTTCTTAATTACAAGAACAATGAATCTCATCAGGTCAGGAGTTTGTGAATTACACCAAATATCGTACAAAAAATGATCCATCGTGTTTTCATATGTCATGGCTTGGATCAACACATGATGAAAAAAGAAACGTCAATTGTTCAGACCCCGCGTACAAAGGTGTTCCCTGTATCAAGCCACATATTAGTGAGTTCCATGCATATATTTATATTCATAATTATGTTTTACTACATCTCTAAATTAATAAAATTAAATTTTATTCCAGTAAGCAAAACACTTCCAAATGTCACTGATCTTTGGTTAAATAAACAGCGAACAGATATTTATTGCGATTTGCAAGAAGGTTACAGTTGCATAAAATACACGTATACATTCAATAATAAAGGTAACAAGATGAATTTTAAAATGCAATAGTTACAGAGTTATAGTTTTTTAATTTTTATTCATATACAGTTGCAAACATCAGTTATTTTTGTGGCAAAATGATCGAAGGTTTCGACGCTTTAGATAATGGATGCTTTACTCAAAAGGTACATCATTTTATAAAGTAAATAGAAGAAAATTAATAGAGAAAAACTTGAATAATTTTAATTTCAGATAAGAGGGCACGTTGTTGAGGCATGTGCATGTCGATCTGCTGGTGATAATAATGATATTATGCCCTGCAATTTATCATCCAGAATATCATACTCTTTTTTTATAGGGATGATTTTACTTAGTTTAGTTCTTCATTTTGTTTAGAATGTGAGATTAATTTTTTCTATTGGTTATTCACCCGTACATTGTATACTTTGGTTGAATAAACACATAAATGTGTACATATGTTCATTACTCTTTACTTCTTCTTCGCGCCATTTCCGTCCAGTATTCTATCTTATATTTCTAATACAGCTATATATATAGGTATTAGGTACTGCACCTGGTCGGCATCATAATATATTATACATACTATACTTACACGCGCACCTGGCGGACTCGGGCATTCACGAAGCGTCAGATGTGTATTACGTTACTCAAATATTATTATAACAAATATAACAATTCGTTATCCTTATATTCGCATGTCGATTACAATTCAAGTCATAAGTAATGGAAAATGATTATTACTCCACTGTTTATTCATGGTAAAAAAAAAATTTGTGTATCGTATAGGTTACGTTTACGAGCATTTTTATTGATTGATATTATAAAATGAGAATAATTTTTCTTTTTTCGTAGGTTTGACAAGTGTGGAATTATTTCAAATATTCAAACACATCTTAGACAGAACTTAGTAAATGCTTTAAAAAATAGAGATTTGGCGCAAAAATTCGACAAGACTGCTCCAAAGTCAGCGAAACAGTATGTTTATGATTTACTTATAGCGGAGTATCTTTGGAATCGTAACTATGCTTATACGTTATCGGTATTGGCTAGCGAAGCTCCTCTGTTAATTAACTTTAATAAACATGTAAAACAGTGTGGTGGTAGCGAAAGTACCAGCAGCTCCGGTTCAAAGCAAAAATTACAGAGTGATTACGTTTGCCATACATTAGAAACATTAGGAATAGAACCTACCAAGGCCAAAGGTCAAAGTATTATTAAAGAATATGAAAATAGCGATTTGCCTCTGCTGCTCTGTATACTACAGTGCATTAAAACAGTAGAAGATAGATTGCGTGCCACAACAAATAGTACAGATGGATACGAATCGCATAAAGAAAATGTATTACGCAAAACCTTTAAAAAATTTGAAGCTGCTAAAAAAAGGTTGATTCAACAAAAAGATTTATTCAATGCTCAATTGAGACAAAAGGAAAATGAATTAAAAGAGCAGACATTAATCATGGAGAAACAGCTTACAATCTTGCAAGATAAATTGGAGAAAGCTCAGGTAATCACAGTTAACGAGTTTTTTTTAGTAAGATTTATGCACTTCTTCGAAACTAATATAATATTATTCTCGGCTCAGAAATTAATGCACACCTACGATATAAAACAGAAACAGCTCGATGAAACAAAGAGGCAACAGTGTTTGCAACTTGTGCAAAAGGAAACCGAATTGGCAATTAAGGAAAACTTACTGTCACAAGAAGCAAACAGGTAGAAAGTTGTTTTCTTTTTCTTTTTTTTTTTTTTTTTCTTTTTTGTTATAATCGTTTTTACGTTTCTTCATGTTTACAGATTAGAAAAAGAACGCGACAGTTACCGGCACTTTGAAGGAGACATGAAAAAGTTGCAAAATGAACTTTTGAAAGTGCAAAAGGAAATCCCCCCAGTGGTGGATAGGGGGGATTGTAATTTAAGTACGAAAGACGCCGAAATACAGACTGAATTTGAAAAAAGCTTTGTTTCCGCACGAAATGAAACGAATCTTTTGAATCAAGAAAAACACGACTTAAGTGGGCTTGTACAAGAACAAAGATGGAGAATAGAACAATTAACAGCTAAAGTTTTACAGCTGTCGCGAAAGTTAGAAGAGACGCACTTAAAACGTTTGAGCGTAGATGCCCAGGTGCCTGTGTCTTCGATAAGGGTTCTCAATACAAATACCATAATTAGCGAAAGTAGCTCGACTGAAGACATACTCCAGGATGCTAAAATGCGACTACGTCGTTTGGAGGAGGAGAGTATGAAAGCGGATCAGTATTACTTTAATTTTATGGGCAACACATCTCGATGATTTTACGAATCAGCCGTTAACTGTATACTTCAATAAATTGTGTAATATGAAAGTTATACGTAATTGCAAGACTGTAAAAGTACAAATGAAATACAAAGATTATACTCGTTTGAAATACTTTTTATTATATAAAATTGGGCGTAAACGTAATATACAAATTGATCACTATTTTTTCTTTATTACTTGTTGAATTCTAAATTAATTACATACAACATTCAAACGTAGCAATATAAAATGTAAGTCAAATTCCATCTGCTGTTGTTTTGCATCATCTTCGTTTGGGGTCCGAACTTCTTCTGGTATTAATTGGTTAAGAAAAATGATTGCGCAGCTACATGGTGTTGTGGAAATTTTTTAAAACGTGCAGACAAACAAAAAGTAACGCTCCTAATTTCGTCTCTTTTATTCATATATACGAGGAAAGAATTGCCGAGCAAAAAAATCTCCAGCTTGGACTGTGCACGTAAAAAAAAGCAATGCAAAAATAAAGAAAAGGGTTGCAATCTACGACATGATGCACGCACACACCCACAAAATTTAATACTTTGTATTAAAAGGATATTGTTTGTCACGAGTTTCGCGTCCCTCCCTCTCGTGCGTTCGCTCCTTCGCGTACGGTGATTTTTCCTGAAAATACACAGAGCATACGTTGTAAAGATTTTTTACTCTGTATACTATATGAACAGTCACTATCAAATTATCATTCAATCTGAGTTGAATTTAATCAGAGTTTTATATTTCGTATAAGATTTCTCTCTCAGTTGTGTTTACGTTATTTTCATAAAAACTGTGTAAATGCATCGCTATATAGTTTCCCCATTTTACCAACCTTACTATAGTGATGTTTTTCCCTGTGTTCAGGCATGTCTCCGTTTTGATGAGTGGCGGTTCCCTTTGCTGAAAGGAAGGAATTTTACCAATGATCTTAAAAATTCTCGTATATTTAGCGAATCTCATAAAGTCGAAATTAAAACTAATCGATTCTTGCTCTAGATGTATGCCCATGATTGTAATAAAATAAATTCATTCGTGACATTCGTTTGCGTGAAAATACTCTTAAATTATTAATATATTATATATGTATAATGTCTCGAATCACGAACCCCGGTCATCATCTTTTCGTCTCTTTTGTTCTGCTGGAATAATTATATCGTCTCCTCTATCCTGTAAATTATCAAGAAATCAAATTAATCATACACTGATCACAATTTTCTAAACATCAAGCATTATCATCATTAGATATTTACTCTTTTCCTGCCAAGCTTTTTTTCTCTCCGCAGTTCTTTTTGCTCCTCGCGCATCTTTGCTTTGGCTGATGAACGTTCTTTCTTCTCCACAGTCGCCTCCGTACGTCTACTACTAGTTTCCTGAATAAACATTAAATTTATTTAATTCGTGCATCTTATAATATGCAGGACTATCAGCGCAACACGAACCTTTGGATTGCTTTCAACTTTTCTTCTTTTCGTCGTTTCTGAAATTTTACCACGGTTAAATTAATTGATTATTTCATTGTATAACAAAACGCACCAAATGAACATTTACCTCTGTCAGGTCCGTCTGCCATCGGCCCAGAACTGGTGCTACTATTGGAAACGCTCGAGAGATCCCGATCAAAATTATCCGCAGATCCACTATAGTAATGTTCATCCTACAAATTCACGTGCATTTTCATTGTGCGATTGAATTATCGAAAAACATTTATATTACTTACTTTGTAATACTTTCTATCCTTTTTGTCTGCTGGCAACTCCTCATCCTTGTAGTCATCTTTCTTCGAATATTTTTCTCTCGACTCTGAAGCTTCTCTGCTTTCTTCCCTCTTTCTACTTTTTTCTGAACTCTCACTACTACTAAAACAAGATTCGTTTCATCAATTATATTCGTCAAAAATTAAAAAAAAAAAAAATGTACTGCACTCACTGTTGTTGATAAGCTTGGCTGGAACTGGTAGTGCGTTTTTCTCTTTGATCCTTGGTTATTTCTTTATCAGCACGAGAATCGCCATTATTAACTTCTTTGGTCGATACGCCATTGCTCACTTTTTCAACATTGGATTCAGTGCTTCCTGCTGTTTCAGAAGCCTTTGCAGCCTTCGAAATACATGATACATATTCGTTTGAATGGAGCGTAAAAACTAAAGATTCGTTACTACTGCACTACTTACTTTATCACCAACGTGATGGAAATCCGACTCGCGAATCATCTGAGGGGCTTTAGCCTTCAGTTGTCCACAATAAGAGGTGGCCAGAACATGAAGATCTTGTCTTTTGTTGCGCTCTTCGTCGCGTACTTTTTCTACTTTACGCTCGAGAATCTGCGAAAGCTTAGCCAACACGGGGAAATGTGGCAGGATTTTTATCAATATAATTAAAGAATTCCTGATTTGTACATAATCCTTCGAGTCTAGACACACGACTATTGCTTTTGTAATTTTGTAATGCCACTTGTGACAAACGTGCCTGTAATTTTCGAATCCAACCATGTCATTAGCTTCCGAAAATTGATTGCTCACGCGGAATTTGGTCACGAAACCCGGATAATTGCTACATTCCTGTGCAGGATTGATGGTTTGTTAGTGTGATTGAGTAATTCAATTCATAGTCTACAAGGAGGGCTCATTACCTTATCAAATATAGCCTTTTCAGAATGCCACCTCATCACTGTTTCGAGCATGGCACACAAAAATCTTCCATAACGGTGCGCTTCATTTTCTGTGCACGACGTCACCGAATATGTAATATCACAGAATAGCTAAAATATTATAAAACATTAGCGAAATTAAGCAAAGTTCTCGAAACATTACTATTATTATCATTAAACGTAAATGAATCTCACTCTGTCATAACAAAGTAGAGTGGAAAAATTTGCAGTCTTCAGAGAGTGTATTGTATGTACAAATTTGGCGCAATACATGGCATCTACAGTTGTGAAAGTACAGCGCGGAAATAAGCATAACTGCAAAAATTGTGTTATCGTTTCGTTCTTTGCAGATTTTGCACTTCTCGACAAGAACCAAGAGTCTTTCTCTTGCCTGTAAATACAGTAGATGTATTATAAATTAAGAAATCAATGAATTGAAATGAAATATTAATACTATAACGTGTCGTCATCGGCGTCATATATACTTTAGGTAAGCTTGAACTTTTTCAACGTGCTCTTCCTGCTTTTTCTTTTCGTCCTGCAGTTTTTCTATCAACGTTGTATACCTCTCTTGCTCTTTCTTTCCTTTGCTTGCAGTCTAAAACAATATAAACAAGTACTACTATCATCTAAGCTTGTCCATCTTTATCGTCGGAAACGCTTGTATAAAAATAACACGCACCAAATCTTTCGAATCGGCAGCTTGTGTGGCAAGCTGTTTCAATTTGTTGATTTCCCGCTGATAACTATCTGCTGGTACGTACAAGTCGTACATGGACAACGACCAGAACGTAACCAAAAACTGAGGCGAAATGTCTTCCCAGACTTTGAGGGGGTGCAAGGGGCGAACGGATTGAGCAACTGGTGCCATGACTGCTTGTGCAGCTTCGGCGTACTTGGCTTGCTTCATCGTCGAAGGCATTTTCTTGTAATTTGGATCTGCCTTGCGAAGTGTGTCATACTTGATCTGAAATCAAAGAAGAAATACCCTTTTCAATACCGCGCGTTGGATTCGACACAGCCGCATCATGAGCATGTTGTTAAAATTTCAGGATTTCTTACATAAATTGCGTGAGCAAACATTGGCCGTGCCAAGAAGAATGCGACGTCTGCGTGAATGTGATAGTCTTGAAGCATGGAATGAATGGATGGTAACCTTCCAATGTACTCGTCCACTGTCATTGTCGATCCCAGAAACGTGCCGAACTGTACTAGTGCGTCATGACACTGATCGTACAATTTACCAACGAGTTTAAGGTGCGATTGCTCCGTTTCTCGGTATACCACGCAGTGTTTTTGCTGCGCCATAAGCAGGCAGAGAGCTACTGCCAAATCGTGTTCAGCTAAAGCTTCCTTCAGTCTTTGGGATGACTTTTTCGTGTTTCTAACTTGACTAAAGTAGCCAGCCTGAGTACACACACACACACGAACATTTATATTTTACTACTTTTGCGCAATAAAGGCAGACTGTTTATTATAAAACTACTGTATTTTGATAATTCCTCACCTCGATACGCAAGAGATCACCACCAGCCATAGCATCCAGTTGGTCTGAAGTCAATTCTTCTGCTGCTTCTATGCCTGCCATTTTCTGAACGATTTCTTTTAAAATTAAAAGATCCAAACTGAAAGATCAACGCAACAAAATTAATTTACGTTGACGATGCTAGCGACGAGAGATGATTCATCATTAAAAAATTAGAATGCAAAAAAAAAATAAATAAATAAAAACGTTCGCTTTCCCCCGCGCGTACTGTACAATATGAGCGGTACATAAATCAGAAGAGTTGTTAATTAATTTAAGAAAAAAAGTCAAGTCACAAACTCAAACAAATGCCCGTAGATGACTTATTCCCGTTGATGAAATATACAAGCAGACGATGTCCATCGGCGAAACTAAGTTGCGTACACGTATCGTCATCTTTCCGCGCGCAATTTCTTTAACTGCTTCCCCCGCGCGCAGGTTCGCATCATATGCAGCCAGTACTAAACGGAATATTTTACGGAGCAAAAACAAACGGCATTTCCCAATTCTCATCGGATTTCTATCGGATATACATGAAGCTCTGAAAATACAATGAATTAGAATATTCTCAGTAGGTCTGCAGAAATTTCGCGATTAGTTCTTTTCTCACCTTTGGTAAGCACAAGAATTTTGACGAGATCGGGATGAGCGTGAAGAAATTTTTTTCACGTGCAACTTTACGTAAAATTATTGGAATTTAGTATGAAGTACGACTCTTTCTGCGAGCTTTGAAACTTTGTTGGTCGCGACAACAGAAAGAAACTTAAATTGAATCGTCTTTTGTTCTACGCGCACATACACAGAATCATCACAGATTTAAACGTCATGTGTAGTAAAGTTCATTTCTCCAAATCTGATTGTGATTGCATTGCTGAGATCAGTCTTTTGGGTGGTTTGAGCGTAATACTACTATAGTATTTATAACAACGAAATGACGACGACCTGCACACACCCGAACAGTGTCTTCGATTCAGATCGTTGATCTGCAATTTTGGACACACAAGGGGCTGCTTGTATATGAAAGAAAAAGACATATTGTCAGTGCGACACTATGTTATATTCAATGTGTAACGGCCTTGTGAATTGATTAAATTCTATTTTATAATGTTGGATTTTGATGAAAGATATTCGCAAAATAAAAGAAATGAAAATATTTTGTCGTATAACCAAAATGAAAGCAATTTACCTCTTTTGAGCCTTCAACATGTTAGCGACATACTGCAGTAAGCCAGTGAGTTCAATGTTGTACTTTTTGAATATGGCTCCACAAAAAGAAGCAAGGGACTGCAACCAAAGGGATATGCTAGTCCCATCGTGCTTGAATCGATTTCTTTCCGCTCCTGCCAGTGCTTCTATCAAGCAGTATCCGAGAACGTCGTACGAAATATTAGTGAGATACTTGAGTGAATCGACGACTGGACCTGAATATCGTGCAAATCGTGGCATTAAAAAATCGTTACTTCCAATAAGCTCATTGATGTATTTGAAAATGAATACCTATCAAGTTGTCGTAGAGTTGAATCTGCACAATGACATAGTCGAACAAGACGCCGGGCGATGAGTGCGTTAACTTTCCGATAGATCGTCCGACGGGCTTAATGGTCTCTTTGCTCACCCTCTTGATAACATTTTTTATCTTCTTCTGGGCGTCAGCTCGCTTCCTCAGAAGCGATGCGTGCTGCAACGGCGTGTCATTCTTCCACCTGGCGTAGAGCGCGTAGCGATTCTGGTATGGATAACATTTAAGGATATTCCATATCTCTTCAGCGACGCAGCAGTTGCAGTCCATAAAGGAGAGAGAGGGCAGTAGAGCCACATCGAGGATCGTCAGCACGTCACAGTAGAGCGCGTTGTCCTTAGCCACGGGCAGCTTGTTGGCATCGAGCGTGCACTGCTTGATCGCAACGTGGCACAGCCGCATTATCTTGTACATCAGGACGGGATCGTGATGAAGATTGGGTCCGAGCGCCACCAGCATCGGCAGCAGGTGATCGTGGATATCCTCTAAACGCGTCAGGGGCTTTGGTGCAAGGGGACTCTGAAGAGGTGGGACCTTCCGTCCCGGCAATTTCGCCGATATTATACAGTGTCTGAAAAAAAAAAAAAAAAAAAAAAATAAAATATGGATCGTTGAAACATATCTCTCTGTAGTATTAATAGTATTAGTAGTTACTGACTTCCTGTAGACGGGCTCTATGAGTGCATGAATCATTTTACAAAGTGCCAGTGCAATAGGTTTCTGGTCCGTTAGACTGTAGTCGGGGAATTTATTAAAAAGATTGAGAGCAACATCCCATGCTCCAACTTCTAAAAGAGCTTCACAAAGTCCAAATTTCTGATTATTGCAGTACTTATCCTGCTCGATGAAAAGACAAGTCTCATAAGCGCATGTAAGTAAGAAAAATTGAATAAATTTTGTTATCAACTGAAATTTACCACGATAGGCTCCTTCTCATCCTTCTCTTCTTCTTTGTCTTTAGTTGAGATCACGCTCATCTTCCTCACGTATTCCTTGGCTTGTTTCATATCGTTGTCATAATCTCTAATTATTATCTTGTCATCGGGTACAAGCCAAGACAGTATATCATCCAAATTAATTACTTCATGTTGAAGCATCAAAGCTGTGACTTTTTGTAAAGAGAAAGGTGTTGAATTAGTTGTGCAGCAATACTTGAATCCTAATACTTCGCACAAAACCTCCTGATCGCTCATATACGATCTTATGAGAGGTATAAATACAGCTGCATCCTGTGGTCTATTTTCAAAAGTCTCAAGCAGTATGTCAAGGACTCTATTAGGATCGAGATTGAAATATCCTAGAAACAATGGTATATATGATTTATGAATTACACGTCGATGTGGTTGATGCTGAATTTGGTGAATTATAATGATAAAAAAATTATGATTGACAAATAATAAATTAGGTACCGATAAGGGATTTGACTATTTCCAAGACTGACTCCACTTCAGATTCTGAACGCTCTTGATTAAGTTCTACAATGAGCTTGGAATAACCTTCGCTCTCCTCCCTGAACAGATTGAACTTCTTTTGTTTGTAACTGAAAAATGCAAACAGCAATGAGAGTGGTGCTGCCAAAAATGATATAATATTCGATACATACTAAAGTTTTGTCTTGACTTTGATGAACTTTGTCTGAAAGTTTAAATTCTTCAATGTTCCCACATCCTGAAGCGTATCGATATCAAGGCGTTCTTTTAAAATACGATCTGTAAGGAACTAGGAAGAAAAAATACAAGATGAAAGCGATGTTGCAGATGGAAGATTGCTCTTGCAGATTACGCGATGAGTGTATTATTCTACCTTCTCTGATTCCTTGACAATGTAATAAAAGTTACTTCTATTCTCCCCTTGGACTTCAGCATCGATTAGAGTAAAGAGGTCGACAACCGCCGAGGGAATCGCTCCATCGATGGCCTACAGATAAGCGTGCAAATTTTGAAATAAAGAGCGCAATCCTCAATGTTGTCTAATGTGGAAAGGAGCGCAGAGATAACTAACCACAAGTTCACCTAATGTCGTAACAACCCCATCCCTCTTCACAGCACCGTGGATTCCATTCAAGATCAGTTCGTACAGGCCTCTCCTCCATTCTAAAACATAAACAGACAGACCACAGTCAGTCATCAGTCAGTTAGCGACCTTGGAAAAAGAAAGAAAAAATGAAAGCCACTGCAGTGGGAAGTGTACGGCGAGCAAGAAAGAGCAAGACTCACCTGCAGCATTGCCTTCCTTGTGCTTCAGCTTAATCAACTTGAGGCTGCAAAAATTCGACAAATTGACATGTTAATCTCTCGATTCCAACTTTTTCTCTAGCCATTGCGCGTCCCCCCTCTCGCATTCCCGCGTTATATAGCTATATAGTCCGCGCGCAGTAGGTGCAGGCCCGCACGCATCGCGAAAGAGGCAAAGAGCATCGCGCGTATATTGCTCCCGGTCTCCGTTGCTCCCTATACGTGCTGGCCTGATGCAGCGATGCTCACCGATGAAGCGCAGGCACTTTGTGCAATGTGTACTTTTAGGAGCGCGGGATACTTGTAATAACTGACTTACAACTCGGCTTTGCCCTGCTTGTCCCAGGTCTTCCACAACTCGGCGTTCCACGTTTTAGCTGGCATGATGATTGCGGGTATACTAGTGCGCGACTCTGGCGCGATTTTCTCATTCGACTGCGCTCTTTTACACTGAGGATCTTTATGCGGACGATATTTTTCAGCCAAATAACACAGACCGCATCAACATTGCCCGCAGGTTAAACAGTGCTGGACTCCATTGCTCTCTGCTCGCGCTTCCGCACCATAAGTCCACAGAGAACGTAGACAGGAGCTGCGATGCCAGATTATATATGTATATACTTATATACATGCGGCGCGAGCTGCGCGAGCATATAATGCGAGCGCTAGATGAGAATTGAGAATGAGACACGAGGTTGTAAGCGTTCTTAAAAGTGCTAAAAAGTGCTTTTTTATCATAATCGTAAGATTTGTTTCAGAGTCTCTCGCAATGATAAACTGATAACTTGATGATTAATAAACCTTGATTAATATACAATTAAAATAGGCATTGCGCTAGCAGTAAGAGTAGAATATTGTAGGAAGAAAAAAATGTTTTTGGACAAGTATTTTATTTACTGATAGCCGGCCAGTGATGTATAATATTTCGATCAAAGAATAATTAGAGACTAATTGTAAATTAACAATGAAAGAACATTTATCCGAAAGTTGTCGTCGCCGCGGCCGCAATTCTCGCAATCGGCTCATCCTCGCGACATGCGATACGAACTTTAGGTCCGCGTCAGAATAGTTGAGTTTGCGAACGCGATCTCGTAGTGTTCTTTCGTGTATATCCACTAATCGGAGAGGTAATGAGAATATTTTAGCGCGTCAAAATCCTTCTGCATCGGCTCAATTTTCACCCTATCGCGATAAATAATCGCTAGACGAAACTGCTAAAACCTTTTGCCAAGTACTTGTGACAATATTTTGTTATTTTTAGTGCTCCATTGTCGTGTTTCCGGGTCTCCCATGTGTTAGGTTAACTGTTTACATGTTTACGTGAAAAATTGTTTATCCACCCAAAACGAGTATTATATTGTGTGACTAGTTGGCTAATCCTTCGCTTGGCATAAAACAACTGCAATTGGATGCAGTTGGATCGGTTATTTTTTACGCGACAAAGTTATAGGTTATGCCGCTTGTTGACAGTGTACCCTCGAATCGCCTTGGCATCTGCAGCTCTCTCTCTCTCTCTCTCTCTCTCTCTCTCTTTCTCTCACACACACACACGCAAGTGCGATATCCAAGTGTTGTAAATAATCGTTTGCTTGTTAATTTCAGGCAAAATGGCCAGAGCAAAGACTGGTGAGAAAAAGGCTCCTCGCATCGACGATGTCGTCACCCGTGAATACACAGTCAACCTTCACAAGAGGTTACACGGTGTAGGCTTCAAGAAGCGTGCGCCAAGGGCGATCAAAGAAATCAGGAAGTTTGCAGAGAAGCAGATGGGAACTCCTGACGTGAGGATCGACACCCGTCTGAACAAGCAGCTCTGGTCCAAAGGAATCAGGTAAGATTGTCGGCATGACTGCAGAGAGTCTAGAAATGTTTACAATTATTTGCACTAACTCATCAAAGTGTTGAACGAATGACTAAATGCTTTCTTTTCTTTCCATCCAGAAATGTTCCATTCCGTGTACGCGTGCGCTTGAGCAGGAGAAGGAACGACGACGAAGATTCGGTTCACAAACTGTACACCCTGGTCACTTACATCCCCGTTGGAACCTTCAAGGGATTACAAACAGAGAATGTGGATGCGAGTCAAGATTGATTTATTAACTGAAGGGTATAATAAATAATTTTGACTAGTATTATTGCGTTTTTATTCAAATATACATTATTTAACTAGATTCAGTCCTGCTTCTTTTTTCATCCCACGTTCTTCATCTCCGTTTTTTTTCTTTTTGTAAGCCATCGTTGAGAATAACTTTGATTAACATCAATTTCAATGGGATTATAATACATAAATAGAGTAAAGTACGCTGAGATGGCAATTGGTTGATCCGTCGTGTCGAAATGGCGAGGCTGGCATTTTAGGAAGTGAAAGATCGCAAAGACGAGAGGATAAGTAAAAGTCGAGCATCCCAGTGCGTCATCTGTGTAATTTGAAACGCATCGCGCAGGGCAGCTCTGCGCTTTTCGATCGTCCAGCAGCGCACGGGTCGAGCATCCGCCGGGAATTGGCGCAGCAATCTCGGGGCGCAGCGCAGCGCAGCTCGGGGTGATTCCAACAATTGCCACCCCCCGCGAGTTTGGCTCTCACACGGGCACGTATGTATTATCGGAGCCAGAGGTACGGAGCTAGACGCGCAGGGAGAAAACTTGTCCGCTTCTTTCCCTCGACCCCCGCTGTTAAGCTGATTACGCGTCGGCGCTAGCGCGTGTTTAATCGAATTACAAGCTCACAATCATCTAATGTTGTGTGGATCTTGGCGCGCAAAGTAAGAGCAGAGAGAGAGAGAGTCGGTGCTTTATTGGGATTTATATGCGTGTGTGGAATGGTCGAGGTGCGCCCGACAGCAAGCTACAGCAATAAGAGTACCTGCGCTCGTAGACCGTGCTTTAATCGGCTCGCTGCTGGTTTGCCTCGAGTGCTTTTTATTCCGACTGGGCGCGTTAGTAATTGGCCGAGGGATAATGAAGGTAGTTGCAATTTTGGAATTGGCGCGCTAATTGAAATTTAATTTTTAATCGAACGAGCGATAATGCAGCTTGTGCGTGGTAGGTAAGGGTAGGCAGGGGCAGCATTGACGCGTGTGCGCGGGTCCCTGGGGGCGCGGGCCCGCCGGCGAGCCGATTACGCGGCGGCACCTGGCCCGCGTCGGATCGCGCGTACCTTCCCGCGACGGCGCCGCAGTTGCCGCGCAGCACGTGTGCGGGCTGCGTAGGAGCGGACCGCCCGGAGCGTGTGCGTGCGCCCACTCCCGCGGATTAATCCCCCGAGAAGCTGGATTCACTTGTCGTGAGAACAAGTGCGGCGCAAGTGTCACACAAGAAGCTCGGCAATCAATTTTTTCTCCTTGGAGACCTGGCGCCCTCGGCGCGTCGCCCCGCCCTCCGCGCGGTGCCAGAAGTCGCCTCTTTCCGCCCTGCTCGGCGCGAAGGTGCGCGGGGGCAAAAACGCGGCGAACGAGGGGTGGCGCGGGCCGGTCGAAAAAGCGTCCGGGGGCGGGGCGTCCGCCGGGGGGCGAAAGAAGCCCTCTCGCGCGCCGCCAATGGGGTGCGAGGCTCCCGCGCCCGGACGGCCGGCGCGCCCGCCCCGCGCGCTGCCGAAAGGCGCCCGGCTCCTCGATGCAGCCAGTTATTGAATTAGGCTCATCATTTGATTTCGAGGAGCGGCTCCAGTCGGTTCCTCCGCGGCGGCCGCAGCAGCAGCAGCAGCAGCGTCATCGGCAGCAGCAGCAGCAGCAGCAGCAGCGTCATCGGCAGCAGCAGCAGCAGCAGCGGCAACAGCAGCGGCAACAGCAGCGGCAGCAGCAGCGGCAGCGGCAGCGGACGACGAGTCCAGCAGCGGAGGAGCAGCGCGCCGCCGACGCCGCGAGCCGAGCGAGCCCAGCCATGGACTACTCGTACTTCAACCAGGCGGCGGCGGCTGCGGCGGCGGCCGGCCTCGAGCCCTCGAGCTGCGCCCTCGCGGCGAACGAGATGCCCTGCGGGCCCTACGGCGAGCTGGGCTCCTGCTCGCAGATCAGCCAGGCGGCCTACCGGTACAGCGCGGCCGTCGGCGCGGCGGCCCGGGCGGCCAGCTACCCCGGCTCCAACGGCAACCTGGGCTCGCACCACGCGGCTGCGGCGGCGGTCGCGGCCGCGGCCTCGCACTCGCACGCGCACCACGCCAGCGCCTGCTCCGTCATGTCGGCCCGCGGCCAGGAGGTCGTGCACCGGCAGGCCTCCATCTTCCCCTCGGCCATCAATCTGCAAGGTAATCGATGCTCCGCCGCCGCCGCCGCCGCCGCCGCCGCTGCCGCCGCACTCCCTCGGCACATCGCCATGGTTACGGCCCTCCTCTCTCTCTCTCTCATACGCTCTCACACGCTATCCGCACTCGTCTTGCAGGGGGACTGGGCTACAAGGCCTACGCCGGCTGCCACGAGGGGCCCTCGGAGAAGCGCAAGCAGCGCCGGATCCGCACGACCTTCACCTCGGCCCAGCTGAAGGAGCTGGAGCGCGCCTTCCAGGAGACCCACTACCCGGACATCTACACGCGCGAGGAGATCGCCATGAAGATCGACCTGACGGAGGCGCGGGTGCAGGTGAGCCGCTCCGCTATTCTACTCTCTTATCCCGCCCAACTCGATTAGCCAAGCCGTTCGTCTCTCTGCTCCTCGACTCCTCGACACACGCCGGCAATCGAGTTAGCCGCCTCGCCGTGAATGAAGCGATGCCTCGGGCACTTTAATCATGCAGTGCGCGCCGCGTCTTTTCGGGGACGGGACCGCGGCGGCGCTTCCGCGCGGCTAATCGCGTTTCGGCTTCCTCCTCGCCGCCGCCGCCGCGGCCTGCATTATTCAGGCGTCCCATTCATCCGTTCGCGTCTCCGCTGCGATGAATAATTATAGCCGCGAGCCGGTGCAATAATACCGCACGCGTCAGCTATATTCGAAAGCCCGGCCGGCTGATTGACAGCGCGGCGCGCGCTAACGACGTTACTTGCTGCTGATTTTTGCCAATCGCAATTATCGGCGCTTATTTTCCGACTCTTCGGAGCGAGGCAAATCGAGGCAGAGCCCGCCATGATGGCCGAGGCCGCGAAGATTAATTATCCAGCGACCGCCATTTAAGCGCGTACCGTACATACCCAGCTGCATAATAGAGCGCGCACAGCCGCAGAATCCGCCGACGGAGGATCCTCTCCCTTCGACCGAATGAGCATTGCCACTCTTGGCGTCGCGTACATAGCTGCGTATAAGCCCCACTCGACAAGTTGCTCCTGCAGCAGTCGGGAGCACGTGTCACTCGCTAATGGAATTGTAATTCGGAAAGGGGGAGTAAGTACAAGTATATATCTAAGCCGGTGGCTGCTCTCTGCGGGGTCGGCCATGTGGCTGCCGCTGCTACTCGATTGATTGGACCTTCTTTAATTTCCGATTATTCCGACGGCTCCGCTGCCTCGGACTTTACGGCAAACACGGAATAATAAGCGAGAGACGAATTCAAACAGTGCGCGCGACAATTTTCTTTCCTCGCGGGACCGCCGCAGGATAAATGAAGGGTCGGCGCGGCCAGATGGAAAAACAGCCCGGGAAATTACCGAGCTCGGCTTGGAAAAATATTGCTTGCAGGCAGCTCTGCCTGGCCGAGTTAATCGTCCCGCGAGACGAGCTGCGCGCAGATCGCCCCCTCGGCCGAGTCGGCGACTTGTGCTGCAGCGGGCCGACTTTCGACTCGATCGAAGCGGTAATTGCGCCCGCTCTCGCTCTATGTAGATCCACTTACGGTGATTAAAAACTGTCCTGCTGAGCTGCTGAGCGTCATCTCCGCACTTGCCCCACTCGCGATTTATGTGCCGAGAGCGCGCAAACAAAAAGCTCGCCGACGTCGAAGGAGCCGCGCAAGGAAGAGTCCGGCTCGCCACTCTCGCGTAATTGCATCGAAATCTGGCGCGCCAGCAATTTGTTAATTGCCCGGAGCCAGCTTCTGGGTCACACACTCGCTGGCTCTTTCTTTTTTCCTCGCCCGCGCCTCTCGCTCAATAGAATACGATGGAACAGACGATCGCGCGATTAATCATAGACCGTGTGCGCGATAATTCGATCAGCTCTAGCTCGCGATGCCGATGTAAGCCGCTTTAATGAGCTGCGAGCCTGAATAGCTAAATAGCTGCAGCTGCTCGAGTTTTCCCGCGCGACGGCTCGCGGCTCCTCGTTAGCGGCGCTCAGGGGCGTCGGATTTCCGAAAAGTTTTCCGGGGGAGCCCGAACGCGACACATGTTCGCGTGTTCGCGTGTTCGCGTGTTCACGTGTTCACGTGTCGGCGCACTTGCCGCGCGCGGCCCGGAAGGGAAAATCAGAGCATCAGCGCCACGACCAGTCGAAGCGGTAAGTAGCGGAGCAAACAGCGCCCCGCGCTACGCCCCGAGAATGCCGATGCCTGCTCAGCGCAGAGGAAACCCGACGATGCCAATTTCGCCGAGACGCGTACATCTATATAGCCGCACCGAGCGCCACCGAGGACAATAGCGGCGGCAGATGTTGCGGCGTTTGCTCTGCGCGCGGCGGATTCTCCGCGCGATTAAATATTTATCCGTCATCGCAGGGGACATCTGTCGCTGCCATTCTTCTGCTCGCAGTCTGCTGTGTATTTGTTCGATATTAAGGGAGCGGGCGTGAGCTGCCAGCCCCGGGAAGAATTCGCCCGGCTCTCGGCGGCAGGTACTCTCTCTCTCTCTCTCTCTCTCTCTCTCTCTCTCTCTCTCCGTGTTTTTCTGCGAAAAACGCCCTTCCGCTATCGAGCAGCCCGCGCGTAATTGCAGCAGGCGGAGCCACGTCCGGCAAATGAAATATTTAACGAATAAAACAAACGAAAGGTCCGCGCGCGGGCGCGCTGACCTGCATGCCAAAGTGGCGGATTTGTGTTTGCTTTAGCTTTGGCGCGTGTGTGCGCGCGGGATGTACCTTTTGCTCTCCCTGCCGCTCGTTAGGTCCGCTGATTGCCCTCGCTCCCGGCCGGATTTTTAGCTCCCGCTCGGGCTTTTGTCTGCCCACAGGTCTGGTTCCAGAACCGGCGGGCCAAGTTCCGCAAGCAGGAGCGGCTGGCCCAGCAAAAGTCCGGCTCCTCGCAGCAGTCGACGAGCTCGAGCATCGACGCCGCCGCCGCCAGCGGCAATAGCGCGCCGAGTCCTCTGCAGTCGGGCGGCGTCAAGGCCGAGGGCCGCTCGCCCCGCAGCCCCGCGACGCCGCCCAGCTCCGCCGAGATCAAGCCGCAGCCGCAGCACCAGCAGCAGCACCAGCAGCAGCAGCAGCCGCAGCACCAGCAGCAGCACCAGCAGCAGCACCAGCAGCCCGCCGGGGACGGCCACGGGAGCGACTCGGGCAACCCGGCCAACGGCAGACTGGCCTGGGGCTCCTGCAGTCCGCGGCCCTTCTCCGCCGCGCTCTCGCCGTACTTGCTCGATCCGCTGCCCCTCAAGACGGCCAACCTCTACTGAATCGATAGAGCGCGCAGCCGATGTATTTTTAACATTCCACTTACTTTGCAGCGCCCTTCTTCCGCCCTTCTTCCGCCCTCAGACGCACGCACACGCTCACGCACAGCATATTGTACATACTACAGCGCGGCCCTCGGAACCGAATGGAATACGAGCGCTGCGTTCATATCTCCTTGTTCTGTTTTCTGTGATATACTGCACGCGAGTACGTCCGATCAGCTGCGTTTGTAAATATCCATTCCACGTGTTGTCTCAGAGGACCAACACGCACTGCGTAGTAGCTTGCCGCATGCCAAACTTGTCGTTTGTTTCCCGATCTACCAAAACTCCAACCTTGTATATTGTGCACAAAAGTGACTGTATTGCCGTTAATTACGAATGTACTGCGTAGTAACCGATCGGCAGAAGATTCTAGACCCGTATACGATACTCTCCTTCGGATCCTCCTCACGGAACGCGTCCCGAGCAAGCTTCGCGCTTGTCGGGCGCTCTCGATTCAGCCGCTATGTATAGTTGAAATCATCGATGACCGTCGCAGTTATTTTGATAGACCAGTATTGTTGTATTAGGTACATGCCGTATATACATACCGTATACATACATATATATATATACATATATATATATATACATACATACATACATACATCTATTTTTGTAATACCTTTAAACGATAAGTTCAACCGATGATGTATAGTACAGGAAGTGGTGACAGCCGCAGTATTCACGTCCAAAGTGCCAAATTTCGTCGCCGTAGCACATCCACCGCACAGCCACCGGCCACGGCCGCTCACACTCGCATGCTCACATCAGCCACATATGTAGACGCGCGCAAGCACACGAGCACAGCCAACACAATTACCAAGTACATATTCTCTCTCAGCGCGAATCCGAAAGTGGTGCGTACACGCATTATGGCGCAATGTACACGACGTGCATAACGACGCGAGGCACGGACGACTTCGCCAAGAGCTACGAGGTTGATTATTACTAAGTATATAATTATGTGTGACTGGAATTGTACAGTTGTTGCTATAAATATATGAAATTAGTGTTTTACACCACAATGATTTTTCTCTTGACCCCCAGCCCGCGTCGTCGGAGATCCGCAAAGTGAGGGTGCAACATATAACGCTTCCTGCTTGTATAAGTTGGCATATTATATCATTTTATTGAAAATAAACGAGTCGTCGCATATTCTTATATAGTGTGTCGCAGTTAGACGAGAAACGCGCCGATGCGCGACACGGGCCGAGGGAATGGCGAGCGGTGAAACAGAGCAGCACCGATCCGCGGATCGATCAACACCCAAGCACTGCCTCGGCGCTTGGTCGCGCACCGTACTGACGAGAGGTGGTGGTGGTATAGTGGGGAAACTCGATTAGGATCGATGCGGTAAAATAATGTACACGCGGGAGGGGAGGGCCGGGAGACAGACTGACAGACGGTGAGAGAGAGAGAGAGAGAGAGAGAGAGAAAGAGAGTACAACAAGTACGTCGAGTCGAGTATACAAGAGTCGATGGGCAGCAGGATCAGGCCATCGTGAGGGTGCCCGCGCCCATGCCGAAGCCGACTCCCCGGGGCCCAAAGTTCCGGCCGTAGCAGCCGCGGCAGTAGATGTCGCCGTCTGGGCCGTCGTTGAGGTTCGTCGAGTCGAGCGAGCGGTGGCAGGCTCCGCAGCTGAAGCACCTCTTGTGCCAGACTCGGTTCTTCGAGATCATCTGCTCGGCCGCGTAGACCGGGTAGCCGCAGCGCGAGCAGCCGTGCCCGTCGTTGCGCTTCTGGCCCAGGTCCGGCTTCGAGTCGATGCTGCGGGACAGAGAGCTTCGCGTCAGTATGTCGCGATGAGAGAGAGAGAGAGAGAGAGAGAGTGTGTGTACTCACTAGGAGGGCGCGTGCTCCGTGTCGGTCGAGACGAGCGTCGGCGTGTGCCCGAAGCCGAAGCCCTTGGGCCCGAAGAGCTTGCCGTAGCAGGCGCGGCAGTGGATCTCCTTGTCGGGGCCGTCGCAGGCGAGCATCGAGTCGAGGGGCCGGTGGCACTCGGCGCAGTTGAAGCACTTTTTGTGCCACATCGTGCCCTTGGCCAGCTGCTGCTCGGCCGCGAAGACCATGCCGCCGCAGCGCGGGCAGCCCTGGCCCGCGGGCGCCTTGATCGACGTCGTGTCCGGGTTGTAGAACGGCCGGCTCGCCGAGAGCTCCTCCTCGCTGCGGCACACATGATGGGTTATCGGGATTATCGGGATTATCGGGATTATCGGCTCGTTGTATAATTCACCTGACGCCGTCGGTCTGCAGGAAGCCGGAGCCGCAGGCGAAGCCGTAGCCGTGGGGGCCCCAGCGCTTGCCGTAGCAGGTCTTGCAGTAGACGTCCTTATCCGGGCCGTCGCAGGCGATGATCGAGTCGAGGGTCTTGCTGCAGTCCCGGCACTTGTAGCACTTTCGGTGCCACTCGCGGCTCTTGGCCAGCACCTGCTCGGCCGCGAAGACGACGCCGCCGCAGCGGGGGCAGCCCTTGCCCGGCGGAGCCATGATCGCCGCGGTGTCTATCAGCGTGGTGCGGGGCGCCGCGTCGCTGCTCGCACAGGGGCCTGGCGTTAGTCTCGATCGGGCAAACGCACACTCGAGCACTCGACACACTGCGGGCTCTCCGATGGGTTAAAGCGTGCTCGCGCGCGCGATCATGCGGTCGACTGTTATTAGGCGGGGAGCGAGCTGAGAGAGCTGGGAAGCGGCGGGGATCTCTGCGTACCCGTCGTCCTCGATGTCGCACTGCAGCCCGATCCACACGAGCCCGGCGTGGCCGATGCCCCGCGGGCCGAATTTCTTCGGGTAGCAAGCTGCCAAGCAGAGAGAAAGAAGCGCATGTCAGATTTTCCCCATTTTCCCCATTTTCCCCATTTTCCCCGAGAAGCCTGCGTGAAAAGAAGCGAGAAGCGTGCGCGAAAAGATAATGAAAATGAAAATGAAAAAGAAAAAGCGTCTACTCGAATGCAGGATCACCCACCCGTTGGCGTAGCAGTCGCTCTGCAGGGCGCCGCCACCTTGCCCGTAGCCGTAGCCCTTGGGGCCGAACTTCTTCCCGTAGCACACTGGGGGAGGATCAAGGCAGGCATTAGAGAGTTGCGCGGAGGAGCGGCCACCTTCCTCGCCTACTCACCTTTGCAGTAGATGTCCTTGTCGGGGCCCTCGCAGCAGTTGACGGAGTCTAGCCTCTTGGAGCAGGTTCCGCACTTGAAGCACTCCCTGTGCCATTGCTGTATATAGGGAGGGCAGGAGAGACGGAGGCAAACCAGTCGGGTTAGTCAATTAATCCTATTACGTATATATGTGTATATCCATGCAGGATGAATATAGATATTCATTATCAATGAAAATGCCCGAAAGCAAGCCGAGCGGGACAGCAGCGCTGTATTTATTCCCGTTTCTTCTCGTTTCTTCTCGGACGCGGCGCGGGACAATCGTCGGGCGGGGATCGATATCGGGGGGCAACGCTCGCAGAAAAGCAGAGCCGCGATTAGTGAGGAAAAGCGGGGAGGGGAGCAGGCGGGGCACTCGAGCCGTACCTCGGCAGTATATCTCGCGATCGGGACCATCGCAATGCAAGCTCGAGTCCAGGCTCCGCTGGCAGACTCTGCACTTGAAGCATCGTTTGTGGTAGGCCTAGTCGGGGGAGAAGCAGCGGTGAGTTTGGTGCGCGCCGCTCTCGGATCCCTTGCTCTCGGCGGTGTCGGGTTGCCCGCGCGGCTTGGCAGGCCGCCGCGCTATGGCGCGCATATGCCCATCGCGGCCTAACTTTAGCCAAATTTCGAAATCGGAAAATACAGGAATAGCCGTTACTAACTCGCTAATTCCGGACCGCTCGATCGCAACGAGAGCAAGAGAGACGTCGGGCGGCGCGCGGCAAGCGGGAGCCACGGCGCGCTGCTGTCCTGTGGGCAAACGTATAGAGAGAGAGAGAGAGAGAGAGAGAAAAAGAGAGGAGCTGCTCACCCTTCCCCTGGCGAGCATCTGCTCGGCAGCGTAGACGTAGCCGCCGCAGCGCGGGCAGCCCTCGCCCTCCGGTGCCTTGGCGATCGCGCGCGGCTCCATCATCGCGCTCGACGCCCTGCTGTAGCCGTCCCTGCAAAGTCACGGGAGTCAGAGTTAGCCGCTGCGAGCTCTTCGCCAGCTTCGATCGCGGGGAGAAAGTACGCGCGCTGCCAAAAGCCAAACATAGAATCGGCCGAGGTAATCGAGTGAGCGGATGAGAAAATCGCATTAGAGCGCGACTCTTTCTCTCTTATTGCAGCGCCCGTACTTTCTCCCCGCTCCGGTTCTGCGGGCAACACACAATTAAGCCAGCGATTAGAAAAAACGAAAAGAGCTCGGTTATTATCGCACTGGTTAGCGCTGGTTACTGGGTTAGTCTTCCCCGCGACCACGCGACCTGGCCTCCGCCGAGCCCCGCTGGAGTAGCGAGAGCCCCGAGAGAAGCGCGCGTTGCTCTCGTTGCTCTCTGCTCGTCTACTCCTCCAAAAACAAAACTATATAACGACAACTCACTGTTCAACTCGACAGACCAAATAAAAGAGTAATATCCAAAAACTAGGACGTCGCAGGCAGTGACTGGAAAGGAGAAACAGAGAGTAGAGGGTTAGCGAGGGTTAGCGAGGGTTACAGAGTTAGGCCCAAGTCGAATGATACAAGTAGGACACTCGGCGCAGGAAGCGACAGCTCCAAAAAGTTAATCCAAGAGTAGCAACATAACGCAGCGAGTAAGAGAGAAAGAGGTACAGCAGAGAGAAAAAAATGCACTCGGTGCTCACCATGATCATCAGTAAGGTTTTAGCGCGTACACGGATTCCGATATTCGACTCGTGATGGAAGAGTAGACGGGTCGTTCTCTACGGATATACAGAGGGACAGACAGACAGACAGACAGCGAGCCATAGTTATACTGCACTTTTTCATTTGTTCTCTTTCTGTTTTTATATTTCTTTGTCTTTGTCGATCCCGGTATGCGGCTCGAACTCGGCGGGGCTGGCGGGGATGATCGGGTACGGGACGTGTATGACATGTCATACTCGATACTCTCTCCGAACGCTCGGCGCTCGGTCGCGCTCGCGGACGCGGCTAACGATTGCTCTCTCGCCTATACTTGAATACGTACATGTTCTTGAATTACTCTACTGCGCCGAGCGTCCTTCGACAGTATAATCATCAAAAGCTAACGCCTTTTTGACCTTTTTACACAGTGTTATTTATTAATTGAGATACTTTTTCCTCGTATAAGGTAACACTTATTACAGATGGTACAAATATTCCTATAGCTAGAGAGAGAGAGAGAGAGTGCGTGTGTGTGTGCGTGTGTGTGCGTGTGTGTGCGTGTGCGCGTGCGCGCGTGCGCGCGGGTGTGCAGTATCGGGTGAAATTAATTCCATGTAAAACACTATATAGAAAAACGAAAGCTCTCGCCACAAGGTGGTGCACATGGTTATATCGTGTCGACTGCCATAGCGTCGCACCCGACGGCGGCCGGCTGCGCTGCTCTGCTCTGCTTCCACGTGCGCTATGGTCTCCCGGTCGACAGTGTGCGGGAGTGTGGAGTAGGAGAGGCTGAGACGGGGCGGGAAGGGTCCACGGGGAGAGTTGGGGATCTCGTAGCAAAATTAGAAACGGGGGGCTCAATCGAAAAGCACAAAGAGGTACGGCGAGAGAAAAGTCGACGATTGCGATCGCGCGCGGAGCGGTGCTGCCTCGCCTCCTGCCCGGCTGCTCCTCCATCAGTGCCGGCGCGGGCGGCAGCGGCAGCAGCGGATCCGTGGGCGCACAGTGTCGGACTCGGCTGGGGTGTCAGGACGGGGGGTGAGGGGGTCGTGAGGGGGTCGTGAGGGGGTCGGGAGGGGGTCGTGGGGGGGGCACGGGGAGTCGGCACTCACTCGTGGCTCTTGAGGTGATCGCCCTGGTCCATGGAGAGGCAGCCGGCGCCACCGCCGAAGCCGTAGCCCTTGGGGCCGAATTTCCGTCCGTGGCAGACTTTGCAGAAGAGCTCGCCGTCGTGCTCCGTGCAGTTTGTCGAGTCGAGCAGCTTGCCGCAGAGACCTGGAACGAGAGATAGAGAGAGCGAGCGCGGGGAGCGCTTGTAACGCGAGTGCAGAGGGCTCCGTCTAAACGAGTACTTAAAAGAGGGAAGCTCACCGCATTTGAAGCACATCTTGTGCCACTTGAGTCCTCCGGCTACGCGCTCCTCCGCGGCGTAGACCGACTTGCCGCACTTGGGGCACTTGGCTTGCTCGACCGGCTTGTAGGGCATTTCGTCTCGTTTGTTTCTTTCGCTTTCGCTGAAATGGCCAGAGAGAAAAAACATTTTACGTAAGCTGCGTCAGGCTGGCGCGCGGCCAACTCGAACTCTGGAGCTGGGAAACGTAAACAATATCGCCGCGCCTTACGGCTATTTCCGTGCGGCGGTCTAGATTCGCGCGCAGGCCCGTATTAGGCGATTCTCGCGATTCTCGCGATCCTCGCGGTCCTCGCGGTCCTCAGAGGACGTCGAGGCCGTCGAGGGTGCGGGCGCGGCCCCCCACCCCGCGCGGGGCGGCCCCTCCCCCGGCCGAGAGAGAGAGAGAGAGAGAGAGCGGGGCTTGCGCCACCCCTGTGCGCGACCCGACCCGCCCTTCGCGAGCTCGCTCCCCTCGGGCTCCTGCTCGGATACTCACTCGGAGGGACGGGCTGCTGCTCACTGCTCTCTGGCGCTCTGCTGCTCTCGAGTCGGCTGCACACTCTCCTCCTAGTCAAGTCTTTCGCTCGCTCGCAGTCTCTCGCGCCAAAGCACCGCGCACTAATACTGGATTTCGAATGACGCTGCTCGCCGCGGGTCCGGCCTAGTCATACAGAGCTTTGCACACGGCACTTGCATCTCTGGCGGGCCGCGTCGGCGGAGCTATTTTCTCGCGCGCTCCCCGCGGCCGAAGCCTCGGAGCGCCGCGCAGCGCACAAGCTCGAGCAGCACGCGGAAGCGCCGCGCGACTCCAGCCGAAATAGGACTCGATAAGGGGCTGATGCAGTCTTGCGCAATGGATATACACAAGTGATAGAATGTTTAAAAGAAATTAGGCTATTAATAGCCCGCGCTCGCGAACGCGACTATTCTCGGAGCGCATATAACAGCCCGTGAAGAGGCCCGCGCGTCGCCGTACGGGACGTTTCCGGCTGCGGGCCGCATGAATTTTGCAGCGCGGCTGATAAGGCGGCTGGCCGCGCTGCGTTTCTATTTTCGAATCTCCGCTTGCGCAACCCGGGCCTCTGGAGCATTTCTCGGAAGCGGCAGAGTGAAAAAGCGCGGCGTCGCATTGACCCCGCATTCTTCGTCTCTCTCTCGCCGCCTCGCAGGCTTAAATATAACGCACCGCATTTCCTATTCTCGTCGCGGCGCCGCGCGAAAAGCGCATCTCCCTCCCTGCCCCCGTACTTTGACCTGCGTGCGGCTTTCGTTTGTTTTCGTTCGGTCGCGTATTCGCACACGGGGTCAGGGTCTCTGCCGCGGAGGGCCCCGCGCGCGCAGGGCCGCCGATCCGAGGGTGGCCCGCGCGCGTAACGCAATCCCGTGCCGGAGCTGACCAAATTTAGCCGTAGAGACGCGGTGAGTCAGCGGCTCCGACTTTGGCCAGCCCAGCTGGAAAAATCGGCTGCACTTGGAGCTTCGGGCCACTCGTACTGAGTCAGCGCGCCGACGACGCTGTCTCGGAGTGTCTTTTCTAGCCTCGAATACAACCTCGAAGCGGGGCTAAAAATAATTTTCCTTCCGAAACGACGAAATTTTTATATTTTTATATTTTTATCCCCGGCGAGGAGTTCCGCAAACAGGCTGCAATTAAGCATAGGCGGCGAGATCTGTAACTCGAGCGTCGGGTGTATTTTCGGCGGAAATCATATACGCCCGCCGCGCGCTGTTAAGGCTTTATCGGCTAATTTTGGCGCGGCAGGTTTTTATGAAACGCGCCGCCCGGAATAGCGGCCGCGGGCGTTTTTCTCCGTTTCTCCGTTTTTTCACATATAAATGTCTGCCAGTAAACGCCTGCGTTCAATGCCTGCACTATAGGCGTCATTCATCGCTGACTAGCTGACTCGGCAACAGAGTTGCTCACTCGATTCTATTAAAAGATGATGCTCCTCTCGGAGCTTGGAATATTGATATATGCCGCTGCAGGCTCGTTTAATTTATGCGATGAAGAATTCAGGATTTTTTAATCCGATATCGGAAAGATACAGACTCGCCGACGTGCATCTTGCAGGAGGTTTACTCGATTATTTAGCGGGCGTTGTTGCCCTCGCGCCCGAGTTGTGCAAGCGAGCGAGCTTCCAACGGCCAAATAAATCAGCGGCCCTCCTCAAGCTGCCAGCGAGAGCATCATCCGCTGAGTCAGCAAAGTGGGAAAAATTTCAAGGCCGCTCGCAGCTCGCTGAAATTCGATATCCGGCCCGAGCCTGCGCTTTCGCAGTCTGGCTCTAGCGGGCTCTAGCGGGCTCTAGCGCGCTCTAGCTTGCTGCGGGAGGGTTACGCAGACGACTCTGTTACCGGCGGTACTTGGTGCGATTAGCCGTCGTCGAGGGGGAGCGCACAAAGCCCGCGGGCCGACCGCATCGCGACTCGTTCCACTCGATGACCAATAACTATTTCCGCGCGATGACTAAAATCGTGGACAAGACTCGCGGCCAAGAATAGCCGCGGCGCGGATCATCGAATGGCTGGAGCGCCGCCAGAATCAACGACGCCGCAAAATCGATCGAGCCGCGAGGGCCTCCATTTTATACTTGGGTTTCAAGGAAGCAACGCCGTTCAATAATAAACACATGTACATGATGCGTCGCTATATTATATATATATATATATATATATTCCATTCCATATTACAAAAGTAGGTCAAATAAATATCGTAGAGGAGTGTATGTACATGAAAACAACTAGTCTATGAGTTTCGTTCACTTTCCGAGGAGGATTTTGCGGGAGGCGCCCATGTTCTGGCCGGCCTGCGTGGCCCCCTTGTTGGAGCCGGCCTGGAGGCCGATCACGGTCTGGCCAGCCTTGAGCTGCTCCTCCGAAAAGTCGCGCTTGCACTCGTCGGCGGGCTTCGGGCCGAGGTTGGGGCCCTGGAACTCGGGGTGCCTGTAGGTCTGCGGGGCAAAAACATCGCGTTAGCTCTCGGGTCCGACTCGGGAGCGGCTCTATAGCCACATACGCATATATGATGTATAGTTTGAGTTACCTCGCGACCGAGGGCGAAGAGGGTCGTCACGACTTGGGCGATGTTCTTCTTCTCCCACAGGTCGACCGTCTGGAAGACGTCGACGTCGCTGACTCCGTACTCCTTGAGGGCCTTCTGGAACCTGGAATCGGCAAATTCGCGTTTATATTGCAGACCGCACACGTGCTCGTGTCCGCCCGCTCGCGCCCACGTACTTGTTGATGTTCTCCATCATCTTGAACTCGCCGCCGGAGGTGTTGACCTTGTTGATGGAGCCGGGCTTGATCTTGTTCATGAGCTCGCAGAGCACGACTCCGTCCTTGAGGACCTCCTCGATCGGCACGCCGGCGGGGAACTTTTTGCCGATGATGCTCTCGATCCACTCCTGGGCCTCGCGCTCCTGCTCCGGGTCGCGCTTGGCCAGGATCTGCGGCCGCGAAGGCGGGTCAGACGATGCTCGATATAACGTGCGATGGCAACGAGCGCGCTTACCTTGGCGTGTACTTGACGTTCGAGGGCCATGTCGGGGCGGTGGGTGTGCGGGTAGCGGGCTAGCGGCTGCCGAGGAGCAAAGTGGTGCCCCCGCCGATCGGCCGGCTGGCTTTATAGAGCCGCTACCCGCACAACAGGTCCGCACGCGCGCAGCTCGACTCGCGCGAATAGGGGGGAACGAAAATTTGGATCGTGCGTATAGTCTAATATTGGCGGCGCTGACTCGAGAGCTGAACATTCGAGCGAGAAATTCCGAGCTATCCTACGCGCGTACCTTACCTATCCTGCAGCCCCTGCGGCCCGCATTGTCTACATCCGCAACTATAGAGAAACAACATCGCTTGACTATCTCGCAACAACGGCTAAACTTTATTCGGAAATTCACTGCGTCGACAGAATCATGGTAAAGTAGGACATCGAAGTCTGCATCAGCTGGAACGGAGAGACAGCTGTATATAAGGCTTGCGCAATTCGGCCCAATATAACGCGGCGGCCGCCAGTTCTTTTTATAAAGTCTCCTGCAGAGCTCACCGTGCAGTAAGTCTCGAAATTCATGGGGAACATGCCGCCGGCCGTGATGGTGCAAGCCCTCGAGCTCCTGAGCAGCATCAGCAGCAGAAGCCTCCTCGAGCCCGTCGGCAGCTCGTACCAAGCGAGGCCGCACCTGCGACATACCGCACCCGGACACCAAGTTAGATCATGGGGCCGGATCGCAATATACCTAGCTGTGCCATTACACTAGCTCTCGCACGCGCAGGCTGTGGTCGATCATCTTCTGGCCGGGCCACGAGATGTAGAAGAGCCGCGTTATCACCGACACGCTGCTCAGCGAGAACTTGAGCATCTCCCCGGGCTGGTCCCTGCGGCTGATGGTCTGCGGAGCACGCGATCAGTATACTGTAACTGCGTTTTAACCAAACTCTTCATTCAGACTGCACCCACCTGAACGCCCGTCACGCTTATCACGACCATGTTGAGGAACAGTTGCAGGAACAGCGAGACCGTGAACGAGGACTCGATCAGCCCGGCGAAGCTACGACATAGTGTACCCGTCTTTATATTATAATATCTATATCGAGGCGGCATGGAGCCCGCATCGAAAATCCCCCCGCTCACTCGATGCAGCTCTCGTGGAACTTGACGCACTCGACGATTTGCCCGCTCGCGATCCGCTCCGGCGAGCCCGAGCCGATTTTCCCGATTCTCATCCTGAAATCCGTACAGTTGGTGCGTCATTCGCAAAATTCCACCTGCGACGACGATCGCTTCCGCGCGTACCCCAGAACGACGAACATGCTGCAAGCGTGCTGGACGATCATGACCAAGTAGGCGTCGATCGCGAGCACGGTGAAGATGACCCAGAAGGCCGCCTGCATGTTGTGCAGGTAAATCGCCGTGTAGTACCTCCTGTGGTCCACGAGGTACTCGACCTCGAGGAAGGTCTTGATCGGCCGGGACTCGTTGAGCGGCGAAATCTTGTCTAAAATCTGCGGCACCAGCGGCTCCAGGGAGTACGTCGCCAGGGAGCCGACTATGCACACTGAAAACCCCGTCATTCCTCGCGGAATATTAAAATAGCGCATTCTATTAAGGTTGACATTACGCGTGTAGCCGATTATCAGGAATCTTCCCTCCTCCGCGAACTCCCTCAGCACCGCCTGCTCCTCCGCGTCCCTCACGCTCAGCCAGTTCTCCTCGATTTTCCCGAGTATTTGCCGCATCTTCGGGCAAATGGCGCGCTTATATACTGCTGCTACACACCTTATATACCTATGCTTACCTCGACGAACTTTATCATGCTGTTGAATATCATGACCATTGCGCCGTAGGTGAAGATCAGCGCCGGCAGGCAATCGATTATTTTTGGAATATCTTTTATCCGTATCACTCGTACAAAGTATATCAGCTGCAGCGATCGCAAACATCCACATATAGATCGAGCAATTAAGCTGGCGGTGCGTACGTACCTCTGCCACGACGACCGTTAAAATCCCAACGAAATACAGACTGAGAAGAAAGATTCGGGAACGCTTGGCTTGATAGGGCCACCGTCCGAGTATCTCCAGAAATTTCTTATTTATTACAAACAGCCGATCGTCGTAAAACTCGCCCTTCGCCATTCTCTCTGCAAGTATATATTATTATAAATACTATATACGTACGTACTCACCAGTGCGGTTTCATTCGAAAATACACTTATACGCGCGAGAATTTAATGAAAATCATTCAGTCAGCCCTCGGCACAGACCGGATACCCTTCTGACTCTCTGCGCGCGGATATAGATATGAATCCGATTACAGCCGAGATTATAGAGGAGGGAAGAGCTTTGAGTGACACGTCTCCATTGACTATTAATGTTGACTTTTATTACCGGAAACTCATGCACTACATACTACTAACCCTCTCCTCGCGTCTTCTTGCATATTTCATGCGCAATTATTAAAATGCCTTTAACTATCCCAACGCTCAAAACGATCTGCATAACCGTTTCAAGTCATTTATATTATTCTGCTCTGAGAACTGCTCTCTCATCTCCCCCTTCCTGTGTAAGCGTGCCTCAAACAACTACTACTATTTATTTATTTAAAAGCAATCATGCTAAACCTTGCCTAGATGTATTATACATAGTCCAATGATTATTCTTTTTTCAAAGAAAGCGCAATTGATCGATCTTCCTCAAGTTCTTTCTCGACATTAATATGTATATGATGAACATATACTGTACTGATGTTCAAAAAATGTGCGTAAAAGATTCATAAGACATGAAATCCTGGTAGCCCGTATAATGGCAATCCAGTTATACCCGGAAAAAAATCTTCAATTTCGTACACACCCTTAAGTCAAAAAAAAAAAAATCCCAAATCGAGAGAAGCATGCACGAGTACATCAAGTGACTTTTATTACTGACCTTTTTAGGTGGACATTCAGTAACGCCAATAGTTTCTAATATTTTTTTAATTTGCCATCACATGTATTTATCTCCATTGATATACCGGTTGGAACTTGGTATTGAACAAAAGCAACTTGAATATAAGCAATAGACTTAGTGACAAGAATCGCGATCGTTTTTAAATATTTTGAAATATCACTCCTTACCAAAATTTCAGATGGAAGCTCGTGAATGACGTCTACCCTAATCCTCACTGTATTGACAGAGCCAGTATTGTAGATAATAGAAATATCAAATGTATCTTCTTCAAAGTAAGTGGCATTGAATAATCAACGATTATGTCCTCAAGTTTGATTGAATGGCCTTTCGAATACTAAAAGTAAAAATAAATATTAAATCGGCCATTTTTAACTCACATCACAATTTCCGACAGAAATTTTCGTCGTACAATGAATCAACAAAACTAGACAACAAGTATAATCGTATTTGAGCATTATTCACAAGCTTCGCTTGTAAACCCATAGAAATATCTTGGTTTACAGAAAATCTGGGTGCTATAAACTGCTGAGGAGATGCAACTCTTCTTCCGAAGATAGCATTTCATTTCGCGAGGATATGAAGGTAACTTACCACATGCGTGGACTCGAACGTGATTTTTCAACTACCAAGCAGCGTGTATGTAACCTTTTTACAATGTGCCCAGGTTCATTCTATGGTATTACTTTTAACGATTTATTCACAGAAATTTTTTTTCAAAAACAAGTTTTTGTAAATTTATTATAAAACGAATTGTACATCACAGTTTGTTAAATATAAATGTACATCATTTTACATTTGAGTGCTATTAAATAACAGAGTCAAAAGTTCGGGTTGCTGTAAATTGCGCTTGTACTTTTGAACCATATCCTGGATTCTTAGCCGTCTTCGAACATGCGGCGGATGATAACTGCAAGTAAAAAAGTACATTGATTTTTATGTATGTATATTTTTTACTGTATTTTTTCCACCTGAACCTCCTATTACCTATCATTATCTAGACGTTTCCTTCGACCAATATTGAGCGCAGTTTGGCGAACCAAAGGGCCCAAAGCTCTTCTCGAAACGACCATCCCATCGATTAACGGTGTCGCTAAATTCATTCTTGAGGTCGGGCCTTGTAACTTTATCCGCATGAGTCCGCTAGCGAGAGCTTGTAAGTAGATCACATGAACGTCACACGCCTGCATCGTACGTGAGTGATCCAAGCCCGTGTGCGTGTGGGGCAATAGTCCCGCTTGAGATACGTAAAAACAATCCAAGTATTACAACTCAGGTAAGCTTGTGAAAAAAAAAAAAAAAAATGACCTAGCGTTAATTACCGATTGGAAATTGTGCGTAGTCCTCCAGACTCTCCAACCACACCACCATAATTTTCGTATCTGTCTGCGCCGGGAACGAATGCTTGGTGGCCCTCCTACTGGGTTTTATTGGCTCTATCGGCGCCGCCGCCGCTGACGAAGCCATATTGGCTGACTGTTTTTCCAGATCCAATGACATTGCGCGAGTTTGCCCGGTAACTGCATGCGAATTCGAGAACGCCTGAGCAGCAGTCGTACTGACGCACCTCTCAAACCAAACTATTTAGACGTGAAATTCAATAGGAATATTCAGTGATTGCCTTTATGTAAACTCTAATAAAGCATATACTTGCCATTAGCGGGCTCGCTAAAGTTGTTGTCGGCCGTTTCCGACGTTGTCACGTTTGCTGCCCAAGTCGGTACAACAAATGCCACCTCCGAACTGACGTCCGCCCAATAGAGCACGTGCCTGCTGCCGTTGTACAGAGCACCGCCGTGTTCCTCCTCGTCCGCTGGTTGAACAACATGAGCGTTTGCAGATACAGAGGAAGTCGAGGTCGAACGCCACGAGGTCTGAACGTGACCAGTCCATCCTGCATGCGACGTGACTGAGACTTGCCAGCCCAACGAGTTTAGAAATTCCAAGAAATTTGACGATACGTTGCTCTCGTTTAACTTGAAACACGCAAATTATCCAATCGTTCATAGAGCATATTAGAGCATATAAAAATAATGCGCAACTCACCACGTTCGCAAGTATTGCTTCAGGTGTTGACTGTCCAGATTTCACGTAAAAAATGTGAACCGTATCGCACGTTCTAGCACTGATATGATCCAGACTCTCAAGATCATTTGCGAAACCAGCTATGGTTGGATCGAGGGCAGTTAGACCTCCACTACCGGCGCTGCTGATGTCGTTATTTGCCGCATTAGATTCGAGATTCAAAAAGCCGAAATGACTGAGAAATAATCGAGCAGTCTGAAATTCGTGGCATATCTTGGGTGGCGAACATTCGTTCATCTTGGCGGAGGCAACACGGTTTGCGTTTTCCTCATTGGACTTCGCTTCACTGCCAATTGCATAGTCGAGCAATTGGTGCAACAACTGATGCTCATTCTTTACCAAGTCGTTCTCGTTCATTACAGCTTCCAAACTTGGAATCGATTCGTCTCTACGAAGTAAACAAAATTTAATTATTGAAATTAATAAATTGCTTGCGCAAATCATTAGCGGAAACCTTCGATTTAACAAAGTTGATTCTTACACTTTGCAATGAGGTATTTTATCCACGTTGTCCGGGAAGAATCTGGGTTTGTAGTCTGTTGGAGGTTGTGTTTCTTGCAGAGGTAACGGTCTGCCCGGGTTCGTATTAGAACTTCGTACAATCGACCGATGTCGCGGCAGATGTCTCAGCTGCATTGTCCAAGCATGACGACCAAAAGGCCCGCGAATCAACACCGTGACGGTTGGCTGAGGGTCTTGGTCGTTGCCCAGAGGCTCTTCCAAAAGTGCCAGCATGGTTGCGTTATCCGCGACAAAGTAACGGAATCGCTCGACAGCCGTCTCTCGGGGAACTTGTCGTCCGCCAGGCCAACTATTACAGTGACGCAGCAGAGAAACCTCGTCGAGGAGAGAGGACAGAGATTCGGCACCGCACACACTCGGGAAGTAGCCAACCTGCAGTTGTCGGCAATCACGTTGAATTTTAACGATTGAACAAACTCAAGATTTTTCTCGTCGACTTGTCGCGAAACACTCACCTGTTCAAGAATAATTGTTAGCAAAGCATCGGCTGCGTCTCTGACGCGCATCGATGCCGGCTTTAGCTCCTTTTCATCCTTCATTTTAATCGGCTCGCCAGGTTTGCCGACTGATTTTGAACCGGAAACACCCAACTCCACCACCTCTAAAACTGTGGCCAAGCACTCCTTGTCTTGCAAAAGTTGGGGATGAGCAGTCAACCAAGTGGTTAAACAAGCAAAGGCAGCAACGATGGACGAATGAAGATCTTTGGAATGTGCCGGTGGCGGTCGCCAACATTGATAAGCTATATAGTCACACAGCCACTTCACTGCTCTCTTGCACTCCAGGGCATCTACAGGGTAAAATCATATAATACATCGATGCAACAAGCATAAAGAATCAAATACGGAACAAAGGTTTTAGAACAATTATCGTCAATAAGGCTAACCTGTAAGCTTCCTGGCTGCATGTATAGACACACGGATAACACAAGTTAAACATTCGCGCCGCACACAGAGCCTTATACATAGTTAATTTCAGCCGCCTTACCTGTTTCGCGAATACGCGTCCTCGCCAAGCCGGAGAGCATCTCGAGAGCCGCCAGTGAAATATTCAAATCCGTTTTCCAAGACGATATCAGCCGATGGCAAACCAAGTACGTTGCCCGCACAAATAGTGCATGTGCCGAATCTGCAACATTGTTGTATACGTGTTTACCGATGATAAATTCATAGTCATGAATTGCACGAGATGAAAAACTAGAAGAAATGGTACTTTATAATCGCCCGAATGGCAAATAGTTATTGTTGTTGTTGTTGTTGATAACATTAATTTTTCAATGCTTAATGCGCACAAAACAAGAGAACGTTATACAACAAAGCGATCGTAAGCATATGTTAAAATATATGTATGTTCGCAAACTGGCGTGAAAAATGAAAGAAGCGTATATACCTACACAGAAAACAGCTAAATAAAAAACATGTGCGAAATATTTACCGAAAGAAATGCTTTCTTCTTGGAGCATAGCAATATCGGATGCATCGCCTAGAGAGCGCAGGTCACTGGAAATGCTTATCTGACTGGTCGTATCGCTGGTGCAGACTACCGAGTGATCGTTTTTACGTAGCCCAATAGCAGAATGAAGAGAATGCGCAATATGAAGGAACAAATCGAGAAAAAAAAAAAACAACAAAAATCAGACGCAAACCCAATGCAAAACAAGACAGTGTGCGTACAATCAAATTTGAATTAGCTTGAGATTTTCATATTTAAAAAGAGGTTACGGAGGCATACACTCTAGATAAAATATAATTTCTTTGTCGTTTTCTCTGCATATTTACGTCAGTGATAGCCCTAATATAGATGCAAGACTTTACATTTTCTTAGACATTACAAAATAAAGCTCAAGCATATTCGAACGTAATGCATTATAATACAAAAAACAAAACAAATGATGCAGCTCAATCAAGCTTTAAATCCGGAAAATGATAAAATAACGAATCAGCAAAATAAATAAAATGAATTAAAATTTGAAAAAGTTAGATCAAATTGCAATGCATAAATTACCAGACGAAAGTAAATTAGTGGTCGACTCGTTCGAAATTGTACTATCAGGTTGTGTAACTTGCTCTGCTTCTTCAGCCGCTGCTGAATCTTGCACACTCAATAACAAGCCACCTACAGAATATAAGGTTCATAGAAATAACTTTTTTAAAGCATTTCAACTCGTCGCACTATTATTACCTAAAAGCATATGAGTATTTTGTGGATCAACTTCCACTTGCAAAGCATTTATCAACAAATTCATCAATTTTGGTTTCAACTGTGCAAATGTAATAGGAATCTTTTCATGGTTGATTAAAGATGCAGTTGGTATTTCTTTGATTTGAAGATTCTGAACGGGAATATTTTTCATTAATTCAAAACGTACAAATTCATTCAACATTTAAAATGAGAAAATTTGCTTTTGCAATCGTACCTGGAAATGTAACGGTAGTGATAACATGGACAGTAACAAATGGATGGAAGATCTTCGTAATTCTACTTTTGAAACCGCGTTCGATTTAAGTCTTAAATCTTTTTCTGGAAGCACAACTTCCAAAGCAGAAAGTACTGCTGGTACTAAAACCTGTACGCCATCCAAATCAAGCCGAAAAAGATCTGCCGAATTGGATAAAATACTCGCCAGAGTTTCGCCGCATTCTCTCACCTACAATCAATTAGTTGTTGTCCATTTGTTCGAACCTTTTTACATATAAAACATCAAATGAAAATAATTCAAGTGTTGTGGTTTACATCGGAAAACCTGTTAACTTTGAGACCATGATTCATTGCTTGATAAAACCTGGCCAAATAAGCTGGTAAAATTTCCTCTCCAGTCTTTTTGGCGCAAAATATTCTACAAAGAGTACCCATGGCTTCTGCTCTCCCAGATTCGTAACGGTCTATGCTGAGAGAAGGTGGAACTTCTCCAATATTTTCTTGTAGAGAACTGGGACCATCAACGAGTACCGAAGACGGACGTTTAGGGGCATTATTTGGTTCTAAAATCATACACTAGGTGTTAATGTCCGAATGCAAGGATGTTTTAATCTTGCGTTCGACGTGTGCTACTCACGTGGTAGATTTTGCGACCAGCCGTCGGTACCTATAAATGCAGCTTCAAAAAGCCACTCACCAAACAGATGAAGTATACTATTGCACTTTGGCCGTCCGGATGCTAAAGGTGGTCTAGCATCTTGATTTAATGATACCATAGCTGAAGTAAAAAAAGTGATAAATTATTACAGCAAACTCCTCACTCGGTCTAGTCTAATGAGGCCTACTTGCACGCCCTTGGTGCACGCAATATACTAATGAAATTCATGAAATCATTATCCAACGAAGGTAAGTAACTCACAAGTTGTGCTGGAAGTAGATGACGGACCAGAATTGGTACTCATCAACGGTGTACTGGTAACTCTGCTAGTTGTTAGTCCTATTAGAGATGCCTTGGGTATTCCTGTTGAAGAAATCATCTTGTATTAAACCATGCATTATTCATCATTTTCTTCAACCCAATCATGTCATCATCAAACATAAATACAAATCGACACATCTTAGTCATAAAAACAAAAAATACTATGCTCTAAAAGTAAAAACATGGCAGTGCAATGGGAAAAACGAAAAAGAAAACAAAGACGTGTAAGTTTTAGAGTAGGAGTTAAGGACAATCGAATTATCGTTTCTCTTCAAGCAACACAATCTCAGCCAGAGCTGTATGTACCCTTAGTGACAGCGGAGGGCGTCACACTGAAGCTCTTGGCAAGCCTGCGCTGCGTGGGAGGTGTAGGTGAAGGATGTGGTTGATCCTTCATGATTCTGTCACCGCTGATGCTCGTCAAGCCAACGGTACTACCGGTGAGGCCAATACTAGAACTGCCTCCACCGCCGCTGATTCCCAGACTCGTCACGCAACACTCCTCCCAGCAGCAGGCCTGTGCGATACCTGCAAAACACGGCTTGTTCACGCTGCCACCACCACCACCGTCACCGCACACGCGTTGTGCAATTTGGCTACTCGTTTGAATTTGGCTTTATTTCGCAAATTTTCTAAAGAGCGCGTAATTGCTTGTGCATACATTTTTGATAGTTCAACAGAGGTTCGAGACACTCGTAACCCAATGAATTTGTATTTTACTCGTCAATAGAATTAATTATTTTCAAAATTACAATGAATTTTTCTTCGGTTTTTTTCCTCTTTAACGTGTAATTAATTATTACTTGTTTCATTTTATGTTAAGCAAGACATGTTAGAATGATAATGTATGCATGTACACATTACAAGTCAATCATGTGATCATTTCAAAAGCTAAAGCTACATGCCCGTGCTCTTCATAGAGATAGAGTAGTCACAGTAGTAACAGTATACAATGGTGTACAATTTAGTGTAGTGTGCCAACTAGATTTTCTCAAGTCAAATTGTCATGTATACCTAAAAACGCGTCGACCTGTCCGGCAATACCCTTTATTGCTTTAAGAAATATGTAGGGTAATTGTTGTAAACATGGATGTTGACAGGGATCAACAACATTAGGACTGGCAATGGCGTATCTTAGGAACGCCTGCGTCTGCGAAATGACGGCTGGACGGCACAAATCGACGGGGTCTCCAATTGTACGTAAAAGCCTATACCATGCCTGCGCAACAGCTTCGTTGGACATTGTACTGGATACCAATTGAGAATCTTCTTCACCTGAGAAATATTTTACACTATACAGAAGCATGTTCTACGAACAATTTACGAAACGCTTGCGTGAAACTCACTAATTTTTAACTCTGGAAACATTGGCCCGTACATAATATGTAAAAGTCGTGCTGTAAGAGCCAAGCAAACCCGATTCCATTGTTCTATCAAAGATAATCGATGGCGCCAACGAAGACATGATTCGCGTAGAGTCCTCCACAAGGGTGGAGATGGGAAATTTCGCTCGCATGCTACTAACCAAACCTAGATAAGTAAATTATTTTATGAGTGAAAATTTGAAATAAATTATTAAATTTAATATTGAGTGCTTATTACCTCTAACAGCACTCCCAATACTCGCTCACATAATTGCTCGCCAGTGTCTTCTCTTATCGCTGGTGGTGCCAGGAGAGCATCGTTAATGCCAATTAAAAACAATAACAAACTTTCCCATGTTTCTCTTTCTAAGTTTGCAGATATCCTAGCTACTTGCTGTAATGTTCTTAATACTCTGTGACATAATACTGCTTGTTTGTTGATTGTATCAGCTCCTAAAGTGTATTAAAAAAGTAGTAAATAGAAAATACTATTGAAAGCATAATATGCTACATTCACATGCAAGCAAGTGTTGAAAGTGTTACCCAAATCCTGGTATAAAAATGGCCAGACTAGGAAAAAAAAGAAGGATGTTTACATTTGTTTTACTCGTGCATTATAGAAGGTTTGTTAGTAAGAGTGAACAAAACTACTGTTAATCACAAAAATTGGAGTAAAATTATAACATGTGTTGACAGATTAGGAATGTCAATCAAAACAACGAGAAAAAAATCCAGTTTTTTTTCATATTTTATAGTTACAACTTCACTGGTTACTCTTTGAGAATCAACAAAACATTTATATTTAATTACAGTCTAGTTACCTTCTCCTTTCCTGGGTACAAAAAGATTGTGGAAGTGACCAATGATTTTTCTTGCATAGTAGTTGGGATCATCGGCTATAGGTTTAGGCACGGAAATTTTTGGTGAAGTGTACAGTGCAGAAAGCCACTCGCAGTACACATTGACACAATCTCTGACGGTGTCGTGCTCAGTCAGAGGTAATGAGAGTCCAAAGCAAATTACTTCCATACACCATCGAACTTCCTTATCTGTATTCAAGGGACTTGGTTCAGCAGCTTGAGCGATTCCTAGATTTGTGGCTAGTTGACGTACTATTGAAAGCGTCACCTCTCTGCCAACGCCAGGAGCAAATTTTTCAAGAACACTTTGACTGTCCTCTGACCCTTGCTGGATCAGTATACTCAGAGATGCCCACTCTGAGTACATGTTGTCTCCCGAGTCCTGAAATATCAAAAGCCGAGATTGACCAATGCACCAAGCGTAACCTCACCAGCAGCTTCTGCTGCTGATAAATGCAGCGAGCCAACGCTGAGAAGATCTAGGCGCTTGCTCTTGCAATAAAACAATTACCTTAAGATTAACGCGATTGAAGACTCCTAAATTCATAGATTAACATCTGAATTAACTGTGCAACGCCGCTCTACTGCTCCCAACCATAATCCAAGTGCAGACACTTTGCTTACGCTACGTTGTGCACCTATTGCAATAGTCCTGATGCAGTCCTCCCACACGGGTACATCGCGCGCGCAAGAACAGACGGACCACTGTCACGCACGATACACAATTACCTACAAAAATATTTCAGTGATACACACTTGATATCAAAAGCGTACCTATCCTACTGTTTACTATCATTAGGTTAAGCCTGCTCTATGTTGCACACAACAAACATCGCAAGGAAAGAACATTGCGCGAGGCCCGAACCCCATATAGCTTACCATAGTCGGTGACATGATAATAAGTGCTATTCTGCAAGTAGTTCCATGGTCCACTCGTTCCCCGCTTGAAACGCCTCTTTGTGAATTTGTGATTGCATCTAGAATATGAATAGAGTAGTATGGTATAAAAAATATAATAATTTCAAGGTTTTGTTTCTTTTTCTACAAATATCACTCGCGAGAGAAGAGAGTATCATACACTCCTAAATTAGGTACAGCTGTCATACTTGAGCGAAAATCATATGTTTGTCCGCGCCTCGACTGTATAGGGTGTATACTGTATAAACCTGCGTACTGCAGGATGCGAGAGTCTCACAGCAAGCTCAACTCAACATAAATGTGCGCAAGCGCCAACGCCTCTCTCTCTCTCTCTTCTCCTATATATATATATATATATATATATATATAAATTCTAGTCGCTTTTTGCTATAAGCGCGACTTAGCGACTACAAGTATATAGGTAGGTCTGTCTTATTGTCAATTCTGCAATAAGGCAGGCAGGAGCGAGGTACGATATACCTTGAAGTTTAAAGTGAAGTCTTGTCGTCAGTCGGCAGTCGCGTCGTGTGAGTCAATGGGAACATGGCGACGACAAAATAATAACCTCTTCAGCAGCCGTCTTCTCGTTATAAATTCGCACGTAGCTCGTGGTAGCAGAAGCTCTGAGGCCTCCTCAGCGCAACTTTCTGACTTTCTAATCTTTCTGACGAACGGTCCAAGTCTGCGCAAGGTCAGCTGTCGGGATAATCGTCGAGAGGGGTGCAGTTGCCAGTTGCAGCGAGAAGAAGCCGATAGCTTACACCTACATCGCTACTGGTGCGCATACGAATCACGGAGAAGTAGAGGTGGGTGCAGGCTCTTCTTCGCATTCTTACTTGCCACGCGGGTAAGTACCTGTCTCCGGTCTCGCACACGCTTTCTGCACCGTTACTGCGGCTACTTATTGCGAGCAGACGTGAGAACAAGTGCCTTGCGTCGCGATCGCTGCTCGCCTTTTTCTACTGTGCAGACTGTGAGTACAGAGATAGCTGAACTAGGTGTATAGGCCGTAGCTCTAGCGGAATCGGATCTTCTTTCGGACTTTTCTGCAACTTGAAAGGTTGCAATTTCAGCGTCAACTGACGGTATAGACAAGTGCGCGTGAAATTCCTTGGCATGAGACAGAGACGGCGTTTGAGCGGCTGCAAGCGGCGATAGCCACTACCCAAAATCAATACTATGGATGCGGCTGCTGGAACGTCATGACGAGACGAACGCACACAGATGACCGAATTTACTTTATTGAGCTCTGCGCCATTACGAGATAATCTTTTAATATTACTATTGTTCAAACTAGTTGCTGATGATAACTTTGCATTGCTAGGCACACTAAAATATGATGTCCGATCGCAAGGCAGAATTAGAAAGGAAAAAGGCCAAGCTTCAAGCCATCAGGGAAGAAAAGGAGAGAAGGAGAAGGGAAAAAGAGCAAAAAGATGTAAGATTATATACAATTCTACATAATCTTTACACATAGCTATTTTAATAGATAATCTCAAAATGAAAATTAATCATAGGTTGAAGAAGCTAGGATTCGGGCTTCAACGACCAACAAAGATCAACAGAAGGAGGTCGATGCATTGTTGTCGTCATTCGGTGTTGCACCAGTCTCAGGTAGTACAGCAATGTTTCAACCAAAATAATCTTGTGCACAGGGATTAACCTGATTGATTATTTATACAGAGGTGCTATCAAGTTTATCCAGTGTAAATTCGCTAGTTACTCCAGAGCAGAGTGTTACGGCAACTCCAGACACCAGCTTGCAGCCAAGTAGTATAAGCTCAGCACACAGGTAATCTAAATCTTTAAACAAGCTTGGATAGGTGCTTTACAATGAGAAACCACTCATCTGATGCATGATGATCAAAATCAGCAATAAATTCGTTTATAAATGTTGCATTAAAGCGCTCTTTTCCCAAGCCGATTTTCGCAAAGCAGAACGAAAATCTTCTTTATCTAATTTGCTATTTCATTGTTACTCCATTTCTTTGAGATTAAATACGGCGCACTGCAAAGGGCAAAGTATCCACGTCCGTGTCGACCGTATCTGACTCCCATTTGCCATCACCAATCGTCATCCTCGCTTGGAAAATCTATATTCAGCCCTATATATATACATACACAAAGTTTCATTAAATGATGCCTTTTTTTTCACGATCCCGAGCAGTGCACCGAAGAAGAGGAATCGCGAACTCACCATAGTTTCAGTAGCGCACACAAACATTCCACCCAAAGAGCCGGTTGTCTACACTAAGCAAACGCAAACAGCGCAGGTCGTCCACGCAAGCCACGACGGTGAGTACGATCTTGTCCAGACATCACTAGACTATCATCCACAATGTAATACATACTATTTACGATATCACAACTTCCCATTTTTACATTTCAACATTCACGACCCGCTATTTTCTACCTTTTCGATTTTTACATTGGTTAAAAATTGGGAAAGAGGGAAATAGAAAGAGAGAAAGAGAGATAAAAGCGAAGCATCAAAGTAACAGCGCTGTGTTCACTTGAATATATTTAATTAACATCCATTAAACTGTGATTATCATAACAGCATTCCAAGTTTTAAAATCCATCATCTCAAAATTTTATACACATCTTTTTATTAACGAGAATGTAAAATTTGAAACGAAGATGTTTTTATTAAGTAATTGGCGATTTGTCATAACAAGTACTAAGACCATGCATCTACTTGCATAGTATCACTTGCCAATCACTTAATATTCCATATCATCATGTCATAATTCAATTTTACATAATTTATTTTTAATTGGTGAGGAAACTTACATATTCTCAAGAACTTTTTCACAAACGTAGCAAAAAATTAACACAGTACTGTTCAAGAAGCTGATTATTGCAAGTTAAAATCCTAATAAAACATTTTCAATAAAGAGTATGATCCAAATAGATACTGACTTGATGTACTGCATTAATTATTTGCACACATTGATCTCATAATGGCGCATGTTTTAAATAACTCATTTATATGTTCCACTAAAATCGACTAAATATACCTTATAACTCGTACAAACACGATCTCGCAGATTTTATTACACCAGGCCCGACTAGCTAATATTTAATAGAGGATTAACTAGTTACATGGTAGTATATATATGATTCAGCAAAAAGCGATGATTATCGAAAAATTAACGACTCTGGTTCATCTCTAGCGGTTTTATGTAAATCGACAGTTACGCATACCGTTTGGATACACAAAAACGCGCGACAATTCAATAAACTATTTGATTTGAAAAACAGACACTAATGCCACACTTGTAGCCGTAGATTATCTTGTTGATGGAAATTTCCTTCGTGTGCAATTTTTTTGTTTCGTTCAATATCATTGACGCGTAACGGTTATTGTTGCAAAGTAAATGGCAAGTGAGAGGGTTAATTATGTCACTTTAGGAAATTAAAGTTAACACGCACGGTAATGTAGGTGAGACTTGGAAAACGAAATGGCAGAGGGATTCGCACTATACCAAGCCTGAAAACTGTTCACGGCAATTTTATATGTAAACATCACAATCTCTTTTTATTAATCCATACACAAAATGCTGACTCAACTCTACCGTATGATAATTATGAAATACAAAAATTAAAGTAGGGGAGTCGCGCCCAGTATCACTACCCATAGAGCCGTTTTCGGTGTAACTTTCCATTATTGATGCGGTCTAAGATGGCCTCACTCGTTTTCGGAAGCTGTAAAAACTTCAAATTACACATTATGCTGGGCGCATCACCTCTGTGCACAAGCATATGTCAGAGTTTATTTAGCAACACAGTTGTTCTCTTTTTCACGTGTTACACACATTTCTCTCATTACGAATAATTTATATTTCTAAATAAGAAATACTTGGCCACTGATATGCAAGGAATCTGTTTTAAATGCTAAAAATTATTCTAACTCTTTGCAAATTAATGGTAGACTTTAGGTTTCGGCGCGTAACAACCCCTCCTCCCTTCCCCTGAGGAATAGAAACGTAACAATAAAAAAAAAAATAATAATAATAACTGCCTTCAAACAGAAAAGTTATATATCTGTAGTAAAGCCCTGACTCTATAACGCTTGTGGTGTTTTTCCTGATTTATTGTAATTAAAATATGCATACGCGTCTCTTCCCTTATCCTGCGATTACAAATCACGATCAATATGCGACTATGGGTGATGGACAATGTAAAGGACTGTCCGCCTCCTCTTCCACATACACCATCTACTCCTCCTGTTCGACAACCACACCAACTCATTCTTGCTCCGCAGGCTACTATGAGACCGACTGGTGGCGTCCCAGGAAAGGTGGGTCTACACCTAACTACCTATGTATGTTTCGTCTTCTTTTCACTTTGCTATCCTATGCGATTTTATCCGTATTTCTGTGATTATCGATGGTAGTAGATAATTATTGCAATGCACTTTTATTTTATTTTGCACGATTTGGCATCGAAGATATTTCAAGTTTACATTGATTGTATATAAGTCAGAGTGAAAACTCTAGGTATTTATAATCTATAAATGTTTATCATGTGCAATATACAATTTGTATTTGAAGAATTTTCGTTGCCGATCACTTTGATAAAGGGATAAAGTACAATCAGCTAAAGCTTATTCTAATCTTAACTCGAATAATTCTCACAGCTTACTTAACAATATTGCATTATGTATTCTTCTCGTATAATTACAATTGCAACATATGGCAACACTTTTATAAAATTAACACTCAAAAAAACCTACTTTTCGATCTTGACCAATTGTTTTTCACGATTAATGGCTTGTACTTATGTTGTCGTGTAAAAAAGCTGCCTTGCGTTTCGTAATTTGCAGATGCTTGCTCATTGTGATGGAGAAAAATTGGATTTTGTATTTTTTTTTTTTTTGTTTTACAATGGTGCTTGGAATAATTTTATTGTCTTTTTTACTGTTAGAAGGCCTCACTTGCTAACAATATTAACTTATAATTCCATTGTTACAAATTTTTGTATAAAATAAATTGATTCAATAGGGTTGAATGAAGTCCAGTAGTGAATAAAACTTGTAACTGTATGTATAATAAAACTTACTTACCTCGCTAAGTCAGTTTGGCGTCTGATTAACAACAGTGCGAACCAATTTTCGTAAACGCGACTGTCGGTGTTTATGAAAATGGCACATGAATGCTGGAGTAACTTAGGGAAGTGGGCATAAGTGTGACAAGGCATTTATCAATCACTTTTTACAGGCGCGTTCGATACAGTTGATTCATTGCTTGATACTTTATTTTTCATTAATTAAAAACATGAATAGTAAAAGTATTACTATTGCAGGAAATAGTCTGAATTATCTAAAAAAAATCATCAATACAATATTTCAATCTTAATAGCATGGTATGATAGAAGGGGATTGAGCTAATATAAAATCATAGTACAAATAGCTACTCGACGTACATTACTTTTTTATCGACACTCGGTGACCAAAGCTCGATTTTGCGAGCCGCTGCTTCAAAATATCGATAAGCTAAATCAAGCTCTGCATACTTAGTATCAAAAAGTACGACTCGGTACAAGTGCGAGATGATTCTACACTCGCTTCAGTTTCGCACTTGTATTGAACAATACTATGAAACACGTGCATGTAATAGACCTTTTTTCATGCACTCAAAAAGAATGGCAAGCTGTTTATTTCGGGGGTTTTGACAAAACTGTTAAGGTGTTCTATTACTCATTTATTTAAACAGCGGAGTAAAGGATTCATTATTTCGTAGGTTCGTTAAAACTTCTCAATTCATTTCATTAAACGTATGGATAAAAAAGACCTTCACATAATTTACATATATTTCGAGATAAATTTTTCGCTCGAATGATAATTTTAGAGCTTGTCTCTAACTAGACGTGCTAAAATTTTTTTGGATCGAATCGTTCGATGTCAGAGCATCGATGCATGCGCAATGTTTTTGCTGTAACGATGTATAGCATGAGGGTCGAGTAACAGCAGAAAAAGCTATTAAACGTTTTCTTAAAAACATAATAATAAAAACAAATTAAAAAATTTGTACCTCGGAGGAGCTATTGTAGATTTTTTAAATTAAGTTACTTAGGAATTCAAATGACAATGAATATGTACGTTTCCTCCGAAGCGCTGATTTTATCCCGGCACTGTATCATGCAAATAATCTGCACTTTTTTGTACTGATCTACATTCAACGTATATAAAGTTGATGAACTTCGAAAAGGAGAGCATATCTTTTCTTATGAAAATCAATATATTCTTAAATAGATTCTTACATACATAGCAAGTTTTAAAAACCGATGAAATCGTTAAAAACACTTATCCATATAATTTAAAAATTAAATAATTTATTTACATTGAGTGTAGAATTGTTTAATATATAACGCGCCGTAAAAGGATTCTAATGAAATACAATTTTTTCCCTGTCCTTCTCAGCTCATGCATTCGACTATTACGGTAAGTCACACATTTTTCTTGATTTCTACCGATTATAAAAATAGTTCAGTTTAGCAGTGTACAACCAAAATTAATTTTTGTTCGATCAAATACATATTTTTTTTTTTTTTTTTTTTTTTTACATATATAGTTGAAGAACGCGGCTAGTTGGGACAAAAATGTATGATATTGAGGCTCATAATGCGCTTTTATTATGTATACAGCTTACAAGATAAAATCTGCATTGCGAGTATTTTGAAAACCAAGTTATTTATTACAAGCGAGAGGAAACGTACGGAGCAATTGGAACATTTCGATTAATGATTAAAAAAATAAACATTTTACACTATAGGTATTTACTGAAACTTTTACATGATTTCACAGATTTGAGAAACCTTGAGTAAAAACATGAAATAATAAATAATTTTTAATTCTAAATTCGAAAAATAATTATTTGTTCTATCTCATGTTGGAAAACAGCATATGAATGTTAACAGCAATTGAGAGTATGAGGATTTTTACTCTGTGCAAGTTATGCCCAAATTGCGCCAGTGTGCGTTGTTTCTGACATAATAACAGAGCCCGCCCATTAATTGGTATACATCTCGTATAAAGAACATGAAGAGGAATGCTCTCTATACGAAACAATTATATCATTGAACGCCAGACTGACTCTGTTATCGTACCAGGGCCAACTGAATTGAGCTTGCAGGGCAAACATCCTCGTATTTATGATTATGCAAGTTGTACTTTTGTTGGGTTTGGCTGTGTAAAGTATAAAAAAAAAAAGAAAGTTTCAAAACAGGTGAAAAATTTCTGATTAAAATTTAAAACAGTCTTTTCTTATCGTTTAGGATTTTCTGTAAAAGTAACTCTTGTCACTACTTAACGCACCTTCCAGAGTACTCAACTTTTCTTGCGTCTACTTACGTATAGTGATTGTTTATAGACTTTCGTGTATGGAAACCTAACCGTCATGGTGAGGATACTTGTACTAACTCTGAACACGGGGCATTTATCATAGGTGTTGGCTTTTAATTGAAATAGATTTTTCTGTGAGCAACTCATTGTCTGTAACTATTCTTGGCACATTTTGTCTTGAAAACAATGAAACTTTTTTAAATTTAAATCAAGTATATAATGTAAGCAAAGATTATTTTTTTACATAAATTGAGTATACGCAGATTTACGAGTTATAGCATATATAAATCTATCGAATCGGCGCATTCAGAATAGAACGGACACGATTAACTGAGAAGATACTCATTATTTAATAGTTTTCGTTATTTAACGATTTCTTTTTGCCATGTAAATTACCGTTCACACACTTATTTAATCACTTCGTGTGCGTGTGTGTTTATATTGCAGTATTATGTATCATTCATATTGTATATGGATAATCACTGAACGAATCGAAATTGATTATTTTATCGACCGTTTTATACTTGAAGAGTAGTATTAACATTTAATCACCACTCACAAATGCTGTTTAACTTAACAAATGATTCACCATACCAATACGGTTAGCTAAGCGAAAGAGTGAGAGTCAAGTGACGTATGCAATTGCTTCAAACAGGGGAAATGTTTTTGCATGCTAATATGTGTTGTGCGGGTTAAAATGAATATCTGTCTACATACAGGGTGTTGATTCAATATTAAGAACAAATAAAGCTTTTGCGTAATAAATTGTCCAATACATCTACTAGGATTGGACTCGCTTGCTTTTATAAATGCGTAATGTGAAATTTCCACGCTGATTCGGATAAAAAAAAAACACAATGACGAACTTGTTTGATTTTACTAGAATAAACACCCTCTATTAAAACGTGACGTAGACCTGTTTGTTAAGTTCTTAACAATAGACTAATCTTCCTGTATTCTCAGTTTAGTATCGATGGATCTTAAGGTTGCTGCGTAAAGATAAATTTAAGAAAACTTGAAACATTCACGTAGTATTAATGTGATGGAATAAAAAAGTTTGGTAGAATTATATACGACAAAGTCATCGACAATATTCTGAGAATAGTCAGGATTTTTAAATGACAAATTACGATCTTGAATTGATTGAAATTTTCTTTTCCTTTCTTCAAGACGAGTACAATCTAAACCCTGGTTTAGAATGGGAGGACGAGTTTACAGGTAGGTGAATCTCCGAGAAACTCGACGTTATATTGATTGTTGGATGTTTATGTTTATTTTTCTTTTTGTTGCTTGGTTTGCCATAACTTTATCACCCGTGGGAACGCAAACAGAAACTAGATAACAATGAAAGCCATTTTTTCGTAATCGAATATTCAAAATTTTAACGAATTTACTACGAGATGTAAAGACCGTCGTCGGGTGATTTCAAAAAATCAATTGGAAAACCGATTAAAAACATTAAGGTCCTCGGTAATCGAGTAAAATTGTTGACGTATATTTTATCGAAATCGAACAGATATTCTCTTGTCGATGAAAAGGTTAGAGGCAAAAAAACTTGTTAGGTATAATCTGTCCTATGGATGATCTGTGCATGCGCTTATTATTGTTAGTCCTTTGTCAAACGTAGTTTGTTTCTTCATTTTTATTTATCGTAACTATTATTACTGTATTGTTATTGTTTTCTTTTTATAATTTTTACCGATCGCTTTGGGAAACATAACATGATCTTATTTTTTAGCAACGTTCTCTTGCGAGCATGATTAGAAGGACAGTTTGAAGTATACATTATTTTCTTTCCCACACATACACACACCCTGCTAGCACATTTATGCGCACCACACTATACCTTGTACCGTCCAAGCATGTATTTTTTCATTGAATAGAAACTTGGCGAAAGGTTGTACTGATCAGTTTTCACTGCCACTGTACGTCACGAGACTCAGGAAGCTGCGTTAACATCCCCACATTTCTTTTTCTTATTATTTTCACCTCGTACAAGGATGCATCATTTGTCAATCTCACAATATCATTTTTTTTTCTTCAAACGCGCTTGAGCCCTCGAGCCCTCAGAGAGCAAGGAACCTTGGACGTTCAAATATGATGATCGATATCAGAGCATGAAATCTATCGTATCTGTAAGCTGTTATTTCTTCGCATCCGTAAAATCGTACTTGGAACGTTCGCATTTTCTTCCTTTTTGTTTTATTATTATTATTTTTTTTTTTTTGTTGTCCAGAGCTGCATGCGCGATTCGAATGTCGACGGTTATCCCAGTGCCCGCACCTCTGTAGAAATCCTTGTACCGCGCCAACGAGTGAGGCTGGCTGATTCTAGTTTTCGATATCTGTTTCATCCCCCGTGGCATTATAGAACTCGTTGTTATGCCGTGTACGTATATACATAGATTTGTTATTGGTTCTCCTGTATTCGCAGCACCGTCGTCAGTCGCTTTGTCATTTTACGAGCGGCTAGAGTAACGTAGGCTTAATATGCATCTCGATGTATGTATCAGAAATAGAGAAGAGCGTTAGGGACTGTCGTAGAGTGTGTTTGCGAGTTAGTAGTATAGGGCGCTATAGTGCGCGGGAGCGACTTATTCACCACAGTTTTGACATATGACGATGGCCAAGCCGAGGATGAAGAGAGCAGTCTGCCGCATCTCGATGGCTTCCAAAGCAAGCTGCCGCCGGGGATCCTGCCCCACGGACTGCCCCAGGTGAAGGAGGTGCAGCCGGCCATGACCCAGGTGGAGAAGGAGAAGGAGAAGGAAAAGCCGAAGGAAGGTTAGCGACTCGCTGGGCCTGTGTCCGATATTCCGAAATTAAGCGTTAACGTTATTTATAACCGTGTCACGCAGTGCGGGAGCTGAGCGAGGAAGAGAAGCAGATGATCATCCTGTCGGAGGAGTTCAAGCGCTTCATCGACAGATCGAGCCGCATCGTCGAGCGGGCGCTCGGCGAAGCCGTCGACATTTACACGGACTACACGGGCACGATGGACGGGGAGGACGGAATGTACGCGCGGCCGCTTTACCTATATATCTAACGTAGTCCCAATGTAATGTATAGCCAATGTGATTTGACGCGCGCAGGGACGACAAGAGCCACCAGTGCCTCTGGCTGAACCGCTTCTTCTTCGACGAGCGCTGGTCGCGCAACCGCTGCGTCACCGCCATGGACTGGTCGCCGCAGTTCCCCGAGCTGCTCGCCGCCGCCTACAACAACAACGACGACACGCCCAACGACCCGGACGGCGTGTGCCTCGTCTGGAACACCAAGTTCAAGAAGACCACGCCCGAGTTCATCTTCCACTGTCAGTCGCCCGTCATGTCCACCACCTTCGCCAGGTTTCACCCGAACCTCATCCTCGGCGGCACCTACTCGGGCCAGGTCGTCCTCTGGGACAACCGGGTGCAGAAGAGGACCCCCATCCAGCGCACGCCCCTCTCCGCCGCCGCGCACACAGTGAGTTGCCTACTCGGATCGCGAGCCTCGTCCTCCCCTTACTCCCCTTACTCCCCTTACCGCCTTACCGTGTTGCAGCACCCGGTCTACTGCCTCAAGGTGGTCGGCACGCAGAACGCGCACAACCTCATCAGCATATCGACCGACGGGAAGATGTGCTCCTGGAGCCTGGACATGCTGTCGCAGCCGCAGGAGACGCTCGAGCTGCAGAACAAGCAGTCCAAGCAGATAGCCGTGACGCAGCTGGCCTTCCCGAGCGGGGACGTGAACAACTTTGTCGTCGGCAGCGAGGACGGGGCCGTCTATTCCGGTAACTTACCCATCGCCACTACCCATCGCCATCGCTCGCATCGTATACGTAACATTTTACGCGACCCTTCCAGCTTGCCGACACGGCACGAGGGCGGGCGTCACCGAGACCTACGAGGGACACCAGGGACCCATCACGGGCCTCGACACGCACTCAGTCCCGGGCGGCATCGACTTCTCCCACCTCTTTCTCAGCTCCTCCCTCGACTGGACCATCAAACTCTGGAGCCTCAAGGAGAACAAGCCGCTCTACTCGTTCGAGCACAACAGCGACTACGTCTACGACGTGGCCTGGTCGCCGAGTCATCCGGCCGTCTTTGCCGCGGTCGACGACTCGGGCCGGCTCGACCTCTGGAACCTCAACCAGGACACCGAAGTGCCCACGGCCAGCGTCATCGTCGACGGCTGCCCCGCCTTGAACCGAGTCTCCTGGACGCCGAGTGGTCTCCACGTCACGGTTGGCGACGACAGTGGAAAGATCTGGGTCTACGACGTCGCCGAGGTATGCGCGTACGAGTGTACGATTTAACGAAAAAACCCGCCTTCTAACCCGCCCGACCCGCTTTCTCTTACAGCATCTAGCTCACCCCCGGATGGACGAGTGGAACAAATTCCTGTACTGTCAGCAAGATTTCAAAAACAACAAAGCCGACGAAGAATTGGACAAACTGAACCTTAGCTCGGGACCATCGTCGCTGTCGTCGATGGCTTCGATGACTTCGGCTCCGCTTAGATAAGCACCGCGCTAACAGCTATTAGCTATACTTTAACAAAACTGAGACCTCTTGTGTTTTTCTTGTCATTATCGCTGTCTCTTATGCAACTCGCTTTCAATGAAATATTGTTGAGAAATACAAAACGGACACCTTCTATAGATAATTATTGATAAGGAATGCTGACAAGAACATGAATGGAAAAGGAAAAAATATCTAGCTCTATACATGTGTGCGCGTGGCTGTAACACCTGCAGGAAAAAGTGCTCGAGAATTCGCTCTATAAACGAATTTGATCTCTGCTAAATCAAATTCATTAATCAATATATGATATGTAAAAAGTTTAAAAACGTATTACAAATACTTTATATAAGAGCATCATAGTTATTATAATTTATTTAATTTTAAGAGAGCTATTTAAGATTGTATGGTTTCAGTGATTGTTGAAAATGATGCGCTCAACTGACTCATGTAAATTGCTGTACAAGAAGCTTTTTTTAAAAGACATTCTTTTTTTCATATAATATTAATAAAAATTTTCAAAGTCACAAAGTACATTTTTCTTCATTTCTCTTCTTATCAAACCTCTCAAAACGATTAAAAAATCAAACGTTTATTACTGGATTGTATTTGAATAATCCAACTATTAACAATTTGAATTTCGTTATATTACGATTTCTCAATACAATGTATGAATGACAAAAACTTGTTCCTTACAAGAGCCTATACGCTATCAAATACCTTTAAACTCATTGATCTTCAATGATTATATAAATAACGGCGCTGTTATAATTATTACTTACAATATTACTCTGACTAACTTGGTTATAGAAGATGAAGGCTTTTTCATCCTTTGGATTTCATTTTGTCATTATACAAACATGTAATAGCAATTCATTCGGTATGTACAAATGGTTTAACAATAATTATCGAAACATCATTTTGGCACTCTTAACAACAGAGCAACTTATTCGAAACGTTTCATATTTCATACGTGAATGAGGATTCTAAATTTTCCATACTTTATTAATCTATTGAGAGACTTGGATAACAAAATGTTCTATAAACAATCCTGTATCAAATTCTTTTGGCTTCGTTTAAAATCTTGTATGAAAATTCATCTTTGTGGCTTTTAGCAACACTTTTTAAACGCCTGTGTTTATCCCGATTTTCTTACTAGGTGCATTTGATATATAATACAAGTGCTATTAAATGGAAACACTCTAAATCATTTGTCAGAGTTCAACTTTGACTCTTGCAACATTATTACATAATTAATAAAATATTTCGTTAGCTACATCATTCGACTAAAATATATACATCAGTATAGATACATGCGTACATTTCGTCATCACAATTATCCACATTTATGTACACATCGTCCCTTTAACACGGTGCGGCTATTTTTCATCGCACCAGAAAAGAGAAAACAAAAAAAAAAACAAGGAAAAAATCAGATCGCATTCTTTACTCCCGATTTTCCCGCACATCAGGATCTTTCACAGCCTAATAATATATATATATATATATATATATATATATATATATATATATATATGTATGTACCTCATGCATACTCATGGTCTTGCGCAACTTTCTCATGTATCAACAATTCGTTCTTACGCATACATCATGCTCTCAACACTGTGTGAAAACGTTGCAACCTACCCGACTACTTTATACAAGAGAGACGAAGAGGATAAAAGATAAAAAAAAAAAAATAAATAAATAAGTAAAAAAATAAACGGTCGCGACGAAGCCAAGTTAAAAAAAATAGATATACGCGTATAGTTAAGGGATATACGCTCGTAAAATTGAAATAATTTGCTATGTCGATTGTGAGATTACTTGTATCGCCTAGAGTGCGTCATATTGTGAAAATTGGAGTTTTTGCCGCTTCAACAGTCTCAAGTAATTGACGCAACGCGGAGATTCGTTTCTTTACTCTCGTGCCCCCCTCCTCTTTCGAGCTCGAAGACATCTCTCGATTTCGCAAGGACACTTGTATGCTCAAAAGAAGAGAATTGGAGAGAGAGAGCAAGTTGCAATTCGATATACTCGTTAGACTGCAGAGAGAGCCAAGCCCAGCCGAGCAAGAACCATTTCCTTTCGCAGTCGCGTGATTTCCCAGTAAACGTCGTGAACTGCAACAAGGGATATAACGTTTATATAAAAAAAAACTTTGCTTCTGGTGCCATAAACAACTAATCGATGAATATTCTCACCGGAACTTTTGACAAGGCCTCGCTCGACGTATCGAAGATAATTCAGCAAGTCGCAAACTGCTATGATCTGTCGGAATGAAAAAACATGAAAGTTGAAACATCGAGAGTTCCCAACGAGAAATACTCAACTTACCCTATTTCTACATATCTGGGATATACAGTGCCACTTGTTTTCTTGATCTCCCATTCGCATTCTGTAGTGGCATTGCCTGGGCTCTTCCAGTAAGGCGCACCTTCTGAAAAGAGAAAAAGCATCGTCGCTTGTATCGGCTATGCGAGAATTTCCGTGGGCAATGATGTGGATCTGGATAGTGATAGATAGATAGAAAATCAACAGACTTGGGAAAGCCGAGCTTGGCCTTGTCGCCAACGGCCTCGACGAAAATGATACCGTCGAGCACAGCCTGCCTAACTTGTGCACCAAGCTCGGCGTTGGGAAAGTCCAGGCAGAGGTCAATGTCCTCCCTAAAGATGCGTTCGACGAAAGGCTCGCTCTTGTCCACGCAGGGATTGGCCTTCCAGCGGAGGAACTCGGCATGGACGCGCGGGTCCACCTCCAGGGCGAGTTCGCGGCACTCCTTTTCGGCGGACATCTGGCTCAGCAGGTACCTCTCGCGCTTTTTCTCGCGTTCTCTCTCCCGGTCGAGGTCTCTCTCCGGGAAATCCCTGTCGGGCACCGCAGCCGAGGCGGAGGCTGCGGCGCCGGGCACGCAGCCGTCAGCGTTGCTGCCACTGCAGGGCAAGGAGGACCTCTGCTGCTGCTGCTGCTGCTGCTGCTGCTGCTGATGCTGATGCTGATGCTGATGCTGATGCTGCTGCTCTCTCTGGGGCGAGTCGGGTGGCGAGTTGTCTCGGCCGTACTTGAGATTGAAATGCGAGGGCGAGCGACGGTGCTGCTTCTTGGCGAAGATGCCGCCCGAGTGGTGCGCCTCCTCCGCGGAACTACCGCCGCCGATTTGCGGATGCAGGTGTGGATTGGGTTGGGCCGGCGTCGAGGTCAGCACGAGGGTCTTCAAGGCGGCCACCTCGGCAGCCAACACTTCGGCCTTCATGCGGCTCTCCTCGAGCAGCCGCTCAGCCGTCGCCTGGCGCTGATTGGCCTCGCGTACCATGTTGTGCGCCTCCTGCAACGTCGTCGACTGTTGGACAGTGCGTTCGTATGAATGTGCATTCGACATACCTGGAAGAGGCTGGCGGTGAGCTCCTCGAGCTCGGCTTCCACATCCTGCCTGATGCGCGACAACCTCGCGACCTCTTCGTCCTTGAGCTTCAATTCCTCGTGGGCCCGGCGCAGCTCCTCCTGCAGCTTGGCGATGGCCTGCTCTTTGACCTCGGCGACGGCTCGGCCCCAGGATTGAGCCTCCGCGGCCTCCTCGCGGCGATCCTTCGACTCGCCGCCGGCAGATGACGCGAGCGGGCTGCTGCTGCTCCTTCGCTTCGAGTCACCCTGGCGCAGAAGGTAACAGATCGTTGGCAGATGGCGGCTGTGTATTGCCGCGAAATCGTGTAGGTGCACTTACGTTTTCGGTCTGTTTACTATCCTCGGCCGCGGCGTTCTTCTGATCGGCGCTGCTGCTGCTGCCGCTGTTATTGTTGCTGTTGTTGCTCTGGTTGTCGGCGTCGTGGACGTTGTTGTTGTCGTAGTGGTTGGGATTGGCGTAGTTGAAGATCGTCGGGGGCTTCGCGGAACTGGAACAGTGTGATAGCGTTATGTTATGTATGCGCGATATAACCTATGAAAAATATGAGGGATACATCGCCGAAGTAATATAAGGAGCTGGCTGCCGGACTTTGGGTGCGAGTTTTTGTCTCGCTGTAATTATTCACACGTTGCACACATACCTGTCTCGACAGAACTTGACGTCGTCCTCGTCGAAGAGGCTGGTCGGCTCGTCGGCCTCCTCGTCCCTCTTGGGTGTCGCGTAACCGAAGAGATCGGTGGCCGCCCTGGCCAAGTCGCTCTTCAGAATCGGATGGGGCGCGGCGTGACCGAGTCCCGGAGCGGCGCAGTCCGCCTCGTCGCCGTAGAGCTCGTCCTCGTCGGTGGTGTACTCCTCGTCGCCGGTGGTCCCGGTGCTGCCGGCTCGGCGATGCTTCGTCGTCAACGGCCGGTAAGCGTACTCGCTCGAGGCCGTCGTCGTGCCCGAGTCGCTCGAATCCATCGACGAGGGCTGCTGCTGCTCTTGCACGGACTTCATGCTGCTTCAGTGTTGCTCTGAAAGCCGCTTTTGTCATTAATTTATTTTACACTTTTTTACGGCATTTGCGGTATTATTTAGTTCGTGCGAGTGTAGTAGAGAACATTGTGTGTGTGTGTGTGTGTGTTGGAGGAAACAAAGACTGCGGTGAGAATGCAGAAAAAAGGATCGTTAAAATTCAGGAATCTACGCGCATGAGAGAACACGTTGTACAGTACAATTATGTACAATTATGTACTCTCGTATTCTCTTGCAATACTCGTACATCGCGTTTTTCCCGCATAAGATAATTTTTATCAGAGCTCAGTAACAGTGAGAATGCTTGGACTACTCGATATGTCACTATACATCCTATAACTGGACGATCGCAATGGGTCTTATTTCTGGAGCGGGGTCAGCGCACCAGAGAGAAAAGAGAAAGAAAGCTGCGACTTTTTTCCCATCCCCGTCGCTTTGTGCCACAAGCGCGTCATCGTAAGTTGAGAGAGTAAGTAAGATTCGATTTTATCAAACTGCACGCACGCGTATACCCGAGAGTTTGAGCGTGCTTTCTAATTCACCTGACTTTCTAAATCATCGAGTACAGCAGCTGCTGCTGAAGCATCTGAGGCTGGAATATTATTGGACTTTGTCAAAACAAGGCTGCGCGGCGGCGCGGATCGGAATGTGGCGTATAGCGCAGGCTATACAGCAGAGCCGTACCAAGCCGTGACTGCTTCCACTTTTAGCGCTGAGCTCCCGAGCGCCCCGTCACTGCAGCGTACGCAGCGTGCGGCTGTATTGACAGGCGAGGCACACGTATGCAAATCTTTGTTTTGCCTTTGATCGTCCGTGTGCTGAATTCCGCGCGATTTTCGAAAGCTAAGATCGGTACTCTGCTTCTGCATACTTACCTACGCTCAGTTCAGCCGATTGGCTTTAGAAAGTTGCGCTCTTTCCGAAAAGCATTCCTCTTGCCGCCTCGTCGCGAGAAGCGCACTGCAGGCACGGCTCCGAAGTCGACGCGAGGCACACAGATACGCGCACAGGTGTAGGTATAATAACTCGCGCGAGCACACTCCGAGCTCCGAGAGAAGTCAGGCCGCGACTGGCGCGCTCGGCGCTCTCTCTCTCTCTCTCCCGCTCGCCGCGCTATATCCGTACACAACGCCCCCACCATCGGTCTCGCGCTCGCGCTGCGATTTTAAACTGCGCATCGCGAGGCCACTCCGCGGCCCTTTTCCCCCTTCATTGAATTGAAAAGCCCAATCCTCGACGGCTGTCGGGTTAATCGGCGATGCTCGCACTCGCTCCCGAAAAGTCCTGCAATTACCTTTGCCGATCTCTCCGTGCGGGCATTGCGTAACTTGCCAGCGCTCGCTGGCTTAGCCGTGTACGGGCTGCGGCCGTAACGGCATCGTGCTAACGGGAGAGCGGCGATCGTCGCCGCCTCAAGACGAGCAACTCTTTCTCTCTCTCTCTCTCTCTCTCTCTCTCTCTCGACAGTTGTTAAGTTTCCGCGGCCATTAATCGTCAATTATGCCGTTGGTGCGCGCCCAGTGCGGTGGAGTTTAATCGCGAGCAATTGCCGCTTGTCCCGAGCAATTTGGCCTCACTGCTTAATAGGCGCTCAAAAGGCCGAACCATTATTTTTCTTTCCGACTCGCATCTTCTAATTGTCAGTGGTCCAGAATGTAATCTCTTCCCGCACTCGAGTTGCAGTGCTCCGAGCTTGTAACGGGCTGACATTGAACCTCTGCCAAAAAAGCGTAATTTTAGAAAGCCTTTTGCCTGCGCGCTAGAATGTGCTAGAGTTGCCATGGATACGTTATTTCGCTGTGGAGCACTCTCCCGCACGCGAGCCTATATAACGTGTCGATGGAGAGAAAGTGCGCACATTGTTTACAAAACGAAGAATCGCTTTCGCTTGTATGTATTATAATTATGATTGCTGACTGGCACATCGAAACGCGCGGGCAGGTTTTCCGCGTCTCCGAGAACTGTCAGTGCAGGGCACTCGCGGCGCTTCGGCTGTTGCGCTAGCCACAAGAGCATCGGTACAAGTGGCGCGAGAAAAGGATGAGCTATAGGCAGAAGAGGGGGGGCGGGGGCCGAAGCCGTCCCACCGGTTTCCGAACGGATTCCTCTGCTCCTTACGCCCGAGAGAGAGAGAGAGAGAGAGAGAGAGTGTGTGTGTGTGTGTGTGTGTGTTGCTCCGGTATTTAATTTCTTGCTTTCTTGTCTTCCGCCGCAGCTCTTTGCTGGCTTCTTCCATCGGAAGCTCCAGCTCTCCGATTCGCGAAACGAGTTCTCGCTGTCGTCGTCACCTCGACCGGACAAAAGAGCCGTGAACGATGTTGTTTTCGTTACTATTGCTGACTGCTGTTAGTCAGCTCTTTTCTCATTTTCTGCGTAATAAACAGCGAGGGCGATAGCGCGGCGCGCATGACGCAAAACTGCTGATACGTCCTCGTCTCGGGGCGATATGTCCGTCGGGTCATCGCATTTCAGCGGCCGATTCTTCAATTAAATGTAATTTAATCAAAGTAATGAATTTTTCTTTTCGCGAGAGATCGCGCTGTCTCGCATGTCTCGCATTTCACATCGCGCACTTTCTACGGAGTACCGTGAGATGAGCGCCGAGTAGTTTCGCAAGCGCAATACGCTCATTCCGCTGCTCGGCTGCTCCGTTTACGGCAATTGCTCAAGACCTCACGAGACCTACTTTTACTCTGAAAAGCCGAGAGGCACAGGTGCGCGCGTGCGAGTATCCGCGATACGGGTTGTGCCTCCTCGATCATCAGAATTTTCAGAATCGCACTCGCTTTGTTCGAGCAGCGTATTGACACATTGCGCGAGAGCGCTGTCGCTGCGCGCGCGCGTGTCAGAGAGAGAGAGAGAGAGAGAGAGCGGCAGAGAGGAATTATCGATCGAGTTGGACCAATCGCGGATGCATGCAAGATTGGGGAGCGCAGGAATTCCGGGGAGAAAAGTTCAGAGTCTCACCTGCGGGGATGCGCTCGTCCAAGGCTCGCTGCAGCGGACGAGTTGAGGAAGACAGCGAAGAGGCGTGACGCGCGTGCGGTCTCTGTTGCATCCGTACAGGCGCGCCGCGAGACTCTCACTGCCGAGTGCCGGATGCAGAGAGCGGCGGCGTCCTTGGCGAGAGGCTCGCGCCGGCGTACTCACGCGCTCCGTACGGCTGTGATCTGGGATGCGGGCTCGACAGAATTCACTCCGTTGCAAAAGATTACAACTATATTCAAGACTGCGGACGAGGCTGCGACTCAATCGGTAAGTCGACGTGTCCCGCTCGCTCGGTACCGGCGCACTTTATTATTGCGTCTATCTTATCTTTCGATTGACGCGTCGACTCATTCGAGCCAGCCATTGCCGGGAGCGAATTAACCGATCGCAGATGCCACCCAAATTTCGCTCGATATTGACGTTTCAAACTGCTATTGCTCATCGCATAATAGAAACGCTATTTCAATACATGTATACCGTTTCATTATTTTTATTCAATATTACGCTATGCTATGAATTAACGCGCTTAAATTTAAAAGCATTTACACGGAATTCTAACGTCGAGTCATAAATAGTTCCTCTCGAGTTCATTGTTCAGGCACTATCCCCTCACTGTGAGAGTATCACACTGTAACACATATTTAGCTATTTTTAATCAAGTATTTTAATCAAGTACTTTAATCTGGACTTGAATGTAGTAGGTGATTCAGGAAATTATCTCAATTCATCAATAATTTGGTTGTTGGATTTCGACATCAGCTCGAGAATCTTGGAATAAACTAGATCCGGCGCATCAACTGCCCATAGAAAGTCAAAGTGATTGAACTTGTCATGGGGAATTTTGTACATTCCCAGTTTCAATGGCACCTGCTTGTAGAACGTTTCCACGTCCTGGAAGGTGATGTGTAGATTAAATAAAAATAAAACGAGTATAAATGTATGTCTCGATAAGAAGCATACCTTTCCACCGACCAACCAATCATTATCCGACCAAAACACGGCAATAGGTACTTGAATTCTAGAGATATTATATTCCGGCGGTTCGCTACTATTGTATGCCTTGAGATTAGCCTGCGTACCATAGTCGAATTTCCGAAATTTATTGATCGTCATCTGTTGAAGCCAGTGCGTGAATAATTTGATGGATGTGCCGGCTGGAAATTTGCTCCATATCTTTGGCAAGAGAGACTAGAAGGTAAAGCACTTATAGGATATTTTTAATCTTTCCTGGCTATTCGAATTTCGAGGATACTCACGTAATCAAGTTGCTCTGGATCGAATCCCGCTAGAAGGAATAACGAATTGCTACACAGGACATTTCGAAGCATGACTGATTGGCAAATGTATTTGGCAAAGCCATTGAAAAAATGTCCTCGTGCGAATAATTCATTGATACCCAGTAAGTTGGAGAGTTGCTGGAAAATTAGAAAATTCGATTGATAATTAATAATTTTGAGCGCGGCTCGGACGCGGCGCGACTTACCTGAAATTCCCTCCAGAATGAGGCTAACAGTCTAATCGGGGCTTTCATGTGGTAGACGTAAGTCGCGGGAGCAAGCGCTATCATTGCTTTGACTTTGTTCGCTACATCCGGACGCTCGGTGGCCATGACGGAAAAAGTCGATGCGCCCATGGAATGGCCAATATAGAATAGACTGCTTTTCGTTGTCTCGGATATGTAGCTAATGGCGGCTGGCAGATCGTAGAGTCCAAGCTCGTCCCAGCTGGAAAAAAGAAAAGTGACTTTGAATTTTTGGACCTTGATGTATATATATATATATAGCAGAGCGAATATGCGAATATGCTTTCTACCTGAAGTTCCAAAATTGCGGATCAGAGGTGGATAAGGTTTTGTGCTTTTTCGAGTAAGTGTTGCCACGGGCATTTCCCAACCAAACGTCGTAGCCTCTGTCCCGAAGGATGAATGCTGAAATCATTCGCGCGCGTTAATCGTTGCGGATGTATATACTTTGCAGATTGTATATACTGAAATCTCGATTGCTAATTTTACCGAGGGATTTTGCCTTCCCGGGAATCAACCAGTCGGCAGAGCTCTCGAGCAGTCCGTGTTGCAGATAGACAGGTGTGGAACCAGCTGGTCCAGGAATACGATAAAGCGTCAAAATGTAGCCGTCCTCTGTCGTAACGGTGTGAGCCTCCGAGGGATATTCATGTTGACTTATCATGTCCATCTGAAAACACAACATCATTTCCATTTCGTTCTATGCAATCAGAGGAGCTGCCTCGTGGAATTAAGAGCATTCAAGCAAAGCCGGAAATAATCTCGGTGCCGTGATTGTGCATAAAACACACACACACACACACACACACACACACACACACGCACGCACGCATTATTTATCCTTGAGACATCGTAACGCGCGAAAAAACGCTCGAGCGACGAGATCCGATCCCGTGATTGTTCGAAGGCAAAACCTGGCCGAGAGTAAAACTGGATCAGTCGTGCAACGAGATTGTTGAAGGTGCGAGATTCCGCATGCGTGCGTATATAATGCTCGATTGTCATTGCGATCGTTTCTTTGCAATGCTCGCGGAAAATGTGAAAGTTGTGCGCGTGAAAGCGTATTATTGCGAAGCAGTATGAGGCCGGCGCCACGCATGATTAGTAGCTGGTTAGGTATGCAGCCCGATCGATCCCATGCAGAGCTCTCCGCCAATTACCGAAAGCGCCAACTCCTTTGAGCGCCGATGCCGCCTCTAGCTGTCCAGCTTGCGCAACGAGCGCCGCTGCTTTGGAAATGGTTAACCGACGGTAATATATTGGACTGTTGAAAAGTTGCAGGGGGCAAGACTCACGGGTGTGTCGCAGGAGGCGTCGGGGCTGCTGGATCGCCCGTAGAGTCCCGAGAGCGCATCCGTGGTCCTCGTGGCGAGCTCGTAGAACAGGTTGTCGGCGCGAATCGTGTGCAGAGGCAGCAGAATCAATATTAGCGGCTGGCAAACGAGCCGCATTTTTCCCATTGTTTTTCCGCCGTTCAGCTGGTCGACGATCGGTGGGCACTGGCGAGATAAGCGCTGAACGCCTCGAGGCTCATCCCGATGCACTGCTGCAAAAGTCTGCAAAAGTCGAGGGTGCGGGAGTGCGGGACTTGTCGCGACACGAGGAGAGGAGCCGGCCGTGCGCTCACTCAACTCCGCGAGCGCGCTTATATATAGGCGCCCGAGCGCGCACGGCCACACACGAAACGCCGCGTAAAAAAGTACCTACACCAGTAGCTCGCACGATGCTGACGGAGCGCTCTTGGATTCTTTCTTCATTTTAAAATTAACGACGCAGCTCTGACGTCGCTCATTTTTTTCCCGCAGCTCGGTCGCACATTTTGAATTTTACACTTCCGCGCTGCCAGTCCAGTATGCTAATGATCGGCCGATCGAGTCGCAATCTACTTTTTGCATCGGCCATCTCGAGAGAGAGAGAGAGAGAGGGGGGAATTTTTCCACGCGAGAAATCGCCATCACTCGCGACACCAGCATTGCCCGTCCCGCGATAAGATCGATGATTAGGTCATCGGCGCGGACTGCTCCTTTTTTCGAGTGGCTGCCTATAGCCTCCGATTCGGTATAATCGCACGTGTCGCGGAGCGCGCCTTATTCGCTATCGCTCCCTTCGCTCGCGCGCGCTCACCATAATATACACTAGCAGTAGTAGTAGCAGCCGGTATTTAGTAACGCTGCGATACGATTTCCAATATCGGCTTGTATGAAGTAGCAGACGAGCCATCGGCGCTATTGACATTGAACTCGCTATCGCGCAGATTGTAACGAGAGACGCGGATGATTAATCGACGACTCGCGCGTCTACTGCGTATTTGCGTCTGCCACAAGCCAAGGGTTATTGGATTATTGCAAGAAACGAGGCGTGTTATCTTAAAAAAGGATCCTTCATTATCACTTTGCGAGGTTATAATACTTGACGGCTCCGATTTGTACTATGATCCAGCGTCCAGTAAGGCTGGGAACTCCTGGCAGTCGATTCTCAAGCTCGATACTTGTCCATGAGGCGGAGAAGCCTCGAGTAGACGAGCTCCGGCGCGTCGCGGCCCCAGAGAAAGTCCAGATGGTTAAAGTTGGGATTATCGACCCTCTGCATGTCGATTTTCCTCGGCAGCCTGTCGTACAGTCTCAGCACGTCCTGGAAGAGAGATTGGGATGAGAGAGCGTCGAGCTGCGGATGATGAAGATGGGAGCTGGAAAGCTCGCGACGTACCCTGGGCTGCGCGAGAAAGTCGTTCTCGCCCCAGAAGAGCGCGACCGGCACGTCGATCTTGGAAAAGTCGTACTCGGGCGGCTCCGCGCTCCCGTAGATCGCGGCGTTGCGCTCGGCGCCGTAGTCGTAGTGCAGGAAGCGCCGCGACTCTATGCCCTGCGCGAAGTGGAGGATGGTCTTCAAGGAGGTGCCCGCCGGCGTGTGGCTCAGTATGAGCGGCAGCCAGCTCTGAAAGCCCGGGCAAGCGAGGCCTCAGCTATGGCTCTATAGCTATAGCTATATCATATTCGAGCTACTTACGCTGTTGAACTGCTGCGGGTCGAAGCCGACGGTCGAGAAGACTATGCCCCGGCAGAGGTCCCGCAGGAGCGGCCGGTTGCAGATGCACTTGGCCGCGAACTTGAAGTAGCCGCTCTGCGCGAAGAACTCGATCGTCCCCTCCAAGTTGCCCGAGCTCTGCGCACGCGGGGGTCGGTGATGAGTGGCAATTACGCGGATAAATGGGAAAACGTACCTGGGCCCGCCGGAGCGCCGAGCCGATCAGCCAGAACGGCCCCTTCACGTGATCGGTAAAGGCCACCGGGGCCAGGCCAAACATCGCCTTGACTTTCGACGCGACGTCCGGCCGCTCACTCGCCATCACGTAGAACATGGTCGTGCCCATCGAGTGGCCCACGTAGAGCAGGCTGCTGGCGTTCTTCAGCCTCGTTATGTACTCGATCTCCGCGGGCACGTCGTACCTGCCCATCTCGTGCCAGCTAAAGTTCCAGAAGGCAGGCTCCGAGGGCGAGAGGCTCGTGTGGTTCCGGGAGTAGCTGTTGCCTCTGGCGTTGCCCATCCAGACGTCGTAGCCCTCGTCCGCCAGGATGTAGGCTGCGAAAGGGGGCTTGCGTTAGTGGCCGAGGCGACATCGCGTACGACAGCTATATATGCAATCGACTGACCCAAGCCGCGGGCCCGGCCGCTGATGACCCAGCAGAAGGAGCTCTCGAGCAGCGCGTGGTGCAGCAGCACGGCGGGGCTCCCGGCCTGAGATCCGGGGATCCTGTGCAGGGCCAGGATGTAGCCGTCGTCCGTGGTGACAAAGTGCTCCTCGGCCGCGTAGCCGGTCTCCCGTATGAGCTCGAGCTGAAAGGAGCGGTAACGGGCAATAACGGCCAATAACGGCCAATAACGGGCTTGGTCGGCCATGCCATGCCCGCGCGCGTACTCACGGTTGTCATGTCCTCCTCGGGCTCGGCGCTGCAGCCGGCCAAGTTGATTGGTGGGCCGGCGGTGCCGGCGGGCGCGGACTGCATCAGCCTCTCGATCTCCCGGCTGACGATGAGCGGCGGCAGCGCGTAGCAGAGGCCCGTCATCAGCAGCAGCAGCGTCGCCGTTCCGTAGTAGGCTCTCATGGTCCGGCTGATTGCGGCGACGAGTCGCGCGATCGAGTGATTCGACGGGTCCGGCCGGTCGGGCATTTTAAAATCCAAACGCGCCCCCCGCCGCGGGTAATGCCGAGATTTCGCAACGCCGGTTTTTCGGCCTCGCCAGCGGCGATCGACCTCGAGGTCAGGCGTGACTTTGGACGCGATAAAGACTGCGCGGAAGAGGAGAGCTGCGATATATTTTGATGCGATTGTTGTCAGTCAGAAAGCTTCGAAGGAAGCAATTGCGTTGCACGCGCGGCTATCGCAGCAGCGATAACATGTATGAGCTGGACGGGTCAGTGTACGCGTCGTAGGCATGTGAAAGATGATATTTTATTCATCGCTTCGTATAGGATGGATCTTTCGCAACGAGAAGCTGGCTTCACGTTCAAGGCAACTTGGTCGTGCTAGTATCACCAACCAAATACTTGGCCATTACGTCAAGAATGAAACAACAGGCAGAGGATGGGGGTAATGCATCATTTCGTTATATTATACACGATTATATACATTCGAGGCGTTCATCGCGCTGAGCAGTTTGGCGTAGACTAGCTTCGGCGCGTCGAGCGCCCACAAAAAATCGAGATGATTGAACTTGGGGTAGTCGACTTTGTAACTGAGGATTTTCCTGGGCAAGCGGTCGTACAGCCTTCTGACGTCCTGAAAATTCGCATTTCGAAAAAAATAGGTGAGATTTCGGAAGAAAAATAAGCAAAGATAATACCTACCACGGGACTAGCCAGCCAATCGTTCTCGGACCAGAAGAGCGCGACGGGCACGCTGAGCTTCGAGAGGTCGTAGTCCGGCGGCCTCGTGCTGTTGTACATGGCCAGGTTACCCTCGGGCCCGTAGTCGTAGCGCTGGAATCGGCCAGAGCTTATTTCCTGGCCGTAGTGGACGATCGTCTTGGTCGAGGCTCCGGCGGGCGAGTGGCTCAGAATGACCGGCATGAGCGTCTGCGGAGCAGAACAAGAGCGCTGAGCGATCAAGCGGCGAGGAGAGGGTCTCATTATAATTACGTAATTGAACTGAGAGGCGTCGAAGCCGCAGATGACAAAGAGCGAGTTGGCGCAAATTTTCTCCTCCGTCACGTCGATGTCGCAGCCGTAGCGGGCGAGGAACTTGAGTATGGCGTTCTGCGGCAAGAACTGGCCCTCCCCGAGGTAGCGGACGATGAGCTGAAAAGCGTTTCGAGAGCGTCAGACGGCTCAAGTACTCGCGGTCGGTACTACCGACCTCGATCTCGCGGAGGAACGGAGCGAGCAGGCGCACCGGACTCTTGAGATGATTCATGAAGGCCACCGGAGCCAGCGCGAACATCGCCTCGATCTTCGCGGCGCTCTCCGGCCTGTCGATGGCCATGGCGAAGAACATGGTCGTTCCCATCGAGTGGCCGATGTAAGTCAGCCGGGCCTTTTTCAGCCCGGCGATGTAGGATATCTCGGCCGGCAGGTCGTGGTTCGCCATCTCGTGCCAGCTGCGCGCAGAGTTGCGTCGTTAACGCGTTATTATAATTATACGAAAAATTAGTCGCGCCCACCTAAAGTTCCAGAAGCGCGGGTCGGACGTGCTGTAGCGGACGTGGCTTCTGGAGTAGGTGTTGCCTCTGGCGTTGCCCAGCCAGACGTCGTAGCCGCGCTCGGCCAGGATGAAGGCTGCGGGACAGAAGCATATTAGCGTACGTTGCAGCTCTCTCTCTCTCTCTCTCTCACGACGCGGACTCACCGAGGCCCTTGCCCCTGCCGGCAATCACCCAGTCGGAGGAACTCGCGAGGAGGCCGTGCTGCAGGAAGACGGCCGGCCCGGCGGCCGAGGGTATCCGGTGCATCGTCAGCAGGTACCCGTCGTCCGTCAGCACCACGTGCGCCTCGGCCGGGTAGCCCTCCTTCCTGATGAGCTCCGGCTGCGGGCACAAGACACGCTAGAGAGCTTGCGGCGATGCGGGACACTCGACTGCACTCACCGTCGTCATGTCCAGGTCGGGCTCGTCGCCGGCCGCGAAGCTCGAAAGGAAGCCGACCATCAGAATCGCCGCCGCGGCGCGGAGGACCGGGCTCGGCCCCATGTCGCTACTCGTTCCGTACTCCCTCTGCGAGTCTGCACTCTGCGCGCAATGCGCATTCGCAGTTATGATTTTATCAACTTGACGACGCGGCGCTGCGCGTGCTCTGCGCGCTCGCGATGACGACAGCGCCGCGATCGCATTCGAATGCCTCGCGTCTAGAGGAAGCTTGACCAACAACTTGCAAGCACATTTTATAGGCCAACGGCTCGACCGAGCTCGATAAGTCGAGTCTCTGCACCGACTCTTTCTCCGCGCATCCAGCCGAACCAACTTACTCTCTATATCAAAGAGACTACGAATGCTACTTGAATCCTGCAATCCAGTCCGAGTTCCGACCGAGGCTAGTTCTAGTTAGTTCTCTAGTTTACCCACAGTCGCAAACTGCGCAGAGTGCGGCGGCATCGTAGTGTAAATAAGTCGCCAACTGTCACCATAACCTCTGCCTAATGCTGTGAGCCATCCTTACCTTTACCACGTTTCATCTGCAGCCTCAGGAAGAGTAAGCCAACATGGATTATCAGAATCGTCCTGGAGGAAAGACCGGAGGCGGAGGCGTGGCCTCCTGGTCCGAAAGCAACAGGGACAGGAGGGAGCGTCTCAGGCAACTCGCGCTGGAGACCATCGACTTGAACAAGGATCCCTACTTTATGAAAAATCACCTTGGCTCCTATGAATGTAAACTATGCCTTACGCTGCATAATAACGAGGGCAGTTACCTGGCCCACACGCAAGGAAAGAAACATCAGGCAAACTTGGCGAGAAGAGCTGCCAAAGAAGCCAAGGAAGCACCGCAGACGCTAGCTCCAGAGAAGCCTAGAGTAGAGCCAAAGAAGTTTGTTAAAATTGGAAGACCTGGTTACCGAGTGACCAAACAAAGAGATCCCGAGTCTGGCCAGCAGAGTTTGCTCTTCCAAGTTGACTATCCCGAAGTAGCGGACAATATTATTCCCAGGCACAGGTTCATGTCAGCTTACGAACAGAGGGTCGAACCTCCGGATCGCAAGTGGCAGTATTTACTCTTTGCTGCTGAACCCTACGAAACTATTGCTTTCAAGGTACCTGCCAATGATAATCCTACTTGCTCCGATATTCTTTCTACTTACATTTATTCATCCTCGTATGCGCATTTTTTAGGTTCCTAGCCGAGAAGTGGATAAAGCAGAGGGTAAATTCTGGACTCACTGGAACAAGGACACCAAGCAGTTCTTTCTACAATTTGCTTTTAAGAATGAAAAACCGTCGATTGGCAAGGTACCACCGCCACCGGTACCTCTCATCCGACCTGGATTAACACCATCTATGGTGCCAGTTCCTCCGCCTCCTCCAAGACCACCTATGTTTAATCCAGTGCCACCTCCACCAGCACTATTGGCACCAGGAATGATACCTCCACCACCTCCTCAAATAAGTTAAACGCGTGACTCTTCATTTGTAATTGAAACTAATTTCGAATTTCTTAACTCTAAGGCAATACCAGATAATAAAAATCAACTTTTTTTAAATTTGTTCTATTTTTTTTTACCGCTCTATGATCAATAATAACATCCGATCCTCTTTTTATCATAGTTTTTTGTTTGTCAAAATTGAGGTAGGGTTGGGTGACTAAATAATCACAAAACTATTTCAAATTTTTTTGGACTTTTTATTTTTTTAAATTATATACGCAGATGGAGATCGTACATTCATCTTGGAAAGATAGTTTTCTGAAAACAAAAAAAAAGAAATCGCCTAATTACGTTTTGCGTACATATACGATGTTTGCGAATTTTCGAAAATTGAATTAAACAATCAGAGAGAACAATCTACACGGTTTGAAGTGTTGTACGCACTATTAAGTCCGCCCGTTCTATATCATCATATAAAATCAATTGTTTTCTGATTTTTTTACCAATTTAATGAAATTACATCATAATCGGAAATCGGCCAAACGCAAACGTTCTATGCGCTTCTAATTAGAGTTGAGAAAGTAGAATAATTACCTGAAACACAGAAAGAAAAGAAAATTATCACACAATTCAAGAATTTCCTCGATTAGCATCAATTTGAATGTGTATATTTCCATCAGAAAAGAACGCTCAACAAGGGGTACGAGTGTTGTACGCACTCTTTCAGTCCGCCCGTTCGATATCATCATTGTAAAATATAATTTCAATGTCGTACGTTAAAAAAATAATACACATACCCAGTAAGTTATGCGCTCAGAACACAGGTACCACCAACAGACTTGATCTTGTCCTCGGCAAGCTTACTGAAGAATTTGGCCTTAACAATAACGGGCTGTTTGGGTAACCTACCCTTGCCCAAAAGTTTGTAGTATCCCTGGAACGCAATAAAAAGTGATTAATTTTATTTTGAAACAGCTCTTCAAATTCATAGTGATAAGCTGGATTTTTTAAATCAACTTACAGCCTTGACAAGGTCGATGACTGGGACTTTGCCTTCGGGCTTGGCATCCTTGTATTTGAGCCTGGTCTGCTCTGACACCAGCGTCCAGAGTTTATCCAGATTGAGGGAGGGGCACCATTTGGTATTCTTGCGCAAATGATAGTTCCTCATACCAAGCTAAAAAAGTAGAAATACTTTTATTATTTATGAACTTTTAGGCGATCAGAGAATTTTAATAGTAGAATTGTAAGAAATCAGTTGTATGTAACATGGTGCATTCAATGTTTTTCAGTTCGCCGGTGAAAGCTGTTGATTCATCATGCGATCAATGTCATTTTTAACGCAGTGGATAAAGAAAAGTAACGGTTTCAGACTTACTTTTCCAAAGTAACCTGGATGGTACTTGTCAAAGTTGATACGGTGGTGGTGCATACCACCGGCGTTACCGCGACCACCGGGGTGCTTCCTGTGCTTGCCTGTAATAAGTAAATGCGTCAATAACTAGGCTTCGACTTTGACGAAATTATCGCGTGTTCTTATGGGGAAGGTGGGTGAAAGTTGAAAAAAATAGTTGAAAATAAACTTACCGATACGTCCATGACCGTGACTCACGTGTCCACGGAGCTTCCTAGTCTTCTTCTTGTGGGTGGACTGTAAAGGCAAAGTGCAAACGATTAAATATCAGAAGCAAGTCTTCTGGAGCGTGTAACCTCCAAGTTTCCGCGCTCAACGATTGACGCTGCCGTCAACAATTCGATATCGCGTTATTACACATGATATGTTATTCGATGAAAAAGGACGAGATGGAAGAAGGGAGCACGAATAAACAAAAGGTCTGCTTGGAGGTTAGCCCAAACACAGAGCCGGACATTTGTACAATTTAGAGGAAAGGAAAAAAATCTTTTTGGCGAAAGGATCGTCGAAGCGTCCGAAGCGTAAAATTGCCATTTTGTCGATTGCCGAGGGTGCGATGCCGGAGAATATGAGGGATTTTCGCGAAGGATAATTTCCACGCCGCTAACTCACCATCTTGGCTCGAGCGCGAAGAACCGAAAGACTCGCGGTCTCTGCGCATGTCTCGTAAACACCGGAAATTTCGTTCCGTGCGCCGCCGCGGGCCGCAGTAGTAGCGCCCTGGTAGCGCTGCCGTCGGCCGACTGCGAAGGTAAGATATAATAAAATTTATCAATTCGGGAGGACCGATGAAGGAGGTTTCGTGCTTGCCGGTCGGTTTCCGGGCGTTTTTCATTTTCCTGCTAATTGATGTGTATAACTGATGTGTGCGCGTAGTGCGAACAGTTTGGTACACGGCGGAATCTAGGATGAGAACCGAAGTTGGAGATTTTTTTCAGGATCGGGACGGTCGGCTGCTGAGAGAGAGAGAGAGAGAGAGAGAGAGAGAGAGAGAGAGAGAGAGAGAGAGAGAGAGAGTAGAGGGAGAATGAATGGCTCGCTTTGTATAAAATTGAATGCCATCGTTGCACAAGCCGATCATGGGATGAGGGCCGCAGCGTGCCGTATTTCGATCGAGCACAGTGCCTATATTGTTAAGTATTGGCAAACAGGTATAATTCGAATCCGAATGCGAATATATTTGAAGATATATAGGAATTAGTGGGAGTCGCGCGCGAGAAGCCGAGTGAATGAAAGGCGGATCCCCGCCGGCCGGGAGGAAGTGCGGGGGCGCGCTTCCGGTGCGATGTCCGCGTCTCCGTGCCGCCTTCGTCGAAATGCCTTACGTAACGCGCCTACGAGCATACGTATATATAATGTAGAGACAGCGACGGCAACTCGGGCGCGGAAGGCGAAAATCGCGGGTTGACTCGGCCGATTACGCAATATAGGCGCGATCTGAGATCGCGGTGTTTTGTAAACAGCCTGCACCTGCGGGCGCGAGGCTTTGGAGTTTGGACACCGGAAGCAGTTAGTTGTTGCCGCGCACGAAAATATCGCGAGCGGGCGTTTCGCAATCGGTTTAATATAGATCGCGCTCGTTTATACCTAGGCGCGGGAGAGAATCGTATAACGCAGGCGCATCTCGTGGGGATGGGGGCGGGGGCAAGTGAGCTGACCTCTGATAACGGGCGCGGCAAGGCCATCGCGACTCTTTCTCTCTTCTCTTCTCCATGCATCGCATGGAATGATATATGGAAGAAGCGTATCGATGCAGCGGCATAATCTCTCCGAGCCCCGAGGCGATGCTGCTGGGAGAGCGGCGAGTGGGAAGGGGGACTTCCGCTCACGTGACATCGCCGCAGGCCCACAGCCAGTTATTTTTCTTTCTTCTTATTCTTAGCCTTCGCATCCGCTACTTAATAACTTTGCTCTTTCTCTCTGCTCCTTTTTAAATTCGACTTTTGCCCGTTGCGCAGCTCTCGGATTTCTACGAGGATATCCGCTCGTATATGCGGTATGCGATCGAATGAGTATATAGAGATCTGTAGGAAAATCAAAGATAGAGCGAGTCGGGAGGGGAGGATTGAAGGGGGACACTCAGACAGTCGCGCCGTGGGAAACTGGCAGCAGCTCGCTTGCTCCCCAGTCCTCTCGGGCGCGATTCTATTTTACGCCGGCCTGCAGACTTCCGCCCGTAGCGCCGGATCATCGGAATCCATCGTCGGTCGGCCGCGCAGTCGAAAAGGGAAGCCCTGCGGAGCCGCGGCACACACAATGCCTCGTCGCGCTTCGAGGAACGGCTGGCTTCTACGAAAGGATCTCTTTGCCCTTGTCGCTTTCTTTCTCTTAGATATTGCGCCATTTTACATCCATATCCGACTAATTGGCGTTTCCGGTGCAGCTAGCTCTTCTTTTTACTCTCCGCTCCCCTCTTTACTTTTTCCTCTCTTCAACAAAGCTACGGCGCTCGGAGCCCGGAAGCGAGTCGCCGAATGAAACTGCTATCGCGCGCCGCGGATAGCTTTTGACAAACATGCGCGCACGTCGAGCGCGCTCTCAAAAGCCGGCCGAGCAAAAAACATTCGCTCCTCCTCCTCTATTTCTTCCGGATGCGAAATTACGAAATTACAAACAGGATGCGCGCCATTCGGCGAATAACGAGTGAGGATAAGGGCGAGCGAAGGTAAGCGACACAAGACAAGAGAGTTTGATTAATTTTTTTTTTTTTTTTTTCAAATATATATATTTACAAGACATATACAGAGCGTGTGTAGGCCTTATACAGTTAATGAAAGGGGACGCTCGTCGCTCCCCCTTCGATTCTTGGCGAGTTCTCGCTTTTTCACCTCTATACGCATATATACTCTCGCAGTGCACAAATCGCGCGGATAAACAACAACATCAACAACAACAACAAAAACACGAACGCAGCCAGCAGTCACATGCGCAGGCGGACCCATCAGCGCTTTGGTCGGTCGGTCGGTACGTTATACAAAAATACCAGCTAGCTCTTATACCGAATCGAACTACTTATTCGTCAGCTTTTTTCTTTTACTCTCTCACTCACTCACGCATACCTGCACACACGCGCGCCGCGGCGTACTTGAACAAGGAAGAAAGATAAAACGACGTATACAAAGCTCTTTCCATTGGCACAAGTCTCATTCGCACCGCGCCCAACAGCCTACGTCGGGGCTGTTGCTACCTTTTCTCGCGCGTGTGTACGTGCATGTGTTCTGCGCAAAAAGCACAATATAATCGAGTGATGGTTGGCTTGTCACGCGTTTTCTTTGCTGCTGCCGATAACGATGCTGTCGCTTTGCAAACGGGGATCTATACACTTTTTTATTATTATTACTTTAATAGACACGATGCAGATTACGCTTTATGCATACCGTTATGCGCCATTTCGTTTATTAGTGACAGTACATTAAGAAAATCAGTGCAGGAGGAATGAATTTGTTTGTTGTCGTTTATAATTATTCTCAAGGTAGTAAGTGTTCGTGTACATGCGGCGCGTTTATATAGTCTATAGAGTTCGGCACGTTTGTTCACTCTCGCTTTTTCCTTATATGACTCTGGGCGAAATTATTATTGTTATAATAATCGTCTGATAATGATCGCTGATCGCGTCACCTTCGCGAGTCTGGAAACGAGTCGAGTCGGCATACGCGCAAGTATATAGAAAAACCAAGTTCTCGCAGACGCGGAGGAGACGCGCGCGTGCGTGCGCTTTCTCTACCTCTCTCAACTGTTTATATTTTATACAAAATGTTGCCTTCTGTGTATAATGACCGTTCACTCGTTTTCACACTCACCCGCGGTGTAATTAATTTCTTCTCATTCGTACACACTCTCGTATTATAATTCGCATTGTCACTTGGATCGAAATGAAAGCCTATACCGTGCTTTTTCGCGTTGACAAAAACGTTCGCAAGACTAGATAATACTGGAAAAATTAATAAAGTCAAAACACCCGACAATAATCCCGTCAGAAGCATACGAAATTCTCCCACTCCTCACTCTCGCTCTCTTTTACTCTAGCATTGTGTATAATATTGTTTACCGTTTGTTTATTCCTTCAATTTTTTGTTTTCAATCTGTGTGTGCGTGTGTGTGTGTGTGTGTGTGTGTGTAATTTGCAAATGTTTGCTTAATCGTCGTCCAACTTTTAGATCGCGTGATTCAGAGCGTCCTCGCTCGAGGCTCGACCGGAGACATCTCCATCGATTTGTACTTGGAAAAAGAAACGGACGCAGATCTCCCCATTCGAGCAACGGCGAAAGAAAGCCTTTGCTTTTATCAATCCTTCCTTTTTAAATGCGCACATACTTCGACCGAGGACCGAGCTAAATTTTCGAGTCGAGTCGAACACGCGTTCGAGTAATAGCGGCAATAATTCTAACTCTAACAATAATATATTATACAGTAGAAGTAATAGTAATAATAGTATGATAATAATTATGTAATAATAATAATAATAGAGAAGTATGAATTCCTTCTCGACGATAAGTTTGTCACGGTCCTCGGCTTGACAAGGTCTGCAAACTTCATGGAAACAATACAGTTATCAGAATAGCAGATAATTATGAAAAAAATAAAGTAAAATCTGTTGTGATCGCGCCCCTGTCGTCATTTTTTAAATAACTTTCCTGTCATCCGCCGCGCTTATGTATTACGATAAAAATCTAATATTATTATACGATACAGCAGTAGTAGTAGTAGTAGTAGTAGTAGTAGCAGTTGTAGTAGTAGAGTGGTAGTAGTAGTAATTTATAGTAGTAGCAGTAGCAGTAATATAGTAATAATAATGGTAATAATAATAATAATATTAATAATAATAATTGTGTACCCGCGATACGCCCACGAATAAATTAACTGTAGAAAAAGTTTTGTTCTTTATACAAATGTAATATACAATATATACTTTAGTTCCTTCATCTTTCAATATAGTTTATTATTTATATATGTATAATATATGGAGCTATCTATGATTTGGCGCATCTGTGCGCGCGTCTGCTTCTATCGCCCGCTCGTTCTCCCTCTTTCTCAGTCCTGGCTTATAGATACAAACGTGTTGAGAGAGCTACTTGGTGCCAGTCGTGTCCGAAAAAATCGGGCTATGTGTACACAAAGTGCGCTCGCGCGGAGAACAATAAATACAAGCAGTTCCGCCATGCATGTCCCTTCGCGCACACTGCGCGTACGCTTTCTCTCTCTCTCTCTCTCTCTTAAATGCAACTCTTGTACTAATGCAATACACTTTTCGCTTCTCTCTCTCTCTCTCTCTCTCTCTCTCTCTCTCTCTGTCTCTCTTTCTCTTTCGGTCCTTGCCCTACTCCCTCTCCTGCTGCGAGTCCGTTGTTGCTGCTGATGCTTCTCTCTGCCTCGTCTCGGTGGACGAACGAGCTGAGAAACCGGGCGAGAGGAAAGAGAGGCAGAAGGAGAGAGAAAGATAAAACTCCCCGCTGCTGGCAGAGGCAGGCACACACACACACACACACGCGCGCGCACGCACACGCACGCACGCACGCAGACACACACACACACACGCACACGCAGGCAGACACATGCTCGGGACTAAACACACAGATACGCGCACGCGCACGTATAGGTAATACGCTGTAGCGTCACAGACACAGGCGCGTGCGGAGAGACCGCTACTCGCGTTCTTTTTGCCTTGGACGGCCTCGCTTCGTCCTCGTCACTGAGTTCATCGCACTCGCGGCGGCGGCGGAGGCAGAGCCAGCACTGTGTACACTCTCTTCCGTTCTTCTCGAGCTTCGTCGCTGCAGCGCTCAGAGATCCGGGCCGGCGGGGTCGAGCAGCCTCTTCTCGGGGTCCCTGGACTCGAGGGCAGCTTGAGCCGTCGGAGCGGAAATGGCGAGCGCTTGGAGGCCCGGGGCCAGCTGCAGGGGCTCGCACCTGCAGCCCTGGGTCGCGTGTTTGGCGTAGCAGGCCTCGCAGAGGGCGACGCAAGCCCGGAGCGGCCAGTAACAAAGGAGGCAGGGCAGCACGAGAGCCAGGGCCGAGAGGCAGGTCCAGCGGGCGAGTCTTCTGGAGCCGGCGCAGGAGCACGGCTCGTCGGCGCAGCTGGCCCCGGGCTCGGAGTCGAGGCCCGAGCCGGGCTCGCCGCCGGAGCCGGTACCGGGCTGCTGCTGCTGGCCGTCCGCGCAGTGGTAGAAGAGGCCCTTGACGCAGCAGAGACAGCTCGCGTAGTCGAGGGCCGTCTCCGCGGAGCAGAAGCAGGCGTTGTTGCAGAGCCAGCGGCTGGGCAGGGGCGGGGGCTCGCGACAGCTCTCGCAGCGACACCTGCCGCATCGCTCGCACATGATGGAGAGGCCCTGGCTGCCGGTCGGGCCCTCGAGTCCGCCGGCGCGGGCCAGCATGGCGTTGCCGGGCCCGGGCTCTTTGGTGAACGAGACGGGCTGCTTGGTGATGGGCCTCGGCTGCTGGCCCTGGTCCGTCGTCGTCCCGCGTGGGCCTGCGTCGGCGCGGCGCTGCTGCTGCTGCTGCTGCTGGTGGTGCTGGTGGTGCTGGTGGTGCCGGTGGTGCCGGTGGACCGAGGGCTGCTGGTGCTTGCCGTTCCGCCTCTCGCTGCTCTTGCAGGTCCGCTGGTGATTGCTGGCTTTGAGCTGGCCGTCGAGGCTGTCCTCGGGACGGTTGTTGGACTGCTGCGGCCTGAAGGGGGTCTCGACGTACTCGTTGGCGACGCGCTCGCCGTCGGGTCGGGGCGCCTGGAGACTGACCTCGCCTGCGGGGGCCTGGCCGGCAGCCGCGATCGCCACGGCGGACGGGGGCTGGATCAGCAGCCTGGCGGAGCCGAGGACGAGCGAGTCCGGGGCGAGGGGCGTCCTGCTGGCGCTGCGGAAGCTCGTAGCGGTGGGGCTGCTCGCCGCCGGCGCCGGGGGCGGGGGCAGGATCCTGGGCGGCGGCAGCGGCCGGCTGTGGTCGTGGACGCGGGCCACCGGCGCCGGGCTGCCGAGCGAGCCGAGGCTCAGCGAGGAGGAGGCCGTGGACGAGGCCGAGGAGGGCGGCCGCGACGGCGGCGACGCCACTGCATGCTGCGACATGGGACTGTCGTTGTCTGCGGGTACGGGGGGCGCTAGTACTGTGGGCGCCGCGTGCCACTGCCACTGGTTCTGCTGCCGGTGCGCGTCCGCGGCGGCCGTTGGTGTCGCTGTGCCTGTGTTGCGCTGTGGTTGCTGCTGCTGGTGCAGGTGATGGCTAGCCCATTGCGACGGGGGCGTGCGCAGACCGAGGGATGCTGATGCTGGCGTCGTGGCTGACGGGGCGTGCGACAGGGTCCAGCAGTTGACTGGGGCTCCTGGCTTGGCTGTGCTGTGGCTGCTGCTGCTGCTTGCTGCGGCGCGAGGTGGTAGCGCTCGCGGCATAGGCGTTCCATGAGCGAGGGTGCAGCAGGATGCTCCACGACCGCTTCCTCCCGCCCTCGCGACGCGCGCTTCATCCCCACCTGCAATGCAAAATAATGTTGCTCGTTAGATTTCATCTCCGCAAGAGGGAAGTCGCGGGGAGAGAAAGAGGCAAAGACAGTCGACAAAGGAACGCGCCGAGGCGGCCCAGGTAAAGTCAGCGAGCGTTAGGGGGAGAGAGAGAGAGAGAGAGAGAGAGAGAGACTCGGCTGCTTGAATGGGACTTCTCGGGAATCCGGACAGATGCGCGGCGGCGGCGGCGGCTTGAGTTTCTTCGCGCGCACGCCATTTCTCCCCACTCATTCATCCTCTTCCGAATCAGAGAATCCCGTGCACAAGATTAGAACGTGACGGACAGATGGTGCTCGGCGCTCCTTTCTCTTTCTTTCTAGGCTGCTGGGATTCGTCGCGTTTCGGGAAAAGGCCGTTCGCGGGTCGACTCTCGACCGGCACACGCGGACGAGCGTCGGGAGGCCTAGGCGCAGGCGACTCACCGAAAATTCACCAGAGAGGTCCGCCGGTGCCTCCCGCTGCTGGAAACGGGGCCGCCGCTCGTTGCACAACACCCGAGAGAGCCGACGGCATCGTCGGGCGGCAGCGTACGCTGGAAGTCTTCGGCTTCATTGAGCTCGGCGAGAGAGCGCGGGAGGGGGGCAGGAACTCGGCGGCGACAGCGCCCTACTACGGCGCGCTCCCATTCAAATATAGCGCATGAATGGATCGGGAGCGAGAGAGGCGGACGGAGGGCTCTCTGTCTCTCGGTCTCTCTCCCTCGCGTATTTCAAGATTTCCGCTGCGGCCGGCGAATCGAATTTTCCCGACAGCGCCGCTGCAACCGGACGCCGGAAATCCCGTGTGCGAGCGAGAGGGACTGCGGCTTGCCTGCGTGTGCCTGTGCGTGTGCGATGCGCGCGCATCGAGCGCCGAGGGACGACTAAACTCTAAAGCGGGAGCGAGAGAGACGGACGGAGAGCCGCCGAGCCGAGTGGGCGGCCGGCCGGAAGCGAGTCGGAGGGAGGGAGAGAGGGGAGCCTGCCCCTATACACAGCGTACACACCGGCAGCGTCTCTCTCTCTCGCTCACTCTCGAGACCATAGACTACAGCGGCGGGACACATGGGCGCATTGTGCGGCTCTGGCTCGGCGGCAGCAGCGCGAGGAGGAGAGAACGGAGGGGATAGCTCTGCGCTGCGCTGCGCTGCGGTCTCGTCGCGGGCCGGGGACCTAGCGCCATCTGGCGACGTCGCGGCGAGGCGTGGCACGGAGCGCGAGAGACAGGGAGGGAGCCGACTTTTTATGAATGAACGGAAGCTATCATTGAAGTTTCGAGATGAATGAAAACATTACTAGCCTCGGCTCTCCCAGCGTGCGTGTGTGCATGTGCTTCCGCGCACTTGCAGAGGTGCGCGCGCGAGGATTTCGGCTCGACTGGCGGAGCCCGCGAGGCTTTCCTCCGTCGCTCCGCGAGACTGCTCCCGCGAGCGGGAATCGGGATCGGCTCGCTCAGGGCGGAGGAGCGCACTATCTTGGCGCGGCCTCTCCGCGGGCGCAGCAGGCGCGCCTGCACACGCGCTTCTATATTTATCTCGCTCATTAAGTCTGTCCTCGTCGTGCCAACTGCCAACGTCCATTCATGACTACCTTCGTCTCGCTCGCTCGCGTACGCGCGCGTTTCATTCATATGACGCGGATCCTCTCGCCCGCTGCCGTCCTCCTTTTCTTGCGCGCTGCAATGTTGCCGGTTCGTACGCTCCGAGCCGGGCTTCTCGCGCGCACTCACAACTGCATTCTTTCTCATCTCGGCGAGGCGTGAACGGCGCAGCTCCGCTCGACGAGCGACGAGCGAGTAGCGAGCAGCCTCGACGTTCGGGAATGCATATTCTACGCGGCCCGGAGCTTCCGTTTTCCGCGAGCGCGCGAGTGTCTCGAACTCTCCCCCTTTCTATCTTTATCTCCTCGACGATCTATCTGGCCCGAGTCTCTGCCGCTGCCGCCGCTGCTCCCTCCTCCTTTTGCTCGCGCGCGAATACGGCCGTTGCAGGGGTGCATCCGCAAAGTGCCAGACGGAGTTTCGAGATGCTTGCAGCGCGCATTCCTCCTTCCCCCTCTCCGGCGTCTCGCTCCGCCAGGCAGCTCGCCATCTTTTTCTCGTTTTCCGGCTCTCGCGCGCCTCCCGCTTCCGAACTGCCGTGCGTAAGTGCGGCCGCCCGAAATAATTTCGCCGTGCACGCGCCGTAGGCGTCATCGACTCCTGCCTAATGAGCTCGCGCAGTTGGAATCGAGATCGGTCGAGGAGCGAGACAGAAATGGCGCGGAGGATGCGGTGCCTCGAGCGCACCAGTAGGTAGGCATATGAGCGAGGGAATGAGGACGAGGGGGAGAGCCGGAAAAAGAGAGGAGGATGCCGCCGCCGCCGCGAGCACAGCGGAGCAAAAAGAAGAAGCGGCTCTGGCCGCGCGCTCCGAGGATGAAACGTAAAAAAGGGAGGAAAGACGAAGACAACGGCGCGTTGCAGCCGAGAAGCGAGAGAGAGAGAGAGAGAGAGAGAGAGAGAGAGAGAAGCGAGTCTCTCCGCAGCGTCGGAGAAAGAGGAGAGAGGAGAGGGGGGGGGGGGGGGGGGCTCGCTGCTGCAGCAATGGGCAAGACGTAACGCTTGGGCGCGCGGCGATCGCGATCCGAGAGCCGACGCTCAGGGCTGCAGCCCGCAGGGAAACTCGAATTCTTCGAGCGCTGGAAAAGCCGCGTAGCGAGATGGGAGCCAGCCGAGCGCAGCGCATAATACGAGAGGAGACGCAAGCGAGAGCGTGCTCCCGAGTGCGGAGACCCGTTGGCGTTGTTAGCTCCCGCGCTTACGCGTTTGTACGCACGCGCTCTCTCCCCCCTCGCCTCGGCTTTTTTGTCTCTTTCTCTCGGGCGGCGCGGCGCGAGGGCCCGTCTCTTCGTCTCCCCGAAGGCCTCTCTCGCCGCCGCGCAGGCGAAGGAGCGAGAGAGCGAGACACGCGAATCGTGCTCTCTCTCTCTCTCTCTCTCTCTGCCTCTATGTGCCTTTCTCTCTCTCGCTCCCGAGACGAGAGGTCCGGTTATCCGCCGCTACGCCGGTCCAGCACGAGCGCGCCCTAAGCCGCGGCGCGAGAGAGAGAGAGAGCCGAGGGATAAGCACGAATACGCAGATGCTTAAGGGGCCTTCACAATGCGACGAGGTTTCACCTTGGCCGCCAGCAACTCACTCGCAAGCTTAAAAATTTACATCCAAGGCCGGCCCACGACTCACGAGCGCGTTACGAAAAATACGTTGGAAAACTTGGCTGCGTGGCTTGGAGCGTACGAGGCAGTCGAGCAGGGCCGTAGCCAGTGGCTCTCGGGACACCGGTTCTCCGCGCCGCTCGCACCTCTTCGCTCGGCGCGATTTATCGCGATTTATCGCGATTTATCGCTTGCGCAATTCTCCGGAAAAATAGGCTCGACCGATTGCTCGAGCGGTTGCGCTCAATGAGATCATAAAAAAGCCCGCACGCGCGCACTCTGTTTACTAATAGCCATCGTCCATAGCGGCTGTCGATTAACGAAGCTCTTACATAAAATCATCCTCGTCATCCCGAGCGCGCGGCAGATAATCGCTCTTTTCCTTTATCAATGAAACGACACTAGCGCGCAAGTGTGTACGCTCGCGACGACGCGTAATTCTGCATTCGTCGGCGAGCGGCCGATGGAGATTCCAATGGGGTCCTGCGTAGCAGTGACTTCGACGCCGCGAGGCAGCTCCGGGAGCTCCGGGAGCCTGCAGAAGAAGAAGAAGAAGAAGACGGGCGGCCGACGGAATGTGGACAGCGCCATATGGCTCCGTCGCCGATGCAGTCACCCACACCCATAGCCGCGCACTGCGCAGTCGATCGTCGTAGCGGCGTGAGAATCTCTCTCGTGCCTTCTCGATACGGCCGCAAAAAATTCCGAGGCTCCATTCGTTGCCCACTCGTGGCAGAGCCCGAGTGCGCTCCTAGGTGTAGCTGCTGCGAACCGCTCTGCGGGAATGCGAGTAGCGAGAGGGAGAGAGAGAGAGCGAGAGAGACACGCGCGGCGCTAGATTGAGAAACCGGTGGCGATATCTATGTTCCGAAGAGTAACGCGCTCTCGAGGAGAGATAGTCGCGCGCGACGAGGCGCGAGGCTGGAGAAGAAAGATAAGTGCTGCTGCTGCTGCTGCTGCCGCTGCTGTGTACGTACTGTACGTGAATCGAAGCGAGCGATAGCCGCTCTTTCCTCCAACTACAAAGACGAAGCAGGAGCGAAAATTGAGGAGATCGGCCATATGCTTGTCCGAGTTGCGGACGCGCATCGCTGGAATGAATGAACTTTTCTCTCCTTCTCTCGTCATCCGCCGTGTTACATCATCGAACGCCGCGGCGATAAGAGCGCGCGCTGCAGCGCTGCTTGCGATTCCGCTCGTAACAATGCGAGATAATCGATCGCCTCGGAGGCTTCCGCACATTTTTAGGCGCCGGTCGATACTGCACGAGGACAGAAATACGTCGCGCGTCCGAGGCGGGCAGGGCCAGAGCCCGAATGTGCGCAGATTACGCGTATACGCGGCCAGCAGGCCTGATCGGCAGAGAGCAGGGGGAGGCAGGCACGCCACGATAACGGGGTGGGTAAACAGAGATAAGCTGGTGCATGATGTTGCCTTCTTTTTCCGAGTCTCTGCCGCTGCTGCCCGAATACGGCTCGATACGCGAGAGCGAAAAGTCCGAGATTTCGCGAGGCTGCCCGCGCTGGCACCGCTGCGCCAGAGTCGTTAATGAATGAAAAATGCAAATAGCCCACTTCCGCCCACTCGGCTGTCGCCGCTACGCCGCTACGCCGCTACGCTACTGCCCCCTCCGCGCGCCTCCGCGTTTTTCCGCTTGCACAATCGCGCGCCGCGGACGCCGGCCTCGTTCGCCGATTCCTAATCCGTTGCTGCTACATTACAACGACGACAGCACGCGCAGCAGTGCCCAATGACATCCGATCGTCGGCCGTTTCTCCGTGCAAGTTCCGATACAAACTTCCAGCAGGCCAACTGGGAGTCTGGGATTGCGCAAGTGAAACTACGCGTCGCAGCCAAGTGTCGCAATATCCGAAAAAGTACAAACCTGCGGCGGCACCGCACGTAGGAGTCGAGCCAAGCCGTGCGGGGGAGGCGGCACACCTAGCCAGGTAGGCGTTTGCCCGCTTTACGCTCGCAGCTCGCACACGCGCGCGCGGCGAGAGGAGAGAAACACGAAACGCCGTCGCCGCCGCTTTCATTCATGAAGGAGGCGACGGATTTCACCGCGTGCGAGAGAGAGAGAGAGAGAGAGAGAGGACGGAGGGGGGCGGACGTTTTATGGGCTCCACGGTAGAATGCAGATGGAAACGCGCTCGCGACGTCGTCGTAGCGACTTTCTCGCAAACTTTCTACACGTCCCCCCACCCGGCTTTCATTCACCGCGAGCGGCCGCCGGAGCCGATGTGCCGATTTGGTCTCGCTTCGAGCAAGAAAAAGACGACCAAGTATAGCCCGGAATATTTATGATTTTCCCAATCGATTGGATTTTCGGTTTGAGGCCCGCCAAGGTCAACGGACTCTGGGGCGCAGAAGGAATTCGACTCGCTCATTGACCGGCAAGCGCGCCCATGGCTTTCGGGCTGGGGCTGGGAGAAGACGGGATACGAGCGGGTGCACTCACCGTTTCTAGTGGGCGGCCGCGGAGGCGCAGGGTAGCTGGGCGGCGTGAGTACCGGCGGTTGCTGCAGTCGAGTCGCGGCGATCTGGCCGAGCTCGACGAACGACGCGATCGAGGAGTCGTCGCTGCTGCTCCCGGTACTCACGCCGCGAAGTCTGAAGCTGCCGGCGCGGTGGCCGCTTCCGTCGGCTCCGGATGCTGCCGCTGCCGCTGCCGCGAGTGTCGTCGTTTCGCTGGGACCGCTGACGCTGCTGCTGCTGCTGCTGCTGTTGCCGCTGATGAGGCCGCTGATGAGGCTCGGCCAGGCTTGACGCCGCGGTGGCAGCGCCGGCGCCGGGGTGCAGTCCAAGGTATCCACACTTCCACACTTGTATCAACACCTTGCACCACTAAATTTATTGCTCGCGCTGGCCTCTTGCCGCGCTAGATCCGACGAAGCACTAACGATGCCGATAGCCGGACGAGCTTGTCCTCGCGACATTCGTTCTCTCGTTCGCTGGGATTAGAGGCATGCAAGAAAACACTTGCGCGGCGATCGACCTCTGCGTGCACCTACACTCGGCCGCCAGTGCCGCCGCTGCTGCTGCTGCTGCTGCTGCTGGCGTTGCACACACATGTAGACGGGGCGCTCGAGGCGAGAAAGAAGAGGACGGAGAAGAAGAAGAAGGCACGGACACACGCGTACACGTATACGACTGCTGCTGTTACTGCTTGCCCGGCGAGTCAGCCTCGCTCCGTCTCTGTTGCTCTCTCGCTCACGCTCTCGCTCTCCCTCGTACTCGCGCGGCTCGAGGAACGGGCGAGTATAGTCGTCGGCGGGGAGAGCAGATAGAAGATCCGCGCGCGCGCGCGAGAGAGAGAGAGAGAGACAAGTCGCTCGCGTTCGTGGAAAGTACAAAAATATATATCTGGCCGCTGCTGCTGCTGCTGCTGCCGACGCTGCCGCTGCTGCTTGTTTATTATCTGCGCCTTTCTTCGCTGCCTCCGCTCCCTCGCTGCAGTTGCGGAGGCGAGAAGCCAGAAGCGAGAAGGCGATACGTCGACGAGGTATGCGGAGCGAAAACACTGCTCACGAGTCACGAGTAGGAGAGGCACACTGCGGGGCACTTGGTCGCGATCGCACTAGTTCCGCGAAGCCGATCGCGAGGTCTCGTAGCGTAGACTGCGCTCCGGGAACCGGACGTGTGCAGCTGCCTCGCGCGTTGCGGAGGAGAGAGAGAAAGAGAGCTCACGAGCCGAGCCCTACGCTGGCTGCTCCGCTACTGCCTCTCTCTCGGCTTCCGCCGCTCTCTCGCCCCTCCACGGCGGCCCCGTCGCCGCGCCGCCACTCGGTCGCGCTCCGCAGCAGCATCGCGCGAGAGAGCGAGAGAGAGAGCGAGCGAGAGCGCGCGTCTCCCCGTCTCTGTTTAGGTTGACCGCCAGTAAACGGGCTTCATTCACTGCTTATTTTATACGTCCGCAGAAATAGCTGCGCCGGGACGGGATGCGGTGGCGTCGGCAGCGGCGGAGGGGACTCCCGTGTACGCTGATGCCGCGTTTTTTCGAGCTCCCGCGAGCTTTTTGCCGGCGCGCGGATCTTGTCTACATAATACTCGCAGTGCCGTCAGCATACGCGCATACGAGCGTACGCTCTTGCCCCCGATTCTCGAACGACGAGCCAGTGCCCCATTCAGCGTTTCGGTGAAATTCGGTGAAAAAGAACTAATTGAAAAGCCGAGCGAGCGAGAGTTTTTCCGATAGCGCTCGTGGCCTCGGCAGCTCGGCAGCTCGGCTGCTGCTGCTGCTGCTGCTGCTGCGCTGATGCAGCCATGTCGCGCGTTTTCGAGAGGGGCCGCGCTCGCAGGGCCGTAGCCGCGCCTCGCGGGGCCCCGCGCGCCTCTCGCTCTGCCATCTCGGCCGTTTCCTGCTTATATGCTGGTATGGGAGAAATCGAATCCGCCGCGCTGCTTCATTCATGCTCGCATCGCAGCCGCGCAGTGCCGTAGCCAACGGCTTCCCGAGCCCCGCATACTTGTTCAGAGCTTTCAATCAGCAGCCAGAGCTCAAGCTAGATAGAAATTAAATCTCTCCCTCGTCACATTTCCACCTTCTACAAAGCCTCGTGTCTTGCGCTAGCCCCTGCCTACGTTTATACAAGCTGCCTGCAGCCAATTGCCGCGTTAATTGCTTAATCAACTCGGCGTATACTTGTGCGAGCTCTTTTTTCTTTCCTGGAAAGCGAGCATCGCGCACCGGAAGCGTGGAATCTAAATTCTACGACCTTCGGCCGCCGCGCAGTTGATTAGAGCCGATGATTGCTGCGCGTGCCTCCGCCGCGCGGAGAGAGCCGAGAGTGAGAGAGAGAGAGAGGGACTCTCGTTTCTTCGATCGTTATATTATCGTTACACACGTCTGTGTGCGTGCGTGTGCGCGCGGTGCGGATGTGCCGGTTGAATAATGGATCCGATTTATGAGAAAAGCAGCTTCGAACTGGGCCCGCTTTCGTGTACAAATATTAAATTGTATATCCTCCTGCGGCTGCTTTTTATCATCCGTATCTCGCTTATCGCGGGGCGCGATGAATTCCGCCGGGCCCGGGCGGGTGATCGACCGCCGGACGGAAAGACTGAAAGAGAGCTAGCGCGGGCGGCCGATCGATAAGCGGGATAGCCGCGACCATAAAGCTAGCCTTAACGCCAAACCCACGCTCGTGCGCCCGCGCTAAGCGCTCTCGAGGAGACTGAATGAGCGAATTAATGAATGAGCGGACGAGCGCGACAGGAACGGGTTACGGCTTTCTCATTCTGCGGCTCTTGGGCTTGGAAAATTTCGACTCGTTCCCCCAGTTTGAAAAGAGCCTATTCGAGGAGAAACGAGTCGCTTCCTGTCTCCGCTCAGACGAGATTGGCGCACCTACGCGCTCCCACGAAATCTCTATTTCTTCTGCTCGTTCCGAGCGGCGCGCTGAAATAACAACCAAACGTTCAAACTTGAACAAATGACAAAGCCAAAATCACGTTTTTATCAATAAACAATATTTATTAATAGTCTTCTTTTCAAAACTATTAAGCCACATATGTAAAAAGTAATTCGAAAACGTCCGAGGTACTCTAAAAAAGAAGTATCAGCGTCGAAAGCGCGTCCGAGCGCACTTTGGACTTATGCGCTGCCGATCAGCGGAATTACATAAGCCGATGGATATATACGTAATTAATTATCACTCTTTAACTCTTTATTTGCCGCCGCTCGTGTAAAATCTTTATAAAACGTCCTCCGATTCTACCTCTTTTCAATTCTCTTCTTCGTCCTACTCTGTTGCCTGCCCCCTGGCCCTCTCGCTCGTATCAGTCGTATCGAAAAACAACGTTTGATTAGGTTAAAAATGAGTTGCTCGAATTACGACTCGTAGGTTGGTCAAAAAGCGTGGACGGTCCGAGGTGCTACGATTTACATTTTTTTTACCTTATTGTATATGGGAAACTGCCGGCCGCTCACGCGACTTTTTACGTTCGACTGGATGAGAAAAGCGGCAAGAAAATCTTGTACGGTGTGCAGGGTTTATTTTTCGATGTAAGTTGATTTTTCAACGGAAGGAGGGATGGATGCCGCGTGTTGCCTACTCCCTTTTCTCGGTCAATCATCAATGTACATAAATAGAATATAAAAAGTCCATCTCGATTCTCTGCAGGACGAGGTGCGTAGATGTCGCAGAGCACGCGGAGGAGAAGGGTCGTCGCTGCTGCTGCTGCTGTCGCTATCGGCTGTGCGTCCGTCTCAGCTTCGGCGCCGAGGATGAGAAATTAGAGGATCTGGAAGAGCTTCTTGAGTTCCATTATGAGCTGCCAGTCGGTCTTGAGGAGGTCGTCCCTGAAGTAGTCCTTGCAGGCGTCTATGCTCTGTCGGCTTATCTGGAACAAACGAAGGACGGGCCGGATTAAAAAGCATAATATCGCCGAACGACGGCTGGAGTTTTGTCGAGAGCGGCGTCGAAAGCAGGCTCGAAGAGCTCGGCCGCGGCGGCTTAATAACATACGCGCACGCATACACGAGCCTCGGTTCTCGGCTCTCGGCTCCCCCTCCTTTCGCATAGCTGTACAAGCGCTCTCCGTCGTAACGCGACGCGCCGCTGCTCTGCTCCCCTCGACCGGAAGTCCCGCTTCATTCATGAATCGGCCATACAATGGCAGATTGTCTGTGCGCCGGGAATGCTTTTCCCTTTCCTCGCCTTCTTTCTCGGGCCAATTCAGCGACGCGCGATTCGCGATTTTTCGCGCGGGAAAAGAGCCTGCCTGGCTTCCACTCCGGGGGCACACGTCGAGCGCGTGGAAAGAAAGCGCGCACGAGAGCGAGACGGGATAACCGTGGGAACGCGCGCGGCGCTTCCGGCAAGTGCCGAGTGCGCCCTTCGGCTCGCTCGTGCAAATCGTTCGGAAGGAGAGGCTCGCCAGCTTTCCCGCATTTTTCCGCGCGCGAAAGGCCGCATTGTTCGCGGCGTTGTTATGCGCGGCCTCGTCCGGAAAAGGAAGATGCACATCCGGCGACCACCTGCCGGCGCTTCCGGCCTTCGAGGAAAGCCTATCCGCGAGCTTCTCCTCGACCTCCTTCGAGGTGTTTCACCCCCGCGGAGCCAGCGGCTCGTGTCCCTGGCAACCGACGCCGCGCGCGCCCCACTGACCCTATTCACCGCGAGATGAAATTTCGACGAAGCGGCTCGTGCAGCGACGCACGGAAGCGGCTGCAGCCCCTGGATGCCCTGCTTTCGTTCGTTTCGTTCGCCGATTCTCGCCGAGAAGCGCTCAATGAAGCTCGCTCCCTCCCCCCTTCGGCTATCACCTATCAGCAGAGAGCTGCCATTTTCAGTTTCTTCTTTCCCTCTCGCTCGTTTTACGGGATCGGCTTTAATACCCTCGCTTCAGCTCGCGGTCACTCGATCGCGCTCGCCGCGGGAATCGTATTTCTCTCGGCGGAGGCTCGCATAATTCCGATCGACTCGAGAGCAGGCTCGTCGCGTCTCCCGCTTCCGTTATCGCACGGATACGTGGCGCGGATGACGATCGTCGGGGGAACCGTTAGAGCAGCTCGCGCGTTTCGAGAGAGGCGGCCGGGCATCGGCATTTCAGATGCACGTTTCTTTTGCTTCTCTTGTTATGTCACGTGGGAAAATTCCGTAATGCTGCCGCGATTAACGCGAGGAAAATTAATCGATTAATTAACAGAGAGACAGAGCAATGACAAAGTTTTTTCTTCTCAGCGACAAAGTCCAGGAATTTCATAGTGACCCTCGTGCGGATAGTCATAGCTCCTTTTGGGAAAAGCGAAGCGGAAACTCTGCGCTCGGCGTCGCAGGTGAGCTGTTCATTCATTATTTCATTGTGCGCGCGAAGCGGTGAAAAAACCGGTTCTCGCTCAAGCTCATTTATTTATTTGCGCGCAGCTGTTCCAAGCCGAGTCCGGCGCGTAGCGTACCTTGCTGACGAGCATGTCCTTCTCGTCAAAGTGTCGACCGAACATCTTGGGCGCCTCGCCGGGTATGGGCTCGATCTTTATGCAGACCTCTTGGCCCTTGCGCGCCGTCTCCACCGTCTTGTGGTTGAACTCTATGCTCGACACGATGCCCAGGTCGAGGAACTGCAACAGAGGTTGGAAAAATGCCATTATTTATTATCGAATAAATCGGCAGCCGCATTCTAGCTGCGGGCCCACGCGCGGCTCCGCGGCTGCACCTTAGCCCGCCGCCCACGCGTTCGCCGCGAGCGACCAGCCGGCGCTCTCCTCCTCCCGGCCGGCGATGCATAATATTTACGATATTCGATTGTCCTGAAAGACGCGCCAATCGAAATTCCTAACAAGTCGTGAATAATTCGCGCGAGATTGGAAACTGGAGCGGAAGCCGCGACTCGTTCCAGGTCGTTTATGCAAATGAATTTCGGAGCTGGCACTCAAAGTCGAAAAATATATCGACGGGATTTTAGAAAGAATTAATCATTCGAGGCTCGATGGAAAAATGGAAGAAAAAGCCTCCCGGCCGCAGCTTTCTCTCCGCCTCCTACTGCATTCGTAAAGTCGGCGACGAAAAAGTGGAAAACTAGATAATGTACTGTTTTGTCACTTTTCCGCTGGGGTCGATTGCATCGTAAATTCGTATGTAATTTTTCTATAATTTTCGCAAAACCGTGAAGAGCAAACGCAAGGTAAAGGCGCGGAGAGAAGGTGGATATGAAGAGATGAAGGCACTAAATAATATGAACTTGAAAATTGACGACGACGAAGAAGAAGAAAATCCATCCTAATCGACGCTCCGGAAGCGAGCGGCCAAGTATCGGAAGCGCGGAGCCGGAAAAAATTTGTCGGCAGCTGCTCAAAAGCGAGCCGCGTCCAGAGTTTTTAGTTTGCCCGGCCAGCTCATGAATGGGCCTATGTTTAGTAAATGGCGCGAGAGCTGCTGAACTCGCTTATTTCTTTCTCTCTCTCTCTCTCTCTCTCTCTCTCTCTCTCTCTCTCTCTCTCATCTCGGATGAAGGGGCCGGGAGCGAGAGAGTCAGACGTGGCTTTGGCATAGCCGCGAGGCAGACGGCGCGCGAGACGGGAACCGGAAGTCTATTTTCGTAGTCATCACCGATTTAGAATCCTTTATAGTTCATAGCGCTCGCCGAGAGCACGAGAGCACGAGAGCACGAGGCAGCCCCATCTCTTTTCATCCGCTGCGCGAGCGCAATAATTCAGCGCCGCGGACGCAGGAAGATAAACCGATAAGCGGGAGTGTAGTCAGCGAGCCCCTGCGCGAGCAAGTAAGATCGATGCGATCGAGTGAGAGAGAGAGAGAGAGAGAGGACAGGATGCGGTCGCGCGGAGCTTGGCTTCCTTCCTGCCACGTTTATCGCGCGCGGACGAGTAATCGCGAGTCGATCGCGCGCTTTCTGCCCAGAAGAAAGGACCATCTGTCGAGATGGCTTCCTTCCGGCTCGGCCGAAAACGGAAAAAGGGGAGCAAAAAAGCCGCAGTCTTTCCAATAGTCGAATAGAGACGATAGGCAGGCCGTGCGCAGCCGAGAAGTTTTCAAAATAAGCGCCGCTCGGCCCGCCGGGGGTTGCGGGTTTATTTGAGAAGCGAGCGCGCGCAGGCGGAGAGGCCGGAAGTGACGCGAGAGGCAAATTCGCGCGGTACTTGCGAGGTCACGTACACACAGCCAAGAGCTGCACCATTCTCTCTGCTTCACTGGAAAAATGCATTTTTCTCAACGAGCGCGTCGTCGATCAATGACATCCCCATCCCTCTTGGCCTCTCCCGTCGTCAATGGGATTCTTCGAGGGTTCCGGTCTCATCAAGCGCCGCCTAGTTCGCCGCGCACTGCATAGCGAGTCGAGTCGAGTCAATGGGTTCGAGTGAGTTATTCTCGGATCGCGATAACGAGAGAGCCTCGGCCGGAAGAGAGAGAGAGAGAGAGAGAGAGGGGGGTGGAGCGGACGACGCAGCCGATAACGAATATCGATTTCCTTTTCCTCTTCCTTGTCTGCGACTTGTCCTTCTGTTCTCGCTTCTCGCCCACCATGCATGCGAAGCGGATTCTCTTGGAACGCCGACAGGCTCGACAACGAAAGCAATGTTCCGACGAATTTCAGACTTTTTCGGAATGCTCCGCCTTGTTTTTTCAGCGCGTAAACAGACACGCAGCAGCGCACATCGGGGTATAAATAGGAGGAGAGGAGGAACGCCTACGCTTATATGCCCACGTTAACGCGCGCTCGTGCAAAAGGAGGCAGAGAATAAGGAAAAACCCGGTCCTCCTACGGCGCTCGCGCAAGCTGCCGCCAAGGGAAGTCCGTATCGAGAGACGGAGATCGGCCAATCCGATATGTTCTCTCAGGCGAACAGGCGAACAGGCGAACAGGCGAACAGGTTCACCTACACGCCCCGCCGAGCGAGCTGCAGCGCGCATTTAAAGCTGCGCCTTTTTCTCCCGATGCTCTATAGGTATAGCTCTAAAGGCCGGCCCCGACTTTTTGCTTCCACATGCACTTTCCCTCTGCAAGCATCGAATTTACGAAATTTCTCGCCGAAATACTACTTACGTCTCTGCTCGGTACGCAAATTGGAGTTCCCTCCTTGATGATGCCGGCTTCGACCATGACGCCTACAATGATGGGATCTCTCGATTTGAACACACACTGAAACGAAAACAAAAATGACCAATTAAACGCTTAAAATTATCATTCCGAACTTAATATGCGCATTTCCGCAGGCGATCGCCGGTAAATCTATCGTTTCCGGTGCGAGTCGAGAAGCTTCTTCCTCCCTCCCTCCCTCCCTCCCTCGCATTCTCGGCGGGCATTTTTTCCGCTTCTTTTTGCCAATCAGCTTCTTCTTTCGCGACTCGGCAGCCCCAGAGGCTTCTTCTTGCTCGCTCGCTCTCGCTTCCTGGCAGAGCCAGAGCAGCAGCAGCAGCCGCTCGTCCTTTCCCCGTCTCTCGTTAGTCCGTTCTCTCGGTCTCGCTCGTACTCTTCTTCTTCTCCCTCCTCTTTTTCTTCTGCTCGAGCTGCTGCTGCTGCTGCTGCTGCTGCTGCCGCCGCCGCTGCTCTCCACATCCGGCGATAAATGCACTCGCATATATACGCAACTAAGCTATCTCGCGTACGTTGGGAGTTTTAAACAAGTTTCAAAGCCGATCTCAGAGGCGACAAGTTGGACCGATTTCGAGCTTCTCAAAATTTCAATAATACGCTAAACATTGGTTGCGTTGGAGCGTACCGTCGGCAGGATTTTGAGCTTGCAGGGGAAGACGGCTATGTGCTTGTGCTCGTCGCGCTTGCGCTGCCTCAGCTGCTCCTTGTACTCGATGAACCTGTCGAAGAGGTGGTAGATGATGTCGGCTTGGAAGATCTTGACGCCCAGGCTATCGGCGAGCTCTTGCGCGTCACGCTCGATCTTGACGTCGAAGGCCAGAATCGTTGCGTACCTGCAAGGAGAAATTTCGAAATTTCATCGGGACTCGCTTGCGATCCTCTCGTCATTACTCGGCGATACTCACTGGCTGTCGTGCTCCAACATGATGGAGGCCTTCATCACGTCCTTCTTGACAACAGGACCAATACGTATGCCCGCATACTGCAACAGAGAAAAGCGAGAAAGGATATTAAGAGGAGGACTTTAATTGAAGGGAGAAAAGATGCCGCTCTTATCGTGACGCATCCTTCCTCAATCGAAATGCGGGTCACAGCTCCATTCACGAGCCGGAAGTTGCGCGCGCTGGAAAAGTTGCCGCTCGCGTAGGCAACACGCGGAAAGGAGCGCGCGCGCGAGACTCGCTCGCTTGACGAATCAGGCCGAGAGAGCGGGATGATTGGCCCCCGCATGCCCGCATACGCGCGCAAGGAAACGTCGAGAGGAAGCGGATCCGGCCGCGTCGCCGGATGCGCATTGCGCGCGCGCTTCCAGCGGATGCTGCTCCGCCGCCGCTGCTATTTGTTGCCCAGATTTTTTCCGCGAAATCCGAAAGCTCGGGAGAGAGAGAGAGAGAGAGAGAGGGGGGTGGGGGGAGCGAAAAGGGGGCGCCGGAGAGAGGGGGCCCGAACCAGCGACTTGCAGCCGAGCTCCCTCAACTGGATAATCACGCGCGCCGGTGATTTAACAATGAAGGAAAAAGTGCGTAATTTCCGAGTTTGACAACGAAGCCTTTCCCGTCAAAGCACCGACCTCCGCTCTTCCCACGCGCGCAGTAATCCGAAGGATCGGCGCGGAATATCATAGGCGTATCGGCGCGTTTTTCGCGACAGGTTCCCTCTCGGCGAGCCGCAATTCCCCGATCCGTATCTCCATCCGCTTCCTGCGCGCAGATGTGAGAAATCCCGACATGCCTTCAACGCACACATCGCGCGAACACGTGTTTTCCCATGCTGTGGCTGTCGCCCGAGAATGAAGCGCTTTTTCGACGCTTCCGACTTCCGAGTCCATTTCGAAATTCCGCCGCGTTATGCCTCGTTCTCTGACGGAGAGCTGGAAGAAGCCCGATAAGCCTAATCTCCCGGCAATCGACAAGCGAGACAACTCCCCCCCCCCCCTCCGGATCTCGCTGTCCGCTTGTGCAGTGCAGTATCGCTCGATAGCGGTTTCCGTTCTGTGCGCGCTGCGTGCTCCGTTTTTCGACGACGTGACTCGGCTCCTCGTCGAGACCAGGAGAGCGGACCTTTTTTGGACAAAGTAAAAACGAGTTGACGAACACTGAGAATCAGTCCCCTGCAGCCGAGCGGAAATTGGCGGTGCGTTTTACGAGCTGCCGACGATTTGCGCGTAGAAAAATCGGGAGAGAGAGAGAGAGAGAGAGAGAAAGAGTCGGCATCGCGTGGGCGTATCAGTCGCGCGGAGGAGACTCGAAAACAGCCTAGTATATCTTGGTGAATGGAGCTCTTGGATCTGCCCACAGGTCCCCGAGCCGAGAGCGTGGGCGCCGATTTCCGGTTCGAGCGCAGCCGGCCTTTTTTCACTGCACTTATCCCCCGGCCTCTCTCTCTCTCTCTCTCTCTCTCTCTCTCTCTCTCTCGAACTGGGTGCTCTCTTATCTCGCGTAACGTCCGCTTATACCTACACGCATAGGTATAATAAAATACGCGTGCGTGAGCGGGCGCTGTGACGTCAGCGCGAGCGCGCCGACCACGTGATCGGAATGCCCCTGCCTGTATACCTATGTATGCATGCGCTGTCTCGCTCTCCTTGGGCCGCCGCCACCGCCGCAGCAGCGTCAGCCGCCAGCGGAAGGGGAGATCCCATTCATGAGCCGAGCAAGGACGAGCCGCGTACTATAGAGGCCGTTTCGTGGCACTTGCGCTCCGCTGCAGCTTCGACTGGCTCGGCTCTCGCACATTTTTCTTCTCATTTCCAACTACTTTGTCTACACAAGAGTCGCCGACTGCGAGCTATGGCCTTGCTAGATAAAGCCGCAAGTGATCCGCATTAGAACTCGTTCGGCCAATTTTCCCTGCAATCACAGCTTCTCCTCAACGTTCAGCGTTCAGCCCCGCGACGCTTGCGGATACTCGAAATCCACGTAAAATCCGCATACAAATAGCCGAGACCGCTGTGCCGCGCACATATCGGGTCACGATAGATTATGGGCCCTTTGGCGAGTCGCCTCCAGCGAGCGCGGAGAGTACAGCCAGTGTGCGGCAATGAAGCACTTCCTTCTTAACAGTTTAGCAGGATACGGCTCATTGGTCGCTGGAGCGCTTGCTTGCGGCAAGAGCTCGCGCTTGTGATCCACTGGTGCTACTCGTGCGTGCGCCCGCGTTATCGGTCGTTCTTCCGCTCTCTCTTACACACACACACACACACACACACACACACGCTCTCTCTCTCTCTCTCTCCGCCTCCGATACGCGATAGGCCCTTTTTTACCCGCGTGCTCTCCATACGCCCCTCCTTCGCTACTCCACTGACTTGTGATGCGAACTTGCTAAAATCCAATATACTTACCGGAATTTTGCTGGATTTCAAGAAGTCGAGAAGCGCCTCAAGAGCACCAAGAGTTGAAGCTTGCACGAAGACACCTCGCTCGGCGAGCTTAATTTTGCCCAAGGCGTGAGTCAGTTCCTTAGCGATTTCCTCCTTCAAAATCTCCACCTCGTCTGGCTTTTGAGCCACCATCAGATTCAGTCCTGCCAATTGAAACTTGGTTATCCACATGTTCAATAGTAAAATCATAAAAATATTCAAGTGACTCCACCTGCTATGGCTTTTTCAAGCTCCTTTGCAGCAATTTTGACTCCCTGGGCGGCTTTTACTTGACGATGCTCTACATATGCGCCCTACAAAGAAAGATTCAAGTCAAATTCGTCTTGACAAATTTGTTTTCGTGTGTGTGCGTGTTCTTATTCGTCGTTTAATTTCAACATGACCGGTACCTTGACTCGTAGTTCCTTCAAAGGCTGGGGCATAAGAAGTGAACGAATTTGCGTGACGATTGGTCCTTCCGTACCCGCCACAATCATCGTTTCACCCTCCCGAAGAATACCGTTGACTAGAATACAGTCTATCGTTGTACCAAGGCCGGGAAGAGCTTTGACTTCTAGCACCGTAGCTTGCAACTCCTCACTAAACATAAGTCGCTTGGCCAGTGGTCCCTGACAAGCATCAACTATTAGCGCCAACAGGTTACCCATTCCTTCTCCTGTAATCGATTGAACGATTTAGCTTTGCTATTACAAATTGAATTTGTACCAAATTACTTGTTCGTGACTTACCTGTTATGGCACTCGTTGGAACCAAAGATACGTAACTTCGAGGATCAGGATTTTCATAAAATACGGCAGCATTAAGACCTTGCTCAGCAAATTGGACAATAATATCCTTGGAGCGTTTTTGAAACTCCTGTTGAGTAATGATCGCTTGACTTTTTATGATGTCTTGTACGTCTTTTCGATTCATAGTCTGCCAGTCGTACAATCTAGAGAAGCAAAAAAATAAATAAATTCAGATATCGCCCTTGTAGTTGCTAAAAAATTTACAATGGCACACGCTTCTGGTTACCTGTCAATTTTGTTGAGAGCTACAACAAATGGGCATTTCTTGGATTTTAAAAGTTGGATACTTTCAATTGTTTGCGGTTCCAAACCGTGCATAATGTCTACAACTAGAATCGATATATCGCAAAGAGACGATCCTCTATTTCTGAGATTACTGAATGATTCGTGACCAGGTGTGTCAATGATTAGCAGTCCAGGAATTTTGAACTGTTTGTCTGCAAACTAGAATACAAAGTAAACCTTGAGTAAAAATTGAATCTAAAGTATAACCTTTAGTAAAGGCTTGAAACTTACTCCTTTAACGTGCTTCGTCGACTCCTGAATGGCTTCGATTGGAACGTTGGTGGCACCAATTTGTTGAGTAATACCACCAGCTTCACCGTCTTGCACATTGGTTCGTCTCAGTTTGTCAAGGATCTTGGTCTTGCCTGTATCGACGTGACCCAGTACGCAAACCACAGCGGCTCGCAAGTTATCAACGGTTCGTTTCTTTTCTGCCTCGATTCTTCGATTCTGAATTCTTTGACGGACTTGCTCTTTTTTACGCTCGGCGTCGGTTCTCTTATCATCAACGTCGCTTTCGTTTTCTGATTCGCTTTCAGATTCGGACTCGGAACCTTGGCTCTCCGAATCAGATTCGTTCTCCGAAGACTCGTCTTCGTCCTCAGGAGTCGACTCTTTCCCAGCACTTTTCTGTGTTTTTACGGCCCCTTGGCTAATGGGTTCCTTCGTACCATCAGACTTATCTATTTAAGTAATCACTAGTTATTTGTCTACTCGGCCTTATCTTGATTTTGAATAATATAAAATAATAAATGCATACCTTCTTCTGGCTCTTCTTCACTACTCTCTGCATCCCAAGCATCTTTCACGCCATCTTCTTCATCTTGCTTTTTCTCTTGAACTTTCTCTTGCTTGTCAACGATCTCTACCTGTACTTGGTCAGATTTTATGTCATCAGACGTTTTAGCCTCGTCTTGACCTTCGGTACTTGACTGTTGCTTCACTTGCTTGGGTCGTATTCTTGTTCCTGGATTAAAAAATCAAAATAAATAAATAAACCCAAGACATTTGTGGTAGTATATTCTGAACCAAGGGTGAAGTTGCAGGACAAGTCGAGGTGAACTAGCACGATCCCAAGGCAAGTGTATTTGGGGGCTACAAACGAGTGCAACCACACGACGACAGGTGGATGTATTTTCGATTTTAACGTACATGATAAGCGAATATCATGCGCGTGTTCCATAAACAAATTCATCCCTAGACAACTTGAAAAAAAAAAAAAAAATACCTGGTCTTGGTTTCTTTTCTCCTGCCTCGGGCATTTCTAATCCTTGAGCTTTAAGTGCTTCAAGCATAGCTTGTGCCCTAGCTTGCGCTTGCTTTTGTTTGGTTGTTAAAAATTTTCCTTCAGCCTTGAGTTTCTCTTTTCTTTGTTTTTCTTTCAACTTTTTCTTTTCCTTTTTCTCTTGCTCTTTTTGGAGTTTTTCCAAACGAGCTCTCTCTCTTTCTTCTTCTAAGCGTATTTTTTCTTCTTCTTCTCGTTTGAGTCGTTCCTCTTCTTCTTTAGCTTTTTTTAAAGCTTCTTGCATAGCAGCAATCATCTTCTTTCCAGGTCCTTTAGCTAGAAGAAAAAATTGATGTTAATTGGAATTATTCACTTTTCTATAAATCCTGATGAATAACTAACTTATAATTACTTTTCTCTGCTTTTGTTTCTTCCTTTCCTCCCTTCTTCTTCTTCTTGGTTCCTTCATCTTGTTCTTCACCTTCTCCATCGCTGGCATCTTTTTCAACTTGCGCAGGTTTTCCAGTTGCTTTTTCAACCTCTTGAGGAATTCCAGTATCACCAGCTTTTTTCGTAGATTCCTAAAATACAGAAACCCATTTAAATTGAAATGCTGCTAAAGAATTGATTATGTGTGTGTGTGTGTGTGTGTGTGTGTATGTCAATTTATTATGTGTACTAGACATACTGCCTTCTTTTGAGCAAGCTTTTTCTGCTTCTCTCTTTCTTTCTTCTCCTTTTTCTTTTGAGCCGCGGTTTTTACAGTACTACCCTCTTCACCCTCTGCTGGTGCATCTGCCTTTTCTTTTTCCGGTTCTTGGTCAGCTTCCTTGGACTTGTTTTTCTTTTTGTCATCTTGTTCAATTTTTTGCGCATTTGTCACTTGCTCTTGAACAGATTTTTTTCCCGAATATTCCATTTCCAATTCTGCTAGAACTTTATCAATATCTTCGTCACTGTCGTTACGTTTTTTCTTGGCTGCAATAAAAATATGGTTTCAATAATATACGCCTTTCCATAAAAAAGATCAAATACATCATTGAAGAAATTAATTTTTTACCCTTCTTTCCCTTTTTAGACTCTTTTTGAGATTCTTGAGGTTCAAGCTTTTGAGGCTTCGAAGATTTACCGCGGTCTTTACTTTCCGTTTTTTCCGATTCTTCGTCGGATGGAGGAGGTGATACTACATCTTTTTGATCATCATTATCATCATCATCATCATCATCATCCATGTTCAGCAAAGCAAAACTAGCTTTTGGTACTGTGAAATGTACATAAATCACGTTATTGCATTGTGTCGTGATCTCAAGCTCATTGAAAGAATATCAAGATGCCAATTTTTTAAATCAATAGAACCTATATAAAATATAATAAAATTGAATAAAAATAATACAACCAACCCTTTTTAGCTGCTACAGGTTTAATCGCTTTAGTTGGAACAATGTTGAATTCATCGTCTGATTCTGAGACTGCCTTGTTGCTCTTCTTGTCTTTCGTTTTCCCTTTGGGTTTCGGAACTTGATCGTCTGATTCATCATCAGATTCTTGCTTCTTATTCTTTTTCGCATTGGACTTGTTTTTAGCTTGGACCTTGAGTTCTTCATCTTGAGAAGCATCAGAATCAGCAGCCTTTTTGCCCTTCTTCCCTTTTCCCTTGGCTTTTTGCACTTGATGGTCAGACTCATCGTCTGATTCTGCCTGCTTTTTACCCTTTTTCTTATTTTTACTTTTAGGCTTCCTTTCTTCACCCTCATCCTCGGATTCTAAATCCAAGTCTTTTTTGCCTTTTTTTGCTTTAGATTTGGATTTTGGCTTTTCATTTTCTGATTCATTATCAGATTCAATAGATAAGGCAGCAAACCCTTTCTTGACAGGCTGATTTTTACGATTTTTTTGTTTACCACGCGAAATTTCAGCTTCAGAGTCTGATCCTGAATCAGCCTTATCCTTAGATATAGGCAGATCATTGTCAGAATCATCTCCGCCACGCTTTTTATTTTTCTTATCCTTTTTGGAGGCTTTAGTTTTCTCTACTTTTAGTTCTTGGAGATCATCAGCCAAATCATCGACATCATCAGCCTTCTTCTTCTTATCTTTGGACTTTTTGGACTTGACAGGTTCATCATTGACAGTAGTAGTTGCTACCTCCGCATCGCTGTCGCTAAAAAATGATACAATAAATCATTAGAATCAGAGAATTCAAGTGCAAGACCAAGGCCAAAGCAGCTCAAGCTAATATCATCCAAATGTCGAATCCAATGACAAAATTGCCACCGAGTCGAGTCCGCAAGAGGCACATCCAGCACTGGTAGGCATACGCATATGCTCGTGTGTATGCCAGTAGCACTGGATCAGCCTCCAACCTAACCTAAACTAGGCAGCTGGCACAAGATAGCCCGACTAGTCCGCGCATACATTTTCATATGTATATAGGAACGTGGACTTGGAGATTTCGAGAATTTCTTGGCGAAAAGTAGGTGCCTACGCACGCATGCACCTTTTAGGTATGTGAATACCTACATACAACATGGACAGGGTGAAAGAGAACGAGCGAGTAGAGATACATGGCATGGAGCTGATTAAGCCAAAAAGATAGGAAGGAAAAAAATGATGATTGACTCACAAGTCGTCGTCCTTGTCAGCGCGCTTGCCCTTCTTGGCCTTGCCCATGTCTGGTAGTTATATTTTCACAACTTTTTTCGCGTCAAGTGTCCGGCCAGCAGCGGTGGCTTCTGCAACATGGGAGGCGGAAAATTTTGCGGATTTTTCGGCGCGTGTCAAGGCAGCGGTAACGCCGACGCTGCAGGGCTCCTTTCAATCCCAAGTTCCAACTCCAAGTACTCGAATGGCACGAGCACACACATACACGCACACACACGAGCTTGCGCGCGCGTATCTATAGATCCGCACACTGTCGCGCGTCTCGCACCGGTTTCGTTTCGTTATTATGTCGGGGTAGCCTCCGCCGAAATGCCGCAGACTATCGCTGCACTTGACTTGATCTGCTCTTATTACACTCGAGCGAGAGTAAATGCTGACTCGAGACAATCGAGACTCGTTTCTTGCGTCTCTCGAAAGAGTCGCGCACGAGACTCGAGATAATATATCTGTTCGCGGCGCGGGAGGCTAGCTTATCTGACGACCTGAAGTGCGCTGCACTGTTGTTGTTTATAGAATTATAGATCGATTTATCGACCGACGGGTTATTGAAATTACAGCCCATCGGATGCATAGAATATTGAGTTTTGAAACTGCGTTTTAGAAAAGCTGCATGCCGGGACTCTATAAATAGAACTTAACGGTTTGAAAAAAATTAAGTTTTGCGCATCTTCTTCCTGCTCCCCCGCATGAGCAGGAAGAAGATCAACACGTCCGAAATTACATATAGGTCTGTAATCAAAAAACAAGTCTACCAATATTGAGCTCTTCTTATAACTGGTCGAAAGAATGCGCCGAAATTACGAATGACATTTTTAAAAGCAAGTCATATCGTGTGGATTTTCGCAATATGCATGACTGGAATGAATTTTCAATTGCCTTATCATATGTATACATAAAGTACCTATCAACAAACCCGATAGGGCAATCAAACCTCTCGTTGACGCACATGCCATGTTTGTCTACATATATAAGTAGTGTCAACTGATTCTTTTCATTGGCACCGCTGCTCGAGCGTCAGTCTCACCATCTGCAAGATACCAGACAGACCAAATAAAATATAGCCGCCGCAAGCACGTGGTGTGGTATAACAACGCAAGGTGGCACAATATTATGGCCCAGCAGCAGAAATGCTCGGCCCAGTCGAGTCATTCCCAATGAGTTCACCGGTTGCCACTTTTCACGGACGAGTGTGCTAATTATCGCGTTAAACAAGTTGAGAGCATGCGGGGGTCCGAGTAGCTGTCGGTCGCACAATAGCGAGAAAAAGAAATGCCGCCGATTTTGAACAACAAACAGGTTATGTCAAAGCAACTCGTCTGACATGATTTCATAATTAACACTTGTAACAGTTGTAACTCGCAAGAATAGATTCGGCATTAGCTTGTGTATGTGAATCTAATGAAAATGACAAGCATCAAGACGAGTGACATTGACTTGGACGATCCAAGGTTCAGGATTAAGCCGTATCAACAGATGATTGCTTCCTGTACTGGTGCACTTGTAACTTCGTTTATTGGTGAGATTCATCGAGATTAGAAACCTGTTGTTATCGATTAAATTTAAAAAACTCGAGATATTTTTTCGTAATTATTCCAGTTACCCCGCTAGATGTTGTCAAGATTCGCTTGCAAGCTCAGCAAAAGGCTATGCTGTCAAACAAATGCTTCTTGTATTGTAATGGATTAATGGATCATATCTGCTCTTGTGGGAATGGACAGGGTGGAATGAGTCAAGCTGCCTGGCTCAAAGCGAACGGAAAATTTACTGGCACATTGGTACAGCTATTCCACAATATTCACTCGTAATATTGATAATGCTTGATTGTTTCTTAAAATTTGCGTGCTACATTTTTATAGGATGCTCTAGTTAAAATTAGTCAAAAAGAAGGTATTCGATCATTGTGGAGTGGATTGAGTCCAACCTTGGTTTTAGCTGTACCAGCTACAATTGTATACTTTGTTTCCTATGAACAACTGAGGCTGTACATCAAAGTAATCAATTTTTTTTGTTATCAATTTTACTTGCATGACGGAAATAATTTCACTCTACAATATTTTTATTTATGTGGAAAAGGATAGTTATAATACATATGCCAGGAACATAAGGCATGTGGAGCAGCCGTTTTGGATACCGATGATAGCTGGTGGCACAGCAAGAATATGGGCTGCTACTCTAGTCAGTCCACTAGAATTGATACGAACCAAGATGCAGTCCCAGAGATTAAGTTATGCTGGTCAGTTTTCATGTGTTATTTCACAAACAAGTTGATCATATCTATTGTAGTAATATCTATTCATACGAAATCATTGTAGAAATGCAGCAAGCTTTGAAAACTGTTGTCCAGCAAAATGGTGTACGAGGATTATGGATGGGCTTGAGTGCTACACTATTGAGAGATGTGCCATTCAGTGCAATTTATTGGTTCAACTATGAAGGCATCAAGAAGAAATTTCCTAGTTCTCAACAAACTTTTGCATTCAGCTTTGTAGCAGGTGCCTTAGCTGGTTCTGTAAGTTACTTGAATGAATTGATTATATGCTTGCACCACTCGCATGTCCAGTCTTTATTTGGATTGGTATATTTACAGATAGCAGCCTTTGTAACAATTCCATTTGATGTTGTAAAGACTCATAGGCAGATAGAAATGGGAGAAAAACAAATTTATTCCGGTAATTCTCGCGCATAAGTTTCTCATAAACTTGTGTTATCTCTCATGAAAATTGACAAACCATTTATTTTTCTCAGATCATCCAAGACAATCCGGTAGTACATGGCACACAATCAAGAAAATATACTCCACAAGTGGAATTAAAGGATTGTTTACAGGATTGACACCCAGACTTGTTAAAGTTGCACCAGCTTGTGCTCTTATGATTTCAACATTTGAGTATGGAAAACGATTCTTCCAAAACTACAATGCAAATCGTGCTCTTCTAGAAATGAATGATGACATTCATTGGCTTGATCAAAAGCAAAATCGCGTTTAATATCATTTGTAATAATACTTGTGTAAATAGATGGGGAATTTTTCTGACTTGTGTATATGTGTTTCAATTGTATTATGAAAATTCATTTCATCTAGACTATTATTTAATCATGGCTACCAATTGATCTAGAGATTACTTTTGAAAGCAAGAACCAAATATTCAATAAAATATATTTTGTTTAAAAATGATTCAATATTTTCATGTGCTAGAATAATTATTCATAAAAGCCAATTGAATATTGCAATAAATACACACAAGATTGCTCCAAATTGAATCAGTTAATTTCAAGAAACGATATGATATATATGTTTATGTATACCATTGCATTATATGACATGCATTCTGCATATATCTAAGCAGAGATAAATTCTTATCTCCCTGATTTAGAAACGCGAATAATGTATATATGCATATACACACACTTAAGTATAGTGTTTTTCCGGTTGGTCATGTTACCACACCTGGTGCCAAAGCGCGCAACAGGCGCGCAAGTTTAGACTTTAGAGGTCTTGTATTTGTTTGATGCGTGCATGACCGAGTGCATGTGTTGGATTGAATTTTGTTTTCTATCGATATAGATATAATTAAATAAGCAATAGATATTCTCGATTCCAAGATTTACACTTGCAAGTTCACTTTCATTGTTCTCATTCGTCTGGATTATTCACAGAATAACGTGAAAATAGCTTGAATTCGAGGTTATGCCGGCATAATTTTGCTTGTCGAGTCTGTGTTGTAACTAGAGGTAATTAATCGATTAATTGACAATAGCTTCCCGAATAACACCATAGATGTAATTTGATGATAACTTGATTTAAATCTGCAGTCATTTAGTATGTTTGAAATATTTTATGCAACATCTTCATGTTATTGTAAATGTTAATGTGTTCTATACACCACTTGGTCAGATTTACAATTAACTTGAATTCATGATTTAGGTAAAAGGATTGCCGTAAAGATCAAGAAAAATGGAGGAAGCAATGACAACTCAACCAACTTTCAAGTTGAATTTTGCCAAGCAAATCCAGTGTGTGGAATGGTCTCCATATGAATGGTCCCAGCATCTGATTTGCATCGCCTTGGGAGAAGAAATCATTGTTGCAACCATCAAATTTCAGGTATGATACATTTTGTGTAGCAAGCTTCTCAAGATAAGCATTCTCTAATTTGTTACTTAAGAATTATAATATATTTATATAGGAAGATGATGATATTGTAGAAGATATTATTTATACTGCTCTTCGTACTTTTCACCATGAAACAAGAGTACATGCAATCGCTTGGAGTCCTGAGACATCACTCAGCGTTGTACCTAAAATAGTATCCTTCTGTGTGGCTGGTGCTGACTTTAAAATAAGATTGTATAACAGTGATTTGAGCGAGAGTAATATATTTGAGGTATTGTTTTAAATACAATTTATTATATTATGTTGATGTTATGATTACTTTGAGCTGATTATAAAATTTTTTTATTTTTGTAGGTATTGGAAGGTCATAAAGATTATGCAAATGATATTTGTTATGATCCTGATGGTGAATTACTTGCCTCTGTTTCTGATGATCATACATGTAAACTTTGGGCTATTAAAGAAGACCAAAAATGCATTTTAACATTTCCACTAACTGCTCCAGGAATGACTGTGCGATGGCACACTGAAGAAACTGGAAAACTTTTGGTTGCTGAAAAAAATGGCATTATTCGCATGTACAATGTCAGAAGTCAGCAAGCTATTATGTCAGTAGATGCTGGTACTATTCCATTATTGACTGCTGATTGGAGTCCAAATCCTTTGAAAGTTGCTTGCATTTCTTCAGGAGAGCTTATTTTATGGGATATGTCAAGACCAAGGTAAATGAAATATTTTCTTTTTGTTTCGTATGTGTATTGTGAATTTAAATCTTTGTTCATTATTTTAGCCGGCCACTGGAAAAACGGACTCTTCACGTCGAAGGTGGTCTGATCATGAAGTTTTCTCCTTCGAATGAGAACCTTATAGCAAGTATAGGACGACCTGATAATATTTTAAAAGTTGTAAATTTAAAATCTAAACCCCCAATTTTGTGTGGACGTGTTAGATTACTTGGTGGATTGACCTGGCATCAAAGAATTCAAATTGTTTGCGCAGGCAGTGATAGACAACTATTATTTTGGAAAGTTAATAATAAATAAGTAGTTTATTAATAAAAAGTAACAAAATTATAAAAATAAATTTTATTATTTGATAAGTGTAACAAATATCCGTATTTTAGGCAAACAGCGTTTTTGAAGTAGCCATAACAAGTTGCGTGATTTTCTGACACGCTTGTTTATCCGGAACTTGACTAAGAAATTCCATTATGTCGTGGTGACTAGATAACGGGTTTGGTGCAGAAATGCGTTCGTCGAGAAATTTGTTTTTCGCCTTTTTCAGTTGATCCAATTGTTCTATCAATGTCGCACTGCTTGGTACTTGCACTGAGAAGAATAGATTAAAAAATATACAACAGATCATGTTATCCGTTAAGCAAGACTTGGGTTCAAACAATTCAACTTACCAACTTCTAAAGATAATTGAGCCTCTAGTTTATTGATTTCGCTAGTTGTATTCCAAAATTCAACAGCTTGTTTGCTCAAAAGATCTTGCACGCAATTCTCTAAAATTGATACAATCAGGTTTGCAGACTCGAGAATCTGCTCGTCTTTTAATTTTAATGAGTTCTCATTAAACCATTTTATAATGGCATGACACAAGTATGCACGCAAACTTGATGAAACACCGTTTTCACTAGTATTCAACATACTAGATGAATCTGTCCAATTTTTCTTTTCCAATGAAACAAGATACTTAGCAAGTAGTGATTTGCTTGAACTGGATTTTTCATACTGGGATATCACGTCGCACGCTTTGACAATGTGTTGTAACTGTTGCTTTTGATTATCGGATAATATTGCAAGTGCTATTTGATGACTCGCCCTAATTTGTACCTGTTGAAACGCAAGCAATGAAAAGAAAGGATTTTATAATGAAAATCATCAACGTACCATTTTCTCGTTCTGTGAATCCGTCAGAGGATAGACGTCTTTTTCAAGTAAAAATAAATACTTGTTCGGACATTTAGCAAAGCGATTTTCAAGAGTTTCCAGTAAAGCGCTACTGGATAAACCTTTCAGCCAATCAAAAATAATTTCATCGCTAGTACTCGCTAAAATTTCACTCAACACAGTGAATACTTGTACTTCAATTTCACGAAACTGCATTTGAGGATGATTTTCTATAATAGATTTAGCAGTTGCAAATTCAGAATTAAATAAAGCTTCTAGTATTGCTTTATCCGCTACTGATGTAATTAAATCAACGTCTCTCGCTATTTCGGCGAGTTCTATCGCTAAAATCAAACTGTCAATGTCCCTTCGTCGTTCTAAAGTCTTGGCAGCTTTTACATATTCTCCTAGCATTATATAACATTCCGTTGCACTTTCAAAATTTCCGTTTTTTACAGCATTATTTGCCCATTCCCCAAGAATACTGTTAATCAGAGGATCATTTGCCTCCAGTTTCAAAGTTGCAAGAGCGTACGCTTCTTTGTATATTTTCGATGCCATTAGAACGTCGATAGCCTCGTGAACTTTATTTATACATAGAAGATAAGATACTGCTTTGTGTGGATTATCTTGAAAAATTAATTGATTAACATAAGCTTGGATCACTTTTTCTCGCGTCCTAAACATAAATGCATTAATCTTAACAAAATATTATTCCATTAACTTGAATTTTGTGTATCAATAAATTACTTACTCGATCGTTATGCTAGGCTCAATAAATGCCAATGATACCAAGTAATCATTCAAACGATTACTTTTCATAGCTTCTTCCAAATTTTCCTTTAAATTCCCACTCCAAAGATTGATCTCAGTAACAGCATTATATTGTCCATTTGACTCAAGAATTTTTTCTGCAACATATTAAACTCGACATTTATTAACTGTCCATTCATTCATACATTACATAATAATAATAGTAATAATAATAATAATAGTAATAATAAATTGACAAGACCTACTTTCATGATTTAAAGCTTGTTCGAGATTTGTTTTGCTGCCGAGTAACACAGGGACTTGTACATCTTGTGTGCATTTTGTAAATTTTAAAATATGTAAAAGCTTTCTGACTGACTGGTACCAAAGATTACTGTCGTTTAAAATTTCAGAATAACCAGGAAAATGCGTAATTTTTTTTTGTTTTTTCTTTTTGATAGGCTCTGGGTTCACTGTTTCTTGTTTATTTTCGGCTACAACGATAGATTCGCCATTGACTTGTTTTAATTCTGATTCGTTGGCATTATTAGTAATGATGGCTTCCTTAGTTTTTTTCTTTTTTGTGCGTTTACCTCTTGCAGGTTTTATTACCGAAGACGCTGGAATTGCTACGGTTTGATTAGAAATACTCCATATGCGTAGAGTAGAATCAGCTGAACCAGTGATTATCAAATCTTGATTAGATGGACTCCACATGCAACATTGAATTGGTCTTAAATGAGATGCATAAGTAGCAATAACTTGTTGCGTTTCGATTTTCCAAACCTATAATCAAATGAAAAGCATTATTCAAATTCAAGAATCGTGTACCTAGTATAATACAACTCGAAAATCGAACTAACGTACTTTAGCAGTATTATCATAACTCCCAGATACCAAATACCCACTAATATGAGGACTCCAAGATAAACACACCACTTTTTCACTATGGCCATTTAATGTAGCAACAGTTCTATAAAAAGATGATTGATCTGATTTGTTTTCTTCAGGATCACATGTCAAAATATCAAAAATATGAATTGCACTACCATTTATTGCTACTGCTAGATAGTTTTGCATAGCTGAAATGTTTAAATCTGATGAGGTACTTTCTGGATGCCAAGTTAAACATTGGATTGCCTTGTGTAGTAAATTAATTGTACTGCCATACTCTTTCAAGTCGCGATTTAAAAATGAGATTGATCTAGAAAAAAATAGGTAATAAATTATATTTCTGTAAAACATTTATTACCATCATTGCTTTTTAATAATTCATACCCATCTCCAAAACCCAATGCCAACAATGAATAATCTGGTTTCCAGCTAAATTCTGTGCAGTCCTTTTTCTTGACGACTGGTACTGGATCTTGAATTAATAATTCAATAAAATAATTAATACGAACCTGGGAAATATATAATCCAAGCCTAATTTAGAACTATAACTTACTGTCATTGAGCTTTTCAAGGTTATAGTAAACCAATTCACCATCGCCACATGTGTAGAGAGCATATTCCTTGACATTTGGAGCTGGACCCCATCCGATAGAATAAACAATGCGTCTGTGATATTGTCTTAATAAAACAGGAGGCTTCCTGGAATTCGTGTCAAATGTACCGACTCGTCCTTCATTTGTAGCAAATGCTAATAAATTTTCTTTTTCAGGATGCCAAGATAACTATAAATATTTAATCATTAAATAAAACTAAAATCTTGACTAATTCAAGATAATAAAACCAGTTAACTTACTGCTCTGACTTTTCCCATGATCTTTTCCCATAACATTTGGACTTGTATTGTGGTTTCATGAGGCTCTGACAAATTCCACAAGCGTATCATGGCATCACCAACTCCAAAAGCAATCTGAGATGTATCCACAGGGCAAGCTGACATACAGTATACAAAGCCACCCTGAGTTGGTATTGTATATTCTATGCAAGTTTCACTGTCTAAAATACTGCAACAAACTACTTGTCTGTCTTGTGCCAGAGTCCAAATTGCTTGGCTGAATTGCAAAAAAACATGCATAGAAAATAGTCAACTTATTATGTAACATTGATAATAAATAAAATAACGAGTAATATACACACATATTAGTTTTGGATCTCCAATTTTCACTTTCCTTGTCTTGAGATGGTTCAACAGCTAAACCGGCAATGGAAAATAATCCTCTGCCATGCTTGGCATGGATTAATTTTGGAGTGAATTTTTTCTTGGTACTTGCATTTAAATCCCACATTAGCAGCTCTCCCCATGGTGAACTTGTGAGAAGAACAGTTGGCTCCAACCAACATACTGCAGTATGACTTGCTGCTGAAGCACTGACTTTACATTTATGACTACTTGAATCTAAAGGTGCTACTGGCAATGTTATCTGTGTTTGATAACGTCCATCAGTCTTCCATAAAAATATATCTCTGTGAAAAGGCAAACCAAATGTATGTATTAAAAAATAAAAAGTTAAAAAAAGTATTTTTATCATTGATCTTTTGAATACCTATCTTTAGCACCAGATGCTAATAGAAACTCTTTGGTTTCTTTACTTTCAAAAATGTTGACAGGCGCAGGACACCAGGACAAGCTTGTAATCTCTACATTATGACCCCTCATTTGCCAAGTTACAGAACCCGATCCGCGCAAGTCAACTAGATATACTAGGCCACTTTTAAATCCAAGTGCCACCAGATTAGAATCATGTGGACAACAAGCTAGACATGTAGCGGCAAGTTTTCCTCCAAGAGTTATCGTTTGGCTGGCATCATAACTTATATTCCATGTTACCAATAAGCCATCTTCACTCACAAAGCATACTAGATTTGGATTATGTTTAGACCAATCTACTCCAATTACTTTTTGACTAGTCAGTGTGGAGTTTTTCATTTCCAGGTTCAAGTCTTGTAAGCTCCATATTTTAACGATATTGTCATCTCCACTGGAAACTAGACGATGAAAACCAGCTTCATCATGCTTGGGAGAAAATGACAGGCACGTAACCCTGTCCGTGTGAGCTCTGTCTATGATGGAAAATTCTAAGCTTTTACAAGTTTCTTTTGCATTAGCTACCACTATGGAATTCCTAGCCCCCCAAGCAACAGTGCCATCACTTGCACAAGCAAGAATATTACTCAAGTACCAATTTGGAGACGGTGGAAGTACAAGTTCATTCATTGCAAATTCTCCTATTGATAAAGAATTGAATTTGTTATAATTAAAAAAATTGATAAAATGGTTGTGAATCTAACAGTACTGTACTGTACTGTCACTGTATATCTCAAATATCAGTCACTAGTGAAATGAATAGAAATAATTTTAATAAAATTCTAGGTTAACCGGTTTGCGTTTTTCAACTTGAAACTGATTCCAAGTTGACACCTATATTCTATAGGCTTTAATAAATGGTATCTAGAATCTAGTCTTGGCGTGAAACAACGGATACAGAAACTTGCTTTTCAAGAGGACATTCACTATACTTGTTGAATTATTTCTCGAGAAATTCAAGAGCACAAGAGATTCTCGGCGACATGTGCGACGTGCCTCCTGTTTATAACCGCGCATCAAGTTCAAGGCCCAATAAGATGATTGGGATATATAATCTGCATCAAGGCCGCGAGGTGCAAATCCATATCCAATAATTTTCATTTTCAAATACTTGAAATACATAAGTTCACACATCGAATATTCTGTTTAAATGAATTGAAAATTAATAAATATAAGGCATATACGTGCATAAATGAACGCGCATTGCTTTTTCACAAGTATGCGATTAAAAAAGCAGTTTAAAATAAAACGTCAACGAAATTTCCCGCTCAAGATCAACTGGATTTAATTCTTTTCGTATACAATTATCCTAGTGCATTCATTATAGAGCAATTATATACTCGATGCGGTTCTAATCTCCCGCGCTGCGCTGCCATTCGCCATTATATTCAGTTATTCTGCAATCTGCAGCGAAGTGCGAACTGCGAATTAGTTCTGATTCTGGCTACTCGCATAGGTATGGCGCTGGCAATCACATGGTTCATCCCTTCTTCTCCATCGCAAGTTCCAAATGTATAAGCAGCGAATTGTATGTCAGTCATCGGTGCGTGTGCAGTCGTACATATCTAAGGAAGCGTATCTACGTCGTATATATCTATATTTGTATATATTTAACTCTCACGAGTGCGACGCGATACGCCTGCGAGTACGCGCAGTCGATCGAACGCTTTTATTTTTTCTTTCAACGTTTTCTCCTTGTCTCTCTCATATACGCTGCAGTGCAGTCTCACACGACAAATGGAGCACTGCTCCAGCAGCAGTCGCAACGACGAGTAGCAGCAGCAGTGTGTTTGTTTTCTGTGGAGCGCGCAAGTCTCTCTATTTCTCTCTCGCTCGCTCTCTCTCTCTCTCCCCCCCCCCCTCCCTCTCTCTGCGTACTGCAACAGCGCATGATCCAAGTGCATCGTTGTGAAAAACAGCAGTGCAGTTTGGGACGCGACGAGTGCGACGACGGACGGACAGACGGACAAGTGCTTGCGTGCGCGTTTAACCATAACGGAGCGAGACACATACAATAATACAAATTCTCAGGATGGACGTCGACGAGTTGGATCAGCACTTGTTGCAACAGTTCAGCTGCCTTGGGACAACCGACAAGGATGACCTCGTCAAGCAGATGCAGAAGGTCCTGGTTGGGAATCAACTCAACGAAGCCGCCGCTGCTTTCCTTCTCGATATGAACAATTGGTCAGTCTTCATATGCCCCATATTCTATGTATACATGCGCTTTGTTTTCGTTTCTCCTTGCCCAGCAGCCTTTTTCTCTATCTCTATCTCTCTCGCTCTCGTTTTATGGCCAGTTAATCGTCAATCTGTCTTATGGCTTTGTTACTTTGTTGGTGTAACGTGTGCGTGCGCGCTACGAGCTCAGCTACTTAGCTAGCGAATGCTGCGATTCTGGGATGATCCGAGAAATTTACTCGCGTCAGAGGCGATGTGCACCTACGTGCCTGTTTATCATGTCTATGTGGCGCACATAACCTACATCCTATATGACAATGGTCGACGAGTCGTACTTGATGGACAGCCGCGAGTTTTTTCAATGCCTTTCTGCCGAGACGAGAGCGATGCGAAAATCATGATCAAGCTTTCTATAACACAACGACGAGAGCTCGGCACGCTTGCTCCCCCGCAGCGAATTCTCATTATTCTTTTCGTGGCTCAAAGGATTGGTTTTTTCTTATTCTTTTACTTTCAAGGCCAATGGTCATCCAAGAAATAGCTAGCGTTAAACACTCTTTTGGGAAATAGATATAGCCTGACACTTGTCTTATTTTCTTTCTTTGTCCAGAGCTCTCGATTTGACTCTCTCATGCACCTATTACTCACCATGCCAGTTGCTTTGTTTATCAGTTCAGCTGTTTTTAATCAAGCATCAAATGCATTGTTCTTGCTTTCAGCTAGAAGCAACAAAAATTCGCTGACTTTCTCACGTTACTTTTATCTATTCCTCATCCCGTAACACTGCTTTTTTTGTTTTCTATTTTCATACGGTACATGTAATTTCCTTACATGGCTCTCAAATCCATTATATTTCTATTTGTATATTTGTATATTATATTTGCATTTTGTATTAATTGTTAAAATTAGTTTACAGCTAGTTTTTTATTTCACCAAAATTCAATTTTTACTTGTTCAACATGTCATACTGCACTTGGACTACTTAATAACCCTTTTATTGCTTTTTCGAGGAGAGATTTTTTCATAGCTGAAAATGACTGATAACTTTGTTTATCTTATGAATTAGACACATAAATAATAATCTTTCCCTTTTCAGGAATCTGCAAGCAGCAATTTGCAGTTACTTTGATTTTGAGACAACACGAAATTTACCAATGATGACGCTAATATGCGATTCCACGATTGGTGAAGGAGAATCTGTTCCACCTAACACCAAGTTCAGAAAATCATGGCATGTACAAAACAGTGGAACAGAACCTTGGCCTGAGGGTATTTTTTTGAACTATACAGGTGGTGCACAAATGGGAGAATGCACTAGAGTACCAGTACCATGTTTGCCTCCTAGACAAACCGTAGAACTTGGTGTTGATTTAACGAGTCCTTCGGATACAGGTGTTTTCCAAAGTAAATGGAGGATGATGACGTCAAATGGTTCCTACTTTGGGGGTAAATATTATTACATTTCCTTGAAATCGTATCTCAAATACAATGATCGATATTCTTACTGACTCTGTAAAAAAATCATAATTTTTTCTACTAATTTTCAGATATAATATGGGTGATAATAACAGTTAGCGAAAGTGGTACCTTGGCAGTTACTCAACAACTCCACCAACTTAGTACTTCACAATCGAATGACGAGCAAATGTGGTAGCCCTAGATTTTACAACTTGTTGCGCGATGATAAGATCCTTATTATGATTTTTTTTTTAAATACCAAGTAACAAAAAAATCTGTTATTCCTTAGATTCGAACTTTTATTAATTTTTTATCTTGATTGTCATTTTATGCAAACAAATTTTAATTCTCTTTAAGTGTAATAATCTAAAATATAAATTTCCTTTTCTTAAATTATGATGAGAGTTTATAAATAATCTAAATAATGATTAAGTAATAGATTATATTTATAACTAATGATAATAAGCAAAGATAAAATCATATTTGTTTTTTGAATGTCTAAAATAATAATTATTACCAAGTTCAGTCGAATTTATAGTTTTTAAGTTTGGCCTACAAGCAGATTTTAAACTTGTCCAATATTCTTGAATATCTATTTGATTGTTTTGAACAATTATAGATGGAGCTATCTCTATCACTAATTGTGTTCGTATCAGCCATAGTTGAAGCGGGATTTAGACTAATTGTGGTCAAAATGCAACTTTATTGTGAATGGAATTTAACGAGAAATTTCTTCTATTGAATTTAAGAAAAAAAACTCTCATGTTATGTTTTGAATGCTAGTTTGTAAACGATATTTACACAAGTCAAATTTAACATGATATCAAGGTATGAGTTTATTTATTAAGAATATAATTTTATTAGAAAATAAAATCTAGTTATTGCTAAAAAAAAAAAACGTTGCAGTACTTGAGCCTCCTTTTTTTATAGAATACTATTAAACAGCCATGGGCATATAAATTTTTGCATGTGGTTTATAATTATTTAATTCGAAATCGGTTGCTTTGAAATCATCGATATTCTCAACTTTTCTCGTTATCTTGAGAGTCGGGAAAGGTTTTGGCTTTCGTGCGATTTGTTCTTTTAGTGCTGGTACGTGGTTACGATATACATGACAGTCACCCATTGTATGTACAAAATCTCCTGGCTGTGAACAAATTAACATTTATGAGAAAAGAAAATTGTCTAGTAAAAAAATATATATATATATATATTTAACCTTCAATCAAGAATATACCGAGAATATATTACAATATTTCTTGATTATTGCAGGAAATATAAATTTCAACGCTCGAGACCACAAGTCTCGCAAGTATCGATTCTGTGTAATAATTTAAAAAAAGTATGAGTTTTAAAATAAATTTTTTCACTAGTAACTCTTAGAGTGTTTCCTGCAATACTCCTTTTAAACATGATCATTTCCAAACATAATGTCCATAGCTGCATTATACCTTTAAATTCGTTATATGGGCAATCATGCATGTGAGCAAAGAATAAGAGGCAATGTTGAATGGGACTCCAAGTCCCATATCAGCACTTCTTTGATACAGCTGACAAGATAGCTCTCCATCAGCTACACAAAATTGAACCAGAGCATGACAAGGAGGAAGAGCCATTATAGGAATATCTACTGGATTCCAGGCGCACATTATTATTCGTCGGTCGTCCGGTTTGTTTTTTATTTTGTTAATCACATCCTGCAACTGGTCGACTCCTAAAACCGTAAAACACGCATTTTCCAGATTTTTAAGAAATCAAGAATGAATGTGTAAAAAAATAATATTTACCCTGTCCAGTGTAATCCGTATGCATATTGACATATTTGGCTCCGAAATGCCTCCATTGGAAGCCATATACAGGGCCCAAGTCGCCCTCTTCTCTATCGGTGAACCCGCAGGAATCCAAAAATTCACGCGAACTATTGGCGTTCCAGATTTTTACGCCTTTGTCGGCAAGCTCTTTTGCGTTAGTGGATCCCTTTATGAACCAGAGCAACTCCTCGACCACAGCACGCCAAAGAACGTTCTTGGTTGTTAGCAGAGGAAAGATGCCTAGTTGAATGATTAATAAAAATGAGTTTTCGACAAGTCGCTATAGTCTTGTTTATAATTCTTGAATATTCGAAAAAGCAAGAATTGAATAATTTTAATTGTCTCACATTGTGCTACGGGTCTAGTGCATGTAATATTTATAGATTATAGAATCGCAGAATGTAGTTTTAGTTGTACCCAAGATTGAAAAAAAAGGCGACTTTAATGTTCGTGATGATTTGCAAGATCGGAGCTAAAGAAATGAGTCGCGACAATTTAGTAGTTCGATCAGCTATCTAAAGGCGTATCAAAGATCGTCGAGGTACTTCGAAATTTGTTTTGTTTTTTGGGAATCCTAACAAAGACTTCGAGTATAAGGCGATTTTTCCGATAACAGCGGACTTGGGCGCACGCACTTTGAAAAATATGTTTACGTTTATACTACCTTTGACTTTGATTCTTGCCAAAAAGCATGAGAGTCATATACTTATACAATGTGATTATCGATAAATATAGCAAAAAAACGAAAATCGAGCGTAGGACATTTTTATTCTAAATATAAATGAACTTATAAGCTGTTTTCCGGGTATGGTTTTATTACGGGAGTATTATTGGTCCTTGGTATATGTCCCGACTTTTTTACATGAAAAATACTTATTTTAAGATATGAAATCTTGTACGTGCAAACATGCGTGACGTACATCATACATGTACATTAAGCAAGCGATACTTGGAATACGTCGAGAAGTATAAGTATGTACTTGCATTAATTTGCCGGAAAAAAGAACTATGAATATTTGGAACGTCAATGATGACACCTCTTATGTATTTGTTATGGGAGGTGTCATGGGCATTGGTGACGTTGCAATAAACATATTGTGCTATACTGAAGCTGTAGGTATATATAAGTATACCATATATATAGTAGGGCATTGTTTGTATTGCAGGAAGAGCATACCGCGAGTTACCGCAAGTTTCTAGGTTATATTGGCGCGCGCCAACATTTCTCCGAACGGCAAGACTGGTGAAATAAGCATCATGACAGAACAAGTTAAAAGAATGCTGATTTCTAGTTGAAATTTTAAAAACCCCTCACCGTCTCTCAAGCTGAATCTCATTTGCGTGCCAAAAATGAAGTGAGTTCCCACGCCGGTCCGGTCGGTCTTGACGGCACCCTTCGTGATGATCCGCTCGATTAGCTTGAGGTATTGATACTCTTCGTGATCCTCGTCCACGTCTCCATCACTTTGGGCCTTTCCATTATTCTGCTCTACAACGTTCTTTTCTTCTATCTCCGTCATTTTTTGTTGACGTATGTTCAGAGCAATTACCCGCCAAAAATAATTGAATATGGCTAATTAACGGACGCGACAATAATATCTGTAGAAGGCCTTCCCACATAGGTCCGTGCGGCTCCGTGCGGTTCCGTGCGTAATAATGCGCATGCGTATTATTCACTAGAAATATCGTGGTGATTTCGATATAGCCAACGCAAAGAAAATTTCTACGCCGAACTGTTCGGCATCACTATATGCGTAGAAATTTTCATTGCGTTGGCTATATCGAAATCACCACGATATTTCTAGTGAATAATACGCATGGACCTATATATGTGGGAAGGCCTATATACTAATCGTGATACGTAATCTTTCTTGAAACACTATATAAAAAATTCAGATTGATCAAACGGATCGATGAATCAAGAGTGCGTATACTTTATAATTATGATCGACACACTCATTGATTCCTATACATAAGTATACTTATTATAATATCTAAATATTATAGTTATAATATGCGTGCGGCCGAAATACCGAATTCCTGCAGCCGCACACGCGCCTAGATTAAGTTCGGCGCCTGCGCAATGCAGGTATATTATATTTCTATATAAGCATCAGCTATCTATAAAAGCTGTAGAGGGCAGCCAGGCAGCAGCTATATATCTATATGTATACCTATACGCTATATGTACATATTGACGCTTTGATGCTGTCAACGTTGCCTCGGACGATGTCGTCGCGGAGTACGTGAGGACAAATCTGTTAAGAACAGCAACGCCAGGACCGCCCGAACAAGAGCATGCTTGCGTCGCAGAGCTAGGAGGTTTCGCTGCAGCTGCGTTCTCCCGCTTTATTGCTGCAGGGGTCAAGGTAAGAAACGAGAATGATTTTGTAGGTTAGGTGCTGTCTGCAGTCTTCAGTGTCTGGGTGTCGAAATCTCACGGAGCTATTACTTATATACAATTTTAAGCAATCACGGTCTCCTTACGAGACGAACTTGCTCATCCATAATACCTAAAATGCGCTTTTATCACTCTGCAGGTTCTAGTTCTGATCTGGACAACAATCATTACTTTCGTCAAATTGGTCTGGGTTCATTGCTCTAAAGACTGACTTCTTTTTGTTCCAGTCTGCGTCAATATCCTTCCTTTCTGCTTTGGTATAAGTGCAATGAAATAAGGCCTCACAATGATGGGAGATCAGTTTCGCACCAAAGTGGAGCAGTACTCGCCAAAATCCTCTCCAAGGGGTGCTCGTTCTCCTGTTGTTTCCAGACAGGATTCAACGGGAACTTTGAAGACAACTATTTCACTTGGAAAAAATCCATCCATTGTTCATAGTGGACCATTTTATTTGATGAAAGAACCACCTGGTCTGTACTCTTATTCCAGTTAAATAAATTCTAAATTTGCCCAGTGATTGGAAATGAAAGTATAATAATTTGTTTTGTTTTTTTATCAACAGGGGAAAGCGAATTAACAGGAGCCAGGAATTTAATGACCTATTATGGTCTGGAGCATTCCTATAGCAAATTTAGCGGAAAGAAACTTAAAGAGCAATTGTCTTCATTTTTGCCAAATTTACCGGGTATCATTGATACACCTGGTGACCAAGATAATAGTTCTTTAAGATCTGTGATTGAGAAGCCTCCAATTGGAGGGAAAGAACTTGTTCCATTGACAAGTGTTCAGTTGGCTGGCTTTAGGCTACACCCAGGCCCGGTATGCACATCAATATCAGTTTCATTTTGCATTTCATTAAAATTAAAATTATAACCCATGTTTATTTTCTCTTCCAGTTACCCGAGCAGTACAGATACATTAACCAAGCCCCTCAAAGAAAGCACAAGAATAAACACAAGAAGCACAAGCACAAACCTGGGGAAATTCCTAGCGGGCAGGAGACAACAGTAACAGATATTGGGGGCGTCGACACGCATGAGAAGAAGCACAAGAAACAAAAGCGGCATGACGAAGAAAAGGAAGCGCGGAAAAAGCGTAAAAAGGAGAAGAAACGAAAAAAGCAAAAGCACAGCCCTGAACATTCTGGAGGGCTGACGCCATCGCAACATTCGAATTCGTGATCTTCAAGTGACCATTTTATTTCGACTGTTATTTGTGAAGAGTCTTCCTCTTTATCGAACATGGCTTTTGAATAAGTAGTTTATTTTAAGAAGAAAATTATTTTTCGGTTCTGCGTAAGGATATCATTTATTCGTAAATTTTATAGTTCTGTAATCGACGATTCATGATTTTGGTCTGTCATTTTTGACTTCAAAAAGTGATGCTATTATTTTTTCCATCAAGTATTGTCAAGATGTCACACGTCATATTTTCATTTAATTTCCTCAAGCGTAATCCTTGTAAATAAATAGTATAATTAAATATATTTTCCATCTTGTTCTTCTAGTACAGATAATTTGTTGAATGAATTGTGACCAGTTTGTGAAATTCGCAAATGAAACGGAAGCCAACATAAACAACGTTTGTAAATACAAGTAAAAGCATTACTTGGCATAATTAAGAATAATTTAGCAAGTATTTGTACATAATTGGTTAACCAATTACAACCAATTATTATGTCTAATATCTTGGAAATAAATTGTAATATTTATAATGGTAATTAATCAAGGAAAAGGGTTTTGTCTTGAACAAAAAGAAAACCACTTGATTCTTAACTCTAGGGACTGTTTTTATTAAAACCTAGCTTGATACTCGATGATCGTGTCAAGCACGTAAATCGTAATTTAATTTTAATTACACAAAAGCATTACCCAGTCTTGAGAAAAATTCAATACATTTCGTCTCGAAAACCAAGAATGCGATGTTCCATTCGTTAGTTGTGATCATTCGGACGCTTTCAGTAATCGGGCAAGCTCGGGAAAACATCCATCTTGTTCCATGAGTAGTGTAAAAAATAAGAACTTGAACATGACGCGTCAAAAACGGGTGCATACTTATTTTAACATTTTGGAAAAATGTACATAATGCTCGTTGCTTGGGCGCAAGCCTGTCATCAGCGCTTGGGATCGCTTCTTTCATTTGCAACGAAAAATTTTAATATGGTCGTTGACGGTCACGGTCTCGGTCTCCACGCCTGCAAATCAAAAGTGAAAATCGTTAGTTTGGCCGCTGTATCAAGATATTTAATAGAATGTCAAGTCAACTGACCCTCCACCGCCTCGCATAGGTCCGCCTCGGCCACCGCCACGACCACCACCCCTATCTCCACCTCGGAATCCTCCTCTGCTTCCTCTGTCTCCTCCCCGGCCACCTCCGCGATCGCCTCTGAATCCGCCTCCGCCACCGCGACCACCGCCTCCTCGACCTCCCCCACCACCTCCGCGGCCGCCACCGCCACCGCCACCTCCTCCGCCCATGCCTTCAGGCTTGGAACTTTTGCACAAATTACATTGATCACGCCAGGCGAAGTTGGTATTTCCGCAACTGGGATTGGGGCACCTTGACACATGACACAAACAAACAATTTTAAAATTGGATAAAATCATGTTAAGAGACAATTAGGAACTTATGAATGCAAGAATCTACCTCCAGTCTCCTCCACGAGAGCCAGCTCCACCGCCGCCGCCGCCACCGCCGCCACCGTCTCGGCGGTGATCGCTGTCGCCTCCTCGATGATGGTCATTTCTGTCTCGATCGCTACTGCGATCGCCACGGTCACGTCCGCCGCCGCCGCCGCCGCCACCCCCTCCATAACCACCGCTGCCTCCGCGGCCACCTCCTCGGCCACCGCCGCCACCACCTCGGCCGCCACCGCCGCCGCCGCCGCCGCCACCGCCGCCACCGCCGCCTCGACTGCCCTGCCAGTTACTCTTGTGCTGAGCGATCTGGACTTTGATGGTGCAGCCCTTGAACTCTTTGCCGTCGAACCAGTCAATGGCCGAGCGAGCAGCATTCTGGTCGTCGTACGTAACGGTCGCTTCGCCCTTATTCTTTCCCGTGCTCTTGTCCTTGTACATCCAGATCTTGGGCTTGCCAGTGCGCTTGTCATTCTGAAATTGTCAGCAAATAATGAGCGAACATCAACCATGTGCTCGTTTATAATTTTGGACGAGAGGTGACTATAGTTACCTTTATTAGACCAATAGCGCCAAAGTGCTGGCAGATTTCCTCTTCAGTAATGGTAGCGTCCATGCCGGACACGAAAATGGTGTCCTCTTGTGTGACCATTCCATCACCACCCCCGCGATCGCCGTATCCTCCTGCAATAGAGTCAATCATTAGAGACAGATCAACTAGCATATTCAGAAGAGTAAAATATCCTACGACTAGTATTCTTGAACTAAACTATTTCTCTCAACAACTTGAATGGAATTTCATCAACACCCGAGTTTTACTGTTCAAGTAATATAGAAATATCTCTCTAGTTACACAAGTTTTATATCATTATATGATTGACAACACAGTAAGGTAAGGACTTGACGACTGACTGTGTTGTACATATTTGTCCAATTTTTATTCTTTTGTTATTTTTCTGTTCGTCTTTGCGGGAATGCGACGCTTGGCTTGGCGTTTATGAATATGCATAACTTGTACATCTTGTACCGATGGAATCATTCTTATGTCAAGTATAACCATTGATGCTGCGTTTTAGCTTGGTGCTACTTGCTGTCTTTTTTCTTGATTACCAGTTTCTGTACCCCAGCTTAACTTATTAACTCCCAACAACTTTTAAACTCAATATATAAAACGGTGATGAATTTTCACTTAAAGCAGTGTTGCATTTTCTGTCATATTATACTCAAACTCAATCGCAAAACATTTCCAGTGTATCCTACTGTCACGTAGACTCTCTTGGAACATTAAACCGGCCGGCCAAACTCTAGCTGTTGTTGCAGTGAGAAAAGCCCAATATACGATGACAAGTTATTCAACATATCAGATAGCAGCTTCACATACAAAAGGGCTCCAGTATATCCTCAGGCATACCTCGTTTTCTGGGTTACACGCAAATGCTATATTATTTACTTATATTTACCACCAGTTGCCTTTTTTTTTTTGACATATTCAAACTTGACTGGAACCGTGCTTGGTTCTTGGTACCAAATATTTATCACTAATTAATTTGACTTGCATTATTTTCAATTTGACGTTAAAACGTAATCTATAGTTGCATGATTCATTCAAATGAAAATATTGAAATAAATAAAAATCAAGATGCAATAAAGTTGAAGCTTATACAGAACATATTCAAGGTAAGTCACTCACAGCAGATTGTTAAAAGGGAAAAAGCAATTGGTGATCAAAATATAATTTTGTTTATGCCAATACTGTCAAGTTCACAAGTACTTGAGCGAGGGTAATTGTCATGAGGGATGCACTTTTTTGGCAGCCCTTTCATATAATCAGAGCGACCGGGTATTTTATCAAGTCATAAATATTAGAGTGAATGCATGAATAGCACCAGACTTGTACAGAGAGTCTGGTGCATTTACCTTTGTTATAACCACCACGGCCACCGCCACTGCTAAAACACAGAAGCAGATATACCAATGAGTCGACTCATGGACAGACTGAATTCATATGATGTGTGGCTACTCATAAGCTGCTTCGCCACCACTTGTCATTCTTCTTGATGTACCTACTGTCTCAAGTCTTGAATACCATATTACATAGTCTAGATTGTTGGATAAAATTTATTCGTCTCGTCACGGTCCTTACAAGTCTCAATCATGCGAGATACTTGAATAAAATAATTAATAAATGTTACTTGACAAAAATTAAAAAAAAAAAAAAAAAAA
>QLSS01000025.1:1365225-1631014 GCA_024372645.1 Trichomalopsis sarcophagae | reverse complement strand
AAAAAAAAAAAAAAAAAAAAAAAAGAATTGACACCAAACTTGATTTGTAATCCATCTTTTCTTCGTTCACTCAATTTCTTGACAGACACTCTCTTGTGAAAGTCTTATTCATACAGTCACTCATATCATACAAACGCATTACAAATAACAGGTATGTTGAAAGTTTTATAATTGAATTCCAAGAAATCTATTAAAGACAATGAAAACAAGTTCAACATTAAATTTATAAAAAATTTCACCATAAAATAGGTGGTCTAAAATTGGCAAAGAAAAAAGCCAGGTGAAAAATAAAAAAAAAACTTGAACAAGTTCAAGTTTGCCTTCACATATTTCGACATTCTTTCATTAAATAATTGACTTGGAACAATAAACTGGCCATGCAATAATCACATTACAAGACACAACTTGTCTTTTCTTGAAAATATAAATGCAGCATTGGTATGTAGAGACATATGTCTAATAAACCTCTTTCAAGTCAAATTGTCATACACAACCTGTCTATTATTTTACCTGCATTACTCAGAGTATATGTGTGTTAAACCTGTAGACACACTTGAAATATATTAAGGCTGCACAGGGCATGGTATATAAACTAAATGTACTTGATTTTGAAAACCTCTATAATTCCAGTTACCTTCAATCTTATCCAATTACCATTATCCACTTGGATAATGAAATATACATTCCATGTACATGTTATCAAGAGCATTTCATTGCTGCTACCCATCTCAAGCATATATTTGTGAGATAATTTGCAACTTACTTGTAACTGCCGCCACCTGAACGATCACCGTATCCCCTTCGATCGTCTCCACCGCCATATCGGCCACCTCCACCTCCACTGCCTCCTAATACCCCCCAAAATGAACAAAATTGTCAAGTACGGAATGATATTTTCAATACTTGGTAACCCTTTGATCACCTTGTTCACCCTGTTTGATCCAAGCGATAATCAATAATCAATAAATAATAATTACTGGAAAACGATGGAAAAGAAACAAGCATATGGGGTATGCGTACAAACTAGACAAAATATGTATATGCATATATATATATATAGCACCCAACATTTTTTTCTAGTTCTGCAGGTGTTCAAAGGATTACTTTTAGATGATATTTTTCCAAACCAAACAAAGTTCTTACCACTACCATATCCTCCACCTCCTCCGGAGCTACTCCTGTTGTATCCACCTCCGCCACCACCGCCACCTCCGCTGCCTCCACTGTTTCCACCTCCGTAACTACTACCTCCGTAGTTATTGCCACTGCTGCTGCCGTTGTTGGCTCCACCAGAGCCTCCGTAGCTGCTCTGGTTGTAGCCACCCTGGCTTGGAGCTTGATTATAATCCTGGCTAGACTCGGTGTCCTGATAGCCCTGGTAACTCGGGTAGTTTGGCGGAGGCTGGCTGTACTGATTGTAAGTGGTAGCACCTCCCGTGCTCGGGGGCGGATAGCTAGTGTCAGTCGTGCCGGCCGACGGGGGAGGCTGGCTGTACTGGTTGTAGCCCTGCTGCTGGTAGTTTGCGTACTCTGAAAAAAAAAAACCCGTTCAATGAATCACTGGACATCATCGGCGTTTCTCGGATCGTTGGTGTCTCAAGCGTTTGTCGATGATGGAAATGGTCGGCGGCGGCGGCGGCGGCGGCGTCTCGTACGTACACAGGGCACGCTCGCGCTGGGACGCTCCGTTTTCTTGCTTCCCGGCCAGTCTCATTTCTATTATTTTACCACAACGAGTTTCAAGAATGAATATTCTACTTACGATTGTCCGTCATCTTGACCGATGCTCGGCTCTCCGGTTGCAAAGTGTACGAGCAGGAAAATCAATTGAAGGCTAGACGCGCGTAATGGCGCGCGCTATAGGGTGAAGCGTACACGCACACGACAGGGGCGACGCTGCAGCCTATATAGGTACAAGTTAATACTTATATAGGTAGGTCAACTTGCCGCGACGAGCACGAGACGAACGGCACTGCACTGCTCTGTTAGCCTATAGCCGCTATAGCAGCACCGCTTGACTCTGCCTCAGCCTCAGCGAGGGAGAGAGCGAGATAGTCGGTACCCGGAGCGGATGTTACGCAGGAGGAGCATAGCGACGCCGGAAACGCGTGGCGCCAGCCAGACCCATGTGCACGCGTTTGCGCGGGCGCGCGTCCGCTAGAGCCAAGAGACCGCTGCCAATTCTGATTGGTTCAACTTGCACTATATATAACTATACAAGTAGTACGGCATTCACGAGCTACCTCTTTATTTCGATCGCAATTAATATATGCAAACTTTCCAGCGGCACATATCCCTTATATATATATAGTATATAGATGCAGCTTTTGAGGGATATTTGATTTAATCGGGGAATGTAAAGGGGGCGCTGCGTAAGGACGTTTTCAGCTTTTAGTACGACGCGCGCGGCTTGCGCTTTCAAATTAAATAATAAATTTATGGAAGCCCTAATGAAAATACCTATTTTCCCCGATGTAAATGTCGATTGTTTACAAAAGTAAACTTATTATAGAAGGAGGAGGGCAATGCGAGAGCGTGTAAGCATGGTTGGGGAGACATGTTGGAAGGATATGCGCAAAATGTAACAAAGCACGCGCAGCGCTTTGTTGACAATCCAATTGCCGGTGCGCAGGCGCAGACGAATCCGCAACACACGGAACACGGAACTGCTCTGCTCTATAGTCTATATAACTGTATACTCTGTACTCTGTAGTGTGTGTGTGTGTGTCATGTTGTGACACTGCAGCGCGCGCGCGAGCTACTTTTGCACTCGTCAGTCGTCGTCCGACTTTCGCTTGGCTATAGCATAGCTGTGTGCATACGTACCGTATCGAGCAGTCTAGTTTTCCTCTATAGTACATCCATTTGGCTGGGCGCATGGCCTGGGTAACCCACGCGGTCCGCAGCTACAGTATACATCCACCGTTTATCTCTCTTTTTCGTCGCTCCGCGCCTGCATTGTATTATAGGTATATATGTATAGGTATAGCAATAGGCTCAGCGTCGGCGAGCAGTTCCAGCTAGTGTGCAGTTGTACAAGAGAGGGAGAAGGACGCGCGCCCGCGAAGAAGGTGTCGCCGCGCGTGTTTTTCGCTTGCCAGCACAACAGCCACTACAGGCCCAGCAGCATCTGATCTGGATCCAATCCGCTACCTACAGCTGCTCCATTCTCCAGCCAGGTAGACTGCGTGTGCGTGTGTGCGCTGCAGTCTGCAAGCGGGAATCCGTCCGCTGCCCCCAGCTGATCTTTTCTCTCGCGACTGAGTAGCTGGCTCTTCCCCCGCAACGTATCTATACATATAGTATACACACGCCAGGCTGTGAAAATGAGGTGAGTCCCATCTTGCTGTCTCTCCAACAAGCGCCTTCCTATAGGGCTGCGGCCCCCGCATCCTGCTTTTCAGGAAAACGTAGCGAGGAAACGCCAAACGGGGGTGGGGGGGGGGGGCTATTAGCGAGGTGTAGTGTGTACGGGCGCCCAATGCCCATACCTATATACGCATCGATAACAGTAGCAGCACACGTGAGCTTTTGACGTTTCGAGCGTGCAGTGTGTACGTGGGACGCGAGACTACTTATCCTGATATTCGTGCGCTGCGAGAGCGAGCAGTGCCGATCCATTGTTATTGCGTTGATCTATCACGCAGAGGGACGCGCTGCAATATCGCCAAAATCTGGAAAAAGTAGAGCGGATATACCTACAGCCACTTACGCGCTACCTATAGCCTCTTGCATGCGCTTTGCGCTGGCCGACATTTTGCCTATTTATCACTCTTTCTCTCACTCGCGGGGTTGACGTTCTGTGGCGATTGTCGTCGCCAGATATCAAGTATGATGAATTCGTGCGTACGGCCTGATCAAGACGCGAATTTGACACTTGCATCGTCGACGTGTTTGTCTTGGGTCTTATCGACGTGGTAGGTGAGCTGGTGGATACTTGTGAGATTGTCAAACTGCTTATACTGATACAAGGCTGGCTCTTTGCTTTTCTCAGCGGCGTTATCCTCCCTCCCTCCCTCTCTCTCTCTCTCTCTCTCTCTCTCTCTCACTCGCTTCCAAGTGCAATAAGTTACTGCCTGATACCAGCACAGAGGTGAATCAAAGGTTTTTTTTCCAGTGCGAGACCACAGATGACCACAATGAACGGAAAGAGGCCAGCAACGATGCCCCCCAGGCATCATCAACAGAATGAAGCCACCTCACAGCATTTTGATTTAATCAAATACATATTTGAATGTAAGATTTATTCACCTCGGCATGTCGTTGAATTTTGAGTAATTTGACTAATTTATGAACTTGAAATTGCAGCCTGGAGTTCAGTATCAAAGGAGTTGGATAGCTGTCATAATCAGCAGCATGGAAATTCAGCAAACTACAGGAATACTGCTTTGGTAACATACTATCAAGAGCATGAACCTAATCCACAGCTCAAAGGTAAGCTCTAGACAGCTGTTCGTCAAGTATCTCGACTGTCTCCGTTTGCCGAAACTAATGCAATTTCAAATTTTCAGACTTTGAACCATTTGATCTGGAAGCATACTGGAATCAACGAGGAGCACAGAGTATTGCAAGGAATGCGAATTCATAGTCTTGGATTGCAATTGTGAAATACAATCTTAAATTCTTAAATAGTTCCAAGATTCAGAAAGAGGGAGAAAAAATAAATTATTTCAACTATCTGACAAACGCCGTTAAACTTTTGTTAATCAATTTTTATAGTTTGTCAAGAATTAAATTCAACGTTAACGTCGCGTCAAATTGCAATGTGAAATAGAAAACCAGATGTCAAGATGGGAAAGCAATGCTGAGACATTCCATTTACAAGTTGATAAAGTATTTATACAACGATTCCTCTTTTCACAAAGTTTGGCAATTGGTTCAATTGACAGTACCTGTCCTATTCTTTCTCGAGTTCATTTTGCGAATTTTCGTACAAGAGATATTGACTTATTTATTTTACAACGCCCGAGTTGTAGAGAATCGTAATTTTTTACTAAGAGATAAGGCAAATGTAAAATTTATATAATATATTATAAATAACGACTGTAGTAAAATTAAGTGAAGATCTTGTGCATTATTAGTGCATGTTTATAACATTAGAACACGCGTTTCATCAATTGTTAAAAAGAAGAAGAAGATATGTCATTTTTCATTAATTTTTCAGAATTAAATCTAGATCCTTACTATATTTGCGTTTTTTATTCTCGAATGAATCTTACACATACGCACACACACGTATTTAATCAATTAATGTAAACATTATTCATAGGTAAGTTAATCCAACTCGGAAGATGAGCAAGTATTTTCAAATAGCGAAACGATTGTTTAAAATTGTACAGATTTTGAAGTAATTATTCTGAGCTTACTGAATTGAGTGGCCAAGATGATGGACATTCAACTATAAAGGGTGCGATAGCTTCTCTAACTTGTGATTAATGCGGCCGGACTCCCAGCATGAGAGTAGCGCGAGTTGCTACTTTATCGACAGGGCTCATCTTACACTGCGCATAGGTATATACTCGTTATTAGTTGATAATTTTTTACTTGGGCAAAGAAAATTTTGCAAAAAAAGTAGTACAAGTCGGCAATAAATTTACGTAATTTATTGATATAAATGTACAATTATAGCATACATGTATAGGTAAATGTATAATCTAGGTACATTCAAGTGCAAGCAGTGCGTTGAGTAGAACAAGTCAGGTATGACAAGGTCACTATTTCCCGCGTGTTCCCGTGTGTGTAACGAGGAATAATGCAAAAATTAGATGCATCTAAAAATACTAAAAATCTCGAGCTCCGGAGAAATGAATCCAAGTGAGCATTATATAGGAGCTCCCGAAGTGGAAAAGAAGAAAAGGGGCGCGGCCGGCAATTCCGAGGGCAATTCGCTCCGGAGGCGAGAGATCACTGCACGGAGAGACTAAATAGGAGCTTGTACGATCGACTAACGAGGCGCGCGTCCAACAATAAGGCAATACTCGAGAAAGTCGAATTAGCAGTTAGAAAAATTCGACGCCGTGAGTGGAGCTGCGTCGCTGCAGCGTCGCTCTGGCGACGAGACGAGATGAGTCACGAGAGTATACGAGACATAGAGACACGCGTGCGCGTGTGTAGCATAACGGGAGGGCGCGCGGGGGCGCGGTCAAGGAGATGCGCTCCTGCCTCCCTCTCTGCTCTCAGCAGCCTCAGCCTCGGCTCTCGCACAGGGGTTATACCTAGCCTATATGTCTCTCGCGGCTCTTTGGCAGTCGGTCCGCGAAGCCCGTCGCTGCAGGTTCGCGCGGTTTCTGCGCGCGTCTCCGTCTGTGCCGGCGCGTTACACCCAAACAGCCAGCCTGCAGCTATAGCCATATATTTATCCCGCGAGGGAGGAACGACCGCGACGGCGGCTGTTGATTCTCGGAGCTGACTCCTGCGCGTTCTCTTTGCAGCGGAGACTGCTGAGTAAGTACAGCGTTGCTTTGTTCGCGCGCGCGGAAATTGGGCGGTGCACGCAGTTTCCGTCCTCGTCATGTTGCCCTCTCTCTCTCTCTCTCTCTCGCTGTTTATTCTGACGCTGCGGCCAGAGTTTCTCTTAGCGAGCGTGCGTGCCCCTATTGAAGCCTTTCAATTGCCGCAGCGGTAGAGAACGCGCGAGGGAATCCGGCCCGACTCTGCGTGTTTACCGCTGCTGAACCTGCGTGCAACGTTACGTAACTTTCTTCTATGACATCGCGATCATGATTTACATCGAGCGTTATCTCTGCGAAGATCCATAGCGAGTCGGGACTTACAGATCAGAGAGCAAAGCGAGGCCGAGGTCGGGACGATATACATATATATCTGCTCTTCCGGATTGGAAATCTGATTAAAAGCGCTGCTGCGAGATAGGGAGCGAATCGATGATCTAGCTATTTCGCTACGCGATTGGAAATTCCCGGCGATGTATTTCAATTTTCACGTGCAAGCAGCGCACAATTGGTTTTTTGAGATTTTTGGCTTTTCTTCTTCCTTGGAATTGGAACTTAGTTTTGTGTTTTACAAAATTCGGCCTGCAAATATGAAAAGGGCTAAGCATCGCGGCTTTGCGGCTATAGGATATGCGGGAGCGAGTAGTGAGAGTCGCGCTCCCGTCGGACGTCGGCGCTCCCGCACTAATGCACGCTTCCCGCTTCTCTGCGCCCATTGTGCCACAGGTGCTGCAGCGGATGCACACTCGCTCTCGGACGGAGAAGAGACAGGCGTCGAGCAGCAGCAGCAGTCCGCCATTTTAGGATGACAGTGACGAGGAAGCCGCAGCGGCCCCAGCTCTTTCGTCGCCACCAGGGTCCGGCGCCAGCGGCAGCTTCCGATACGGTGAGTACTTACACTTTTGTAAGACGAGCTATAGATTTATTCTCCCGGAAACACGAGTCCAATTTCGCCCGCTTACATCTCGGCACGTTCGTTGACGTTTCGAAAATCATCCCTCCGCATATACAGCATATATTGATTGCTCTGGGCGCGCAGCAGTCTGCACCCATGCGAAAAGCAAACTCCTCGCGCTCTTTGACCGCGCACATCTATGCATATTTACGCTTTTCGAACGGGGGGATATTGAAATTTCTTCAGCCGCCTCGAGTTACACCGCCCCAATATTATCTCCTCTGTGTGCGTGCACATGGCAGAGAATCCAGTGAGCTCAGAGGAAACAAGACTCGAGATATTACGATCGGGTGTCGGCGCAAATTCCTCGCACAACTTTCCCGCGACCGATCGAGCGTGCTTTTCCACGTCGTGGCGGCATCTTTCGATACACAAGTATAGGTATACTTGCGGAAGCCGATGTTATCAGAGCAGCTGGCGCAGTTGTCGCGTGGAATCGCGTTAGTTCGGTGCACGCATAACCTCAAAACGATGCCTGTCATCGGCAAAATCGAATTGGAAGACGTCGAACGGGTGGTGGAGCGGGCGGTCGGGCCAAAGGCCAGGCTCGTCGCCTACCGGGTGGAGCCGTTCGCGAAAAGCCGGCAGTTCGGGATCATGGGCGAGCACTACGAGCTCGCCGTCGAGGTGAACGTCGGCGAGGGGGAGGAGCCGCTCGGCCGCAGGCTCAAGTTTTTCCTCAAGACGCCACCCGAGTCCGCGGCCTGGCGCGACACGCTCGTCGACGACTGGGTGATCCAGGAGGAGGTGCACTTCTTCGCGCAGCTCGAGCCGCTCCTGGCGCGAGAGTGCCGCGAGCGAGGCATCGAGCGCTGGTCGCCCGCGTGCTACCTGGCCAGTCCGGAGGCCCTGGTTCTCGAGGACCTGCGCTCGCAGGGCTACGCCGTCAGGCGGAACCGGATCTTCGGGGAGGACGAGCTGAGGGCGGCGCTCGCGAGCCTGGCGAGGTTCCACGCCTCGAGCCTGCTGCTGCAGAGGAGGCTCGGCAGGCCGCTGAACGAGCTCTTCCCCGCGGCCTTTCGCGAGAAGACCTTCACGGAGGTGGGCAAGGGCGGCCGCTGCAACAGGCTGGGCTTCGAGAGCATGCGCTGGATGGCCGAGCGACTCGGACTGACGGACGGCGGCCGCATGCTGCCGAGGATTCTGGCCAGGCTCTGCGAGCTCGTCGAGCCTCGAGCGGGTACGTATATGTGCAGCGCGAGCGGCGAGCGTACATGCGTCGGAGGTACAGGAAAATGCGCGTTTCCACAGGCGAGTGCAACGTCATCTGTCACGGCGACCTCTGGCGCAGCAACATCATGCTCCGCGACGAGCCCTCCTCCTCGATCTCCTGCCGGCTGGTGGACTACCAGATGCTGCGCTACGCCTCGCCGTCGTGCGACGTGGCGATGCTCCTCTACGTGCGCACGACGCCCGAGTTCCGCCGCTCCTCGGAGCTCGAGATGCTCGAGCACTATTACTCGATTCTCCGCGCCTCCCCCGAGCTACCAGGCCATCCTCGAGGAGTACCGGCGCCGCAAGTTGCTCGGCGCGGCCTACTCGGCGCTCAGGTGGCCGCCCGTCGTCTTCGCCGAGGTGCTCGGCGATCCGCTCGCCCTGGAGCGCTGGTACTTTCACGACAGGCTCGCGGTCTATCGCAAGGCCATGGACGAGGATCCCGCGTACGAGGCGCAGCTGCGGGCCTACTTGCTCGAGCTCTTTGCCGAGGCCGAAAGCGTTCTGTAGTCTGCAATAAAGTGTCGATGCTCGTAGCGCTCGTAGCGCCAAGGGGGGCTGTAGTTATTGGTTCATTCCACCCTATTTACCGCGCGATGACGTATCTGTTTTACCGTGCGGCAGGCCTGCGGCGGGCGCTAGGAGCGGCCTCCCGAGGCGATGGTCCGGCTGTGGCTGCTGCTGCTGCTGCTGCCGGCCGTGAGCCTGGGCGACGAGCTCGGGCTGGCCGGCCGGGTCCAGCGCGTCGGCAGCAGCATCAAGATCGGCAAGTCCGAGCGCGGCAGCTCCACGCTCACCGGCCGCGGAAGCTCCAGCATCAAGATCGGCGAGGCCGCCAAGTTCCTCAACAGCACCAGGGTCCTCAGGCCCGCCCTCAGCAGCTCCATGACCAGCACGAGCATCCCCCTGGCGTACGCCTCGCCCCAGCCGGAGAGCGCGAGCAGCGAGTACGGGAATAGCAACGTTACCAAGATGCTCAAGGTAAGTTTTTTCGATGCAACCTATGCGGAAACGAGCAGTCTCTTGCTGTCTCGGACAGGTGGGCCTGGCGGTGCCGTACAAGTCCTTCGGCTACCGGGAGTACACGCGCGCGGTCAGTCGCGTGGTCACGGCCCTGCAGAAGAGCACCAAGCGGCCGAACCTCGGCCTCTTCCAGCACTACGACATCTTCGTGAAGGTGGCCATGCAGGAGCTCACGCCCAGCCCCATGAGTGAGTTTTCTCCCGATAGACCGATAGACCGATAGACCGATAGACCGATAGAGGCCGATTGATCAGAGGCTTGCTCGCTTCGCGCAGACATACTCAACTCGCTGTGCAAGGAGTTCCTCTCGCTCAACGTCTCGGCGATACTCTACCTGATGAACTACGAGCAGTACGGCCGGAGCACCGCCAGCGCCCAGTACTTTCTCCAGCTGGCCGGCTACCTGGGCATACCCGTCATCGCCTGGAACGCCGACAACTCGGGCCTCGAGCGGGTAAGTATCCCAGCCCCGCGAAAGAATCGTCGAATCGTCGAGCTGACGCCTAAGTGTGCCGCGCGGACCCCCAGAGCAGCCTGCACCTGCAGCTGGCGCCGTCGATCGAGCACCAGACGGCCGCCATGCTGAGCATCCTCGAGCGCTACAAGTGGCACCAGTTCAGCGTCGTCACGTCCCAGATAGCCGGGCACGACGACTTTGTCCAGGCGGTGCGCGAGCGCGTCTCCGAGACCCAGGAGCGCTTCAAGTTCACGCTCCTCAACGCCGTGCTCTGGACCAAGAGCAAGGACCTCGTGGAGCTGATAAACAGCGAGTCCAGGGTGATGCTGCTCTACTCGACGCGCGAGGAGGCCAACAGCATCCTCAGGGACGCGCACGAGCTCAAGATCACCGGGGAGAACTACGTGTGGGTCGTGACGCAGAGCGTCGTCGAGAACCTCCAGCCCAGGCACCACTTCCCCGTCGGCATGATCGGTCGGTATACACTGCGCAGAGCTTTGCGCAGAGCTTTCTGAGGCTCGCCTCGACTCATTGCAGGGGTGCACTTCGACACGAGCAGCTCGAGCCTCGTCAACGAAATAGCCACGGCGATCAAGGTCTACGCGTACGGCGTCGAGGACTTTGTCAACGACCCCTCCAACTACGGCATCAGCCTCAACACGCAGCTCAGCTGCGACGACCTCGAGGGCGAGTCGCGCTGGAGCACCGGCGAGCACTTGTTCAAGTGAGCGCATCCTCGTATTCTCTTATCTTCGGCCTTGGAGCCCGCGCTCAGCTCACGAGAGAGAGGGATAACGCCTGTCCGCAGGTACCTGAAGAACGTGTCGGTCGAGGCGGAGTACGGCAAGCCGCACGTCCAGTTCACGCAGGACGGCCTCCTCAAGTCCGCCGAGCTCAAGATCATGAACCTGCGGCCCGGGGCCAGCATGCAACTGGTCTGGGAGGAGGTAATTTGGCTGCGCTTCTTGTTCTCGCCTGCAATCGACTCTACGCGTTCTTCTTTCCGATCGCGCGCGCGCGGGCGCAGATCGGCACCTGGAAATCCTGGGAGAAGGACGGCCTGGACATCAAGGATATCGTCTGGCCGGGCAACATGCACACGCCGCCCCAGGGCGTGCCCGAGAAGTTCCACGTGAAGATCACCTTCCTCGAGGAGCCGCCCTACATCAACCTCGCGCCCCCGGACCCCGTGAGCGGCAAGTGCCTCATGGAGCGGGGCGTCCACTGCCGCGTCGCCAAGGAATCCGACCTCCAGGAGTAAGCATCCGAGCGTCCTCGGTCCCGCGCCTGTCCTCTAACTCTCTCTCTCTAACTCTCTCCCTCCGCTTGTCGCACAGGGCGGACCTCCAGACGGCCCAGCGTAATGGGAGCTCGTACCAGTGCTGCAGCGGCTTCTGCATAGACCTGCTGCAAAAGTTCTCCGAAGAGATGGGATTCACTTACGAACTCGTCAGGGTCGAGGACGGCAAGTGGGGCACGCTCGAGGTGAGTTTCCAGTCAACCAACAGAACAAATATAAAATTGAACGCCCTCGAAAGCTCATCAGAGATTTATATATACGAAGGCTGTAGTGTGTGTGTGTGCGGCTTTGACGAAAGAAGCGTTGCCTCATTTTTTACATACGCTCATGGCACGATACGCATTTTACAGAACGGCAAATGGAACGGATTGATTGCGGATTTGGTTAACCGGAAGACCGACATGGTGATGACGTCGTTGAAGATTAATTCCGAGCGAGAGGCAGTAGTTGACTTTACGGTGCCCTTTATGGAGACCGGAACTGCCATTGTCGTCGCCAAGCGGACCGGAATCATTTCGCCGACGGCGTTTTTGGGTCAGTCCGAAGAATTCGCAGAGGCCTCCATTCTCCCTCTCTTTCGCTCTATTGCATCCTCGGCGTGCACCCCCATAGCCATTCGTAGCAAATTTCTTTTTTCATTTACTATCGTACTGTTCTAGTTACAGTTTTATAAATAAAGAGTAGAGATTAAAAGTGTACATTTAAAATATGGGCCTGGATCGTTAAAAGTGCAGCTTATTTATCGAGTTTGCCATCCCGCGCCAACTTGTCGAAAAGTCGTTAAATTGTAGTATCGCAAACTCGAAAAATGTTGCTGATTAAAATTGGACTACACATAAAGGCGGCTGCCGCGCGAGAGAGTAGTCGGTAGACGGCTCTGTCTACTCTCTCGCAGTTAGCTAGCGCATTTTTTCTCGTAACTTTTTGTCTTTTCAGAACCGTTCGACACAGCTTCCTGGATGCTCGTTGGCTTTGTGGCTATACACTCGGCTACCTTCATGATTTTCCTCTTCGAGTGGCTCTCGCCATCTGGCTTTGGCATTAACGATTCCTCGGGCTACTCGAACCGGAATCCGGTATCTCTCTTTCCATTTCGCCAATTTCTCTTATATCATTAACCCTGCGTTTACCGTATACAGCTCTTTGTGTGTGCGTGCGCGTAACGTTACTCTTATTATGTACTTGTATATAACAACGTCGACAACGGCAAAGTTTACCCGCGTAAGCCGCAAATCGAGAATTTTGCCTCGCTGTGCACGGGTGTTGCGATCCACGCTTGAACCGCACGCACGTCTGTCGTAGCTGCTAGTTTAGAAAAAATTCACGCAAATCCGGTCCAGTGCGAGGCTGATACTGTAGCGGCTGCTGGTAACGTATTCACCCCACTGCACGCAACCTCTCGGGCCGTGAGAACTTTTTTCGGTTTGCCTCCTTCCCTCTTCCTCGTCAAATTCGAGGATATACTAGCCGGGCCGGAAAAAAAGCTGCAAAGTAGGAAGCAAAATGCAAAATAACGCGGCGAGGAAGGGTGAAGGAGAGGCATCGTATCGTTATATAACTATATGTAGCCGCGGACGCGGTGCATCTTGAGCAGGAGATTGATTTGATCGCAGGCCGGCACGTCGCTGAGACACCGCTTCTCCCTCTGCCGGGTCTACTGGCTGGTCTGGGCGGTCCTCTTCCAGGCTGCCGTCCACGTTGACTCGCCGAGAGGATTTACGGCGAGGTGAGCGCGCTGAATCGATACGGCCTGCTGCCTAGTATATGTATATATACTAGTTGATAGATTGCCGTACTGCAGCCGTTAGTTTTTTGATGTCATGGCAGTTCTCGCATTGACTCCGCAGATTCATGACCAACGTGTGGGCCATGTTCGCCGTGGTCTTCCTGGCCATCTACACGGCGAACCTCGCAGCCTTCATGATAACGCGCGAAGAGTTCTTCGACTTTAGCGGCGTCGACGACCACCGACTCGCCAGGCCCACCTCGCACAAGCCCATGATCAAGTTCGGCACGGTGCCCTGGACTCACACCGACAGCACGCTCGCCAAGTACTTCAGGGAGATGTACGCCTACATGAAGAATTACAACAAGAACAGCGTCGCCGAGGGCATCGAGGCCGTTATCAACGGGTCAGTGTGAAACACAATTCCTCTCGACGACTTTATTTTTCCTTATTTTTCACTCTATCGAGCCTCTCCCCGTCCCGCAGAGACCTGGACGCCTTCATCTACGACGGCACGGTCCTCGACTACCTGGTCTCCCAGGACGAGGACTGCAGATTACTGACGGTCGGCTCGTGGTACGCCATGACGGGCTACGGACTGGCCTTTCCGCGCAACTCGAGATTCCTGAAGATGTTCAACCAGCGCCTGCTCGACTACCGGGACAACGGTAGGTCTACTCGCCGCTCTCGCATCGCGCCTTTGCTGCACATATATAAATAATTGCTGCATCCCAGGTGACTTGGAGAGGCTGCGGCGCTACTGGATGACGGGCACCTGCAGGCCGGACAAGGAGGTCCAGAAGAGCAGCGACCCCCTCGCGCTCGAGCAGTTCTTGAGCGCTTTCCTAATGCTCATGGTCGGGATCCTGATAGCGGCCATTCTCCTGCTGCTCGAGCACATCTACTTCAAGTACATCAGGCAGCACCTCGCCAAGGACAGCCGGGCCAGCAAGTGCTGCGCGCTCCTCAGCGTTGTGAGTATATACACGATGTAAACTTAACTTTACTTTTTAACTTTAACTCCGGAACTTGCTTTCAGCGCGAGATGCTGAACCCGGAAATGGATGTTAAAACTTGATATGTTGTTGGGCGGGGAGGCGATGAGAGCGATAACGAATCTCTCTCTTCCTCGCGCGATTACTTCCACGCCATCATCGACACCAATGAGAGAAACCTCTCCACGCTACTGTGAGTCGCACGACTGCGTAAATCAAAATGTAACAAACTGTCGTTGTGAAGGGAGCTGAAAACAATGGCCGTTTATACGTATATATGCACAAGTGTTTGAGCATTTGTATTGAAAAAGCGATGTTGTTAACCGTATTAATACGCATTAATTTAATATGTCTCCGAATGTTCAATATAATAAAGTCATGCTCGTGTGTCGCAAGCCGCCGTGTAGACAGACTCTCATTTACAAGCCAACCGCGATGCAGCCTCTCCTCCCATCTCTCACTTGTCAGCGTCGTACGCGACTCCAATTTGTCGGCGCAGCTCGTCTTCTATTTCGGCGATGTAGATGGAATTCGCGTGCGTCACTTTTGGACTTTCCAGCAGACCTGCGAACAGCGGTCGGATTTTTTCGTGAAAAAAGGCGAAAATAAACTCACCGACGGCATACCTTTCTTCAGGCAATCGCGAACCTCCGCAGCTTCGTAGACGAAGCCACTGCTGTTGATGAAGTTGAGCCTGCCGTTGATCTTTGGCAACTCGACCGTGTGCAGGCCACTGGGCGTCTCGATGCTCGGCGGGCACCAAAAGCTCGGCAAGCTGATCGTGCCCTCGGTGCCAATGATGTGAGCCCGGTTGGGCAGCTCGACTTGGCTGTGAGTGTAGATCGTGGCGGTCCGACCTTTCGAGTAGGTGATCGAAGCCGACATGGACTCGTCGACTCCCTCCTTGTTCACGTGTCCGACAGCTCTGATGGCCGTGGGCTTGTCGTGGTCGAAGACCAGGCTGGCCAGCTGGATGACGTAGACTCCGAGATCGAGAATGGTGCCGCCGCCGAGTTCCTTCGAGCTGCGGGGTACGTAATTTCGTGAGGGTTTCCTCCGTTAACTATTGGTATACGCGCTGCTCGATAGACGTACTTGAGACGGTCGATGTCGGACAGTCCAGCGAAGCCGAATCCAACGGTGACCTGCTTCACTTGGCCGATGCTCTCGTTGGCGAGCTCTCGCCTCAGAGTTTCGTAGGCGGGGAAGCACCTGCTCCAAATGCCCTCCATGAGGAAGAGCTTCTTACTCTTGGCCAGCTCGATCAGCTCCCTCGTTTGCTTCGCGTTCATCGTCAGCGGCTTCTCGCACAGCACGTGCTTGCCCGCGTTCAGCATCAGCTTGCCGAGCTCCAAGTGCGAGGGATTGAGCGTGCCGATGTAGACCACCTCTGCGCGGCACGTTGGAAGGTAAAAATGATATAATTTTTGCGAATAGTCGAGCCGTTCGGCTGCATCCTTACCGACGTTCCTGTCGTTGGCGAGCTCCGCGTAACTGCCGTAGGCACTGGGGATGTCGTGCAGCTTGGCGAAATCCTTGGCGCGCTGGGCATCCCGCGCCGCCACCGCCAGCAGCTGGTGCTCCGATTTCGGCAGCGAGCCTACGGCGCTCACAAAGTCGTGCGAAATCTTGCCCGCGCCCACGATTCCCCAGCGAGTTGCCATCTGTTGTGTTATACGTCAAATCATGTATCTATGGACTCGATGATTCTCTGCGTTATCTGCTATCTGCACGAGCTTTCCGCGCTTTTTTACATTGCGGCGAGAGATAAAATGTAGCCGAAAGTTGCGGGTAATGTCCATAATTTTAGAGCGTTACGAACGTTGTATAGAAGTACAACAGTAGAAAAGTTATTGCTATGCAGCGGAATTCGAGATGAACAAGTTTTCAATGGAAATATTTGTTCTCGCGTCAATATGGGCTTTCGCTCGTTCCGCGAATACATTTTCTCTTGTTCGAATCAGCGCAAACGCGTTATCGGCCCGAACCTAATTTTACACGCGTTATGTATTACACTTTCACAGCGCCTGCGCACATCAGCTCGTGCGCTGCCATCAGCTGTTGCCGCCCAGTTATATCAGTTACATACATACCTCTCGACGAATCTGATATAAACTTTTCCAGCTACTATAAGAATGGTTTTTCTTACCTCGAACGAGAGGAGGGATCTTCGGGGAGCACGAATTGAATGTTCTCTTGACGACAACGAGGCGATGCTTATCTTTGGTGGCAAAATCGTTGCGGGGGAACTGCTCGAGTGTCGAGGAGCGCGCCAATCGACCAACTGATCGCGTTCGCTGCGCAAATCGCTATTATACATACACGCCGCAGGGAGATTATAGTTCTAGAGCAGATAGCATAATCATCTTTCCGATTCCAATTCTAAAAGCGCCTAGTCACTGGACTATATATATATAAGTATTATAATTCTTTATTGTAAATAAGCTACAAGGCTCGACCTCGAAAATGGTCACATCATCATACATACAAAACACATATTGTAAATATGTACTGGATTTACATCGGAGGCGGCGACGAGCGCAGGAGCGTGCTGTGCGCGCAAACAATAAGGCTGCAGAGAAGCGCGGAGACGGAGACGGAGACGGGCTGCTGGCCGCTTCCCGAGAGTCCCTGCTGATTGGGCTCGTCGACGTTGTTACCGCCGAAGCTTCCCGCTGCCGGGTAGATCTCTTCCGTCGTCGGATCCTGCGCGGGACGGGAGCAATTAAACACACATATAATAATGCAATGCAGGGGGGTGAAAGGACGAATGCTCCGCAGAGGGCAGCTGCGTACCTGGCCGTGGGTCAGCCAGGTGTTGGTCGCCCAATCCGGGATCTCGGAGGTGGCAGGCGTCGTCGGCGTCGTCCAGGAAATGGCCCTGCCGTAGCTCGAGGCTCTCTGCGTGGCGGTCGCGAGCGGGACTGGAAGAGAAAAGCGGTGTCAGAGAGAGAGAGAGAGAGAGAGAGAGAGAGAGGCTGCGCACGCATACCTGAGCCTTCGACAATGGGAGCGCGGTGCGCGGCTTCCGGCTTCCGGCTGGGCTGCTGCTGCTGCAGGGTACTGCCGATGGGCCCGGAGCTGACGGTGGTGCGCGCGTCCGGATCTGGCCGAGGAAGGGGTAGAGCGTTGGTAGCGGCGGGCTTGCTGGGCTTGCGACTCGGGACCGCGTCGAGGGTGACGCTGCGGCCCTCGCCCAGCCGGCTGCTCGAGCTCATCATCGCGCTGCACCTGCCCGGCTCGTGGCTGGAAGGAAGCGAGAGCCGCTCGTTAAATATCTCTACGCTCGCTCTCTCTCTATAGGCTCGCGTCGTCGCTCACGTGTAGTTGAGGCACTGCTCCTGGGTGATGCGCAGGGCCTTGTCCAGCACCTGGCGCGCGAACTTGGCGGCGCTGCCGTCCGGCCGGTTAGCGTCGCACCGCAGCCGCGTCTTCGAGATGACGCACGAGCGGAGGTTGTGGTAGGCGCTGCGGGAGAGGCCACTTGCTACTTAGTACTAACTCGCTACAAACTCTCTCTCTCTCTCACTCTCTCACTCACCAGCAGAGGTTCGGCTTGCGCGAGGGCTCCTGCGAGACCTCCTCCAGGAGCACCGAGTACTGGCCGCCGCAGTGCTCCGCCTCGATGACCGTCGACTTCATGCAGCCGGCGTACTGCAGGTACTCGGCTTGGTAGGCCGGATCCGAGCACATGTGGTGCACCGACGAGATCGGAGGCTCCACCGCCGAGTTGAACTGCTCCTTGCCGAGCTTCGAGAGGCACTTGTCGATGTAGCGCCGAATGCAGTCCACGAAGTTGGACCACTTCCTGCTCCCCGAGAATCGCGCAGATCGTTGTAATTTACTTTAGCGGCTCGCGCGATGCCGATTAGCTTACCTGCACACGATGTTTATGTCGTTCAAGTTGTCGGGGAATATCTGATTCGGGTCCTTCATCATGGGCTCGCCCACGGCTACGCATTTCCGGATCTTGTCCCCCGAGCAGATCTGCCCGCTCGCCAGCCCGAGCGCGAGCCCTGCGGAGGGTAGACAATCCTATTAGTAGGCATATATACATATATATATATAGAGAGAGAGAGAGAGAGAGAGAGAAAACAAACGTTTGTTGCGTACCCAGGCACAAAGCTCCGGAAATCCAGATCCGGCACATGATCTGAAAATTGCGAAAACTTTTCGATTAACGCGGTCTGTCGCGGCAATTTTCATAATGGGAGGAAAGGACGAGGGGGAGACAAAGCTGCCGGATACGCACTATATATATTGCGCGTCACGGCCAGCTGCTCTTCCGCATAAATCGGTGAGCTGCGACTTTTCGACCGACACGCGCGAACAATTAATCCCAGAAACGAGGTTAGCATATAATTTACATTATATACGTTACCTAGCTATTACCGCTTACCTCGACTCTGACGATGCAGCGCTGAGCTTGCGAAAGCTTCTTAGACGAGGAGGAGCTTCTCTTTCATGACGGCTCGAGCAACGCTTCGTAGTTTCGAGTCCTCTAGGAATCGTCAACGAAACGATCCTTCAAACTTCCAACTCATGGTACGGGAACACGGGTGCGAGCTGCTCGCGGTCCGGTAGGCCTGGCTCTACTGTCTCTACTGTCTCTACTGGCTCTACCCGCTCTACCCGCTAGTCCGCTCACTGCCGGTCTCGCTCCTACTCCTCCGAGTTCCAGCCGTGGCACACGGGATCTACACCCCGTGATTCCCGTCCTGCACCTACGCTATATATACTCGTTCTTTGAACCCGCCGCGCCGGCAGCGGCGGCGTATGCGCACCACTGACCACCATATATACGCACGCATACAGCACAATAGTATATATGTGTATTGGATGCACGACGACACCTGCGCGCGTATTATTCTAATGGCCGCGACACCTGCCAATGCGCGCGCTCGTTTTCTTTCAGCGCTTTTTGCTCGACGCTTGTCGGAACAAGTGATCGATGAATATTCTTATTGCGGCCTTTTCTTCGTACTCGAATCTATTTTTCTCATTCGCTCATTTTGCAATCTCTCAATCTTTCCAGTTGTTTGCCCGCTGTGGCTATCTAAAATTGCATCTGTCGCATGTAGGCCAGAGCATAATCGAGTTCAACAAACTTGCCAATGAAAGATTTCAAGCCGAACTTATCGCGAATTTATCGAGCGTAATTAGACAGGCGGAAAAATATATCTACCCTGCGGATGCAAATTGCGAAAGAAGAAAACGCCGCCGCTATAATGGACATCGTCCGACGGCGAGTATACTGACCTTAGCTCGAGAGTCCTTCTCCGCGCGCTGCCTTCCGACCCCCTCGACTCCCTGTAGTCGATATACTCGCGTGCGTGCTCGAGTTCGCGTGAGAACGGGCTATTGCCGACATCGCCTTCGAGGAGCTGGACGCTCGGTGTTCGTGAGTGTGTGCGCGAGTCTGTGTACGCGCTCGAGAAGAAGAAGAAAAGATGTGGGTCAGGCCGATCGACCAAAAACCCTCGCTCATTCCCCAAGGAGCGATGTGTTCTTTCGAGATGCTTATCCACGGCCAACGGATCCCTATCTCCCACTGATTGCCTCTTATGCAAATGATTATGTAAAAATATTCGGGCTGCCCGATAATTCTACACTCTGTCGTTCAAGAGATAGCGCTTCGGAGCTCAGTACAAGTGACACTCGAGTTATATTTTTCCTTTTTTTTCCTTAATTTATTTTCAACTTATTTACATTATTTACTTTTTTTATCGGAGAGAACAATGGATGTACAGAGTCGATCTGTATTGACGCTACACAAAATCTCGTGATTCCATCTATTTTGTTTTCTTGCAATTTTTTTTATTGTTCATGCTGTTAGGAATATACTTTTGACCTGCTTCCTTTGCATTAATTTTCACAAACACGTTACAGTTTAACATCACAAAAATGACCATTGCGTAAAATATCCATTGTATATTGTAGATTTGCGCAACCTAATAAAGCTTTGTAAAGATTCCTTATGTTTCAAACGCAAGCCTCTACTTAACTCGCGTCGACTTCTTTGAAAATTTTCAAAAATTATAAACATTATCGAAACGTAAATAATACCACGTTAAGCTAAAATGATATAGAATATAGAATATAAATAACGTCGATGAGACGACGCGTCTCTTTTCGCGCGCGTAACCAGCTTCTTAAGCCTGGGGGTTTCGGAATTTCTCGCCGGCGAACTTGGCGCCAGCTCCCAGTTCCTCCTCGATACGGAGGATCTGGTTGTACTTGGCCAAACGCTCGGAGCGGCAAGGTGCGCCGGTCTTGATCTGGCCTGTGGACAGGCCGACGACCAAATCGGCAATGAACGTGTCCTCGGTTTCACCGGAACGATGCGATACCATCGTGCCCCAGCCAGCGCTCTTGGCGAGCTTGTGTGCATTGATGGATTCGGTCACACTGCCAATCTGGTTGACCTTGAGCAGCAGGCAATTGCAAGCCTTCTTCTCAATAGCGGTCTTAATCCTGAAAAACGATTCATCAGTCGTTTAATTTTGTAATCAACTACTTGGAATTCATTGACATGATTGAGATAAGAGCTAATTGGATCGGATCTTATCTGCATGTAATGATAATAATATGTCCCAATTTACCTCTCCGGGTTGGTTACGGTAAGATCGTCACCAACAATCTGGATTGGAGTGGCAGCGGTGATGGACGCCCACGAGTCCCAGCCGTCCTGGTCGAAGGGATCTTCGATGGAGACGATGGGGAAGTCCTTGACCCATCCCAGGTACAAGTCTTGCAGAGCGGAGGGTTCCAAGTAAGTCGCAGGGTCGGACTTCTCGTTCTTGAAGTCCAGATCGTATTTGCCATTCTTGTGGAACTCGGACGCTGCGACGTCCATACCAATCTTGACTTTGCCTTCATATCCGGCAACCTATGAATTATACCGTTGATAGTAATTTCACGAAATCATCTATAATCTTATAGTTTTCTCGTGGCCAAGTTCATACCTTGATGGCGTCCAGAATAAGGTTCAAAGCTTCCTTGTTCTCCAAAATGTTAGGAGCAAAGCCACCCTCGTCACCAACAGCGGTGGCATCAAGGCCAAACTTCTTCTTGATTCCATTCTTCAAGTGGTGGTACACTTCACTGCCGATTTTCATGGCCTCAGTGAAGTTCTTAGCGCCAGTAGGAAGAATCATAAACTCTTGCATGGCAAGCTTGTTACCAGCATGGGAGCCACCGTTGATGACATTGAAAGCTGGAGTTGGCAGAATGATGTCGTTGTTTCCAGCCAATTCAGCAATGTACCTAATAGTAAAATAATAAATCGTAATGCAGGTGATTTTAATTTTAATTATTCCATATCATTCCAAAACGATCCGCTTACTTGTAGAGGGGAATTCCCTTCTTGGCAGCTCCAGCTTTGCAGACAGCCAGAGAAACGCCAAGAATGGCATTGGCTCCCAGCTTAGACTTGTTGGGTGTTCCATCGAGTTTCAACAAAAAATTGTCAATGTCTGTTTGTTGAGTCACATCGATTCCAGCCTGATGAAAAATGCACAGTTATGATGAACGATTTTCAATTTTTTACTCATGAATATTTACTTGAAATTGCACACATACCTTCAGCAGTTCAGGGGCAATGATCTTGTTGATGTTGTCAATAGCCTTGAAGACTGACTTTCCATGGTACTGCGATTTGTCATTGTCCCTGAGCTCAAGAGCCTCGTGTACTCCAGTGGAAGCTCCCGAGGGAACAGCAGCACGGAAGAGTCCATTCTCAGTCAGGAGGTCGACCTACGATATCGCATATGATAGACAAAATTGCATCATCTTGAATGTACAAAAATGTTTTAATTCAACGACTAGTGGTTTTAACGGAACAAAAACTTCGAAGCGCAATTATGAAATAGAAAACGTCAATAGCGCATCGGCAGTAAGTACGGAGATAGCGAAAGCAAAACATTTTACCTCGACAGTCGGGTTTCCACGAGAGTCGAAGATCTGGCGAGCCTTGATGCTTTGGATCGGCATGCTGCTTTGTATGCTCCGCTTGAAGATTAGCGTCAAAGTCCTGCAATACAGAGAGAGAGAGGATAAGAGCGGTAAGTACCTGTAGTTGATTTAAAGAACAATGCCAAGGTCGATTCTTTTTTCGTCACGGCCCGTAAATCTGCGAATCGCTCTGTAAGCTATACCCCTCTCCGCCTGTACGCGCACCCTGATGTCACATTCTTATGTAACTAATCAATGAGAATCTCGCAACAATCAGCACAGGCCGAGCATCAACGAGCACTCGTCAACAATCGCGAATAATCCAAGTGCGTTTGTGGATGTGTTTCGCTGCTGTGCGTGCGTGTGACATTTCGGAGTCGAGGCGAGAATTCAACGGTTTGTGAACTTACGCTCGCGCTGATAAGAGTGACCTTGCCAAGGTCATCGGCGAGTCGCGGCGCTCGTCAATAGGAATTTCTCGCCCTCCTAGAGACACACCTCCCGTCGATCGATCTTGACGGAGACACCTCGACAGCCGCGGGTAATGCCACTGAAATAGGGACACGCGAATGGATTGCAATTTTCGGCTCGCGCGGCTTCGTTGTCACTCGTCGTTGCGTTTTCGCCAACGCCGCACGTGTAAATGTCGGACGGAATACGGCGTTGAAGCGAGGCTGCGGAACCCGGGAAAATTGGACGCTCGGACGTGCTCCAGATTGTTGAGGATTGACAAGGCTGGCGAGAAGTTAACGGAAGAGGAACCGTTAACTCAGACAGCGACAGTTCAGACTTACCTGCTTCGGTCGGGATGAGCCGGGTGCGAACGTTCAAAATGGACTGCGAATTCTATAATCTATGCGGACGACGAAACGGGTTTGGCCGACTCGAGCGCGTGCTGGCGGCACCAGACGAAACTCGCGCCTATATATAGCCCAATCCATATAGCATATAGGTAATAGGGACTTTCAGTCTTTCAGAGATTCAGAGCAGCCGAACGAGATTTATTGATTCGCTTGACAAAGCTCGGCTAAACTAATTTTTCGTTTTTCTCTATTGCGAAAGACGTTGGTTGGTGTATGGATTTCCGGCAAACTTTCGGATTTGGATAATCGTAAACGCGGGGGAGCGTAGCTGTAGTCGTTTGATAAAAAAACTCTACACTCGCTAAAATGTAAAAAGAGTTTTCGATTTATGTGCGTATATAGGTCGTATATGTACAATCATGTCGCTATTGACAGATACAGTTTCAATATGAAAAAATAGCTCAATTGTTAATCACTTAATACTGCCTAAGGCAACGCTAATTAATACGTTTGAGTGTAAAAAATTGAGGATTCCGATTTGTACTCTTGTTTTGATTGGTATGTGCTTTCACCACTGAGGAATCCCAAACTTCTCGATTCGCTTTGCCTGTGTATCCAGATCCATTTGCACTTTCTTTCTCATGTAAAAGATTGGACAATCTCGACTGGGGAAAAAATGTTTTGAAATTTGAGTAAAAGCTCGATCGCTGTATTATTTTTCCAAGCCAACTTTTCAGTAAAAATTACCTCGTGCAAATGACTTCTTGATGAAGACTACCCTGACAACGCTGACACTCAGCCCACAGTCTGCAAAACTTCTCCTCCAGTTTGCGTCCGTTGTAAATTTCATTCTGTAGAATTTGGCCTTCCTTTTCCTCGCAATATTGACAGAGTGCTTTCCCCTCCCTATCGGCCGCTAAGACAGCTTTGCATCCCAGACATGCCTCCTTTTTACGCGTGAAAGCCACGAGTGCACCTACTTTGGATGTGGCCACAGACTTCGTTCGCGTGTGTTCTCCCTTCAGCAATAGAGATTCCGCCTTGTCCCCGAGTATAGGCTCGAAAATTCTAACGAGCGGCTTCGACAACTGATTTTCGAGATAGTAATTCGTGTCGATGGGTATATTGTTCTCCAAGACGTAGATGGGATCTTCGGCTTTTTGGTAAGCTGGAACACCTTTAGGTCCGCTTATGAACACGTAAGGGATGCGGTCACCTAGTTTTGGAGCTGTACCAGCGTCTCGCTTCTTCATTTTCGCAGCCAACTCTACGTGAGCTTGTTTCGCCGTGTAATCGGTTTTTGTCAATTCTTTCGTGACAACCAGTTGAGAGATGTCGATGCGATTGCACAGGAGATCGCTGATTATTTGTTTTGCATAGTCCATCGCGTCATCTGGGTTCCTTTCAACACGTTCGGCCGTTTAAATGAAAATTTAGCAAACCAACAAATATTGTTAAAAAGGCAATAAATAATACCTGTCAATGAGTAATTTTTGAAGGCAGGTGTTCATCATGTTCGCAACCAACGGACAGTTATCTCTTCTCACAGTCTCCAAACCTTTGCAATCCATTTTGTCGTATTTGTCCGGCTTAGTAAAATACAAACCAGCATAACGTTTTTTGTTGATGAGAAGATATGGGAAATACACTTTTTCAAACTCTAATTTGATAGGTTTGATGAATTTCGATGTTACGTATTCAGCGGCTTCCTTTCCAAGCTTCATAGCATCTTCGATTTTTTTGACTCCAAATTTAACCATCACCGAGTCAGTATCACCGTAAATTACAACGGCGTCATGATCGTAGCCGTTTTCTTTTCTATAATGCGTTTCAACTTCTTGTTTTGTTTTTTCGATCATTGTACGACCGTAAGCAGTGACACTCTGAAATCATAAGAACTAGTTTTGGAATATGTTTTTAAACAGTGTTGATTTTTTTTGCATACACACTCCGGATATTTCGAGACAAGGCAATTTTCCTTGCTGGGCGCCAGTAAAACCATAAACGGAATTGGCAGAAACTTTTAAAGCGTACTGACGGCCATCGAGCACTTTTTGCTTCAAAGGATCCGTTTCCTTTTTCAAGTCCGCTTTTGCTGCTTTTCTAGCGGAAAGCAATTGCTCCAAAATTTCCGGCAGTATGCCTTTTCTGACACTGCCTTTAACGAAATTAGAGTTTGCAGGAGTTCTGGTTATATCGTCATTTGAGAGATTGTAGTGATTTTGGGCACTTGGACTCAAGAGAGTTGTATAACAGATGTTGTGGGCCATTATGATACTGGGGTATAGAGAACTGAAATCCAATGTGGCAATGGGATCATTATAGTACCCACGGAGCGGCTCGATGACTGTAGCTCCTTCGTATTGTTCATCCGATCCTTGACCATGATGAACAGGTATGAGGTACCCCCTCTCGATCGTCTTAACAGAAAAAAAAGAACAAAAATTAAACAATATTGTAAAAATCCCTTATTGGCAAATGCTTTTTTTACAATATATGAAATTCATTGTATTACCTTTCGTAACAGTTGTGAAACTACCTTTATCTGTTGACCTCTTGTAAGTAGACTAGAGAGGGATACACCTGTCACTCTGGCCATTTCCATATAAATAATAATACACATAAGTTTGTCTAACAATCTAAGAGGTAGGTATGCATCTTTTAAGCAGTATACAGCGAGACGCCGCCTCGTTTGAGCATTCCCATTTTGCAAATCAGAGATGATGCTGTGGTGAACATCTTCCTTTTGTTCTTGAAGGAAATGGTAACTCACGGCGTTTAAAGTATAAGAGCGCAGTTTGTAATCTCTAACTAAGACCAGTAACAGATCAAAAGGCACACGTCCTTCAAAGTTAACAAATTTGTTTTCTCTCCTGCCCATCTGTTTGCTCTGAAGTACTTGATTTTTTATCACAGATCTTATATTTTTTATTCGACCTAAATAATTGAAGTCCATAACGTGTAAGTGTTGCGCGCGATTGATCAAGTACGGGAAATCGAAATTATTGATGTTGTATCCGGTAAATATGTCGGGATCCAGTTGACGTACGAAATCAGCCCATTTCTTAAAATGATATTTAAAAATGCATAAATACTTGTATTACTAGAAAAGTAGCGAGTAAATAAATAATTTTCAATAGGTACCTCTAACATTGAACTTTCTTTTTCAAAACTTAATACTTGACATCCAACTATTGGTGCACATGTGTCCAGTGTGAAGATATTTCTTAAAAATGGTTCACTCTCTCCTTGCAAAATTACCATATTAGCTATTTGAATAACGGGATCATGCTCAGGTTCCGGGAAAATTCCTATGTAAAATTTAAATTCCAATATAATGTCATTAAAAGCTTAGATATCTTCACTTCTCTAATTTTTATAAAACTCATACCTTTGCGACCAGCGCATTCAATATCAAAACTAAGAATTCTAAATGGTGCAACTTTAGACCATTCTCCTTCAGGAGCATGAGCAACAAATTGATCCCAAGCTACATCACATTCCAATTGACATCTAGTGATCTGGGCCATGTTATGATTATGCTTTCCTCTTAATTTCCATTTTCCTGGCTTTAGTTCTATCCATGAACATCCTACCATATGAGTATCGGCCATGAATCTGTAGTACATTGTAAAAGAAGATTTAATTCGGAATAAGATAGAAACTACTAAAATAAAAAATATACGCATAATTTTCTACCTTATATCAAAATCAATGTTACTTTCATAAGCTGTATATTTATGATCAAGAGTAGGAAACACAACCTGAGTTTCTAGTAATCTTTTACAAGGCGCAATTAATCTTGGTAAAGCAACTGTTATTTTCAAAAATTGAGACTTTTTCTCTCCGGTATAACCATACACTGTTTGACGTTCAACTATTTCAACTGCCAAAATAAAGTCTTGAATATTGTCATTGTTGTTCTTCATATCATTTTTTACCGCAGCGTTTAGTGCTTCCTGTGATTTAATTTAATTTAATTTAATTTAATGAATAAAAAGTGATATACACTTCATTTAATTGTATCTTAATTTTTTTGTCTTGTATTGTACGTGCCTTGAATGATTTACAATGCGAATTATTAAATGATGGATGTGCTGATACAAAGAAGTATGGACTGAAACCATGTACATGACAACAAACAGAATTTCCCTGCTCCGTGACTCCGTACATTCTCATTACTGGTACTGGTCCCATTCGACTTCCAGGCATGCCTGGCATTGGTTTGTCTGGGATAAAGAGAACACTTTTGTTAATCTAATGGGAAACCAGTTTATCGATCTATATTGTTTAACAATAGCCATATTTTACCTGTGTAATGATCAACATCAATCTGTTGAAAACACAAAGTATCCTTTGATGGGTCCAAAGCAGGTGGATCCGGTCTGCTCCATTTCGAAGATGTGTTTTCTTGCTCTGGGCCCTATGATAATAGAAAGAAATAGATTCGTACTTTGATTTGAAATTAATCATAAAATACATCTCTCTTTTTGCTACTCACTTCTCCAAAAATTTGCGTCCCTTCGTTGAAAAATTCATCTTCAATGTCATCCATCGCAGCAAGCTCAGACTCGAATGTGGATGGTTCCTCATCGTTTCTAAGAGAAAATTGAAAAGTCACTCTTTTTTACTGATTCGCATAATTTTTTTATTCATCAACTTGAAGGTTACAAGAAATTCCTAGTAATAGTTCTGCCGAAAACAAAAAAACTATAAGAATCAGCATAATCGAAAATACTCACTTGGTTTTTTTGTTGACTGCTGGGGACGAGTACGATCGTTTACTCATTTTGCTTCAATTGAAAACAATGCAAATACGAAGCTCCAAAATTATTGGCGATACAAACTATACGCGCATGTCGTATAAGTATGGTCGAATAGATCAGAGGCACACAGTACGAAATCCCGCGCAATTCGTTCCTATACGGTTCTCAAACTCATCAGTCTCATATCGCGATAGTTTCGGCGGTTTCTTGAAAAGCTGATGCCCAACAATTTTCTTTCGAATATTTGTTCGTACAATTTGAATTTAGTTATTAAAAATACATTGAAGAGTTCTTCTATTATAAAAGAGAATGGATAGACTCGATAAACTTGATACCTGCGTAAGTACTGATAAATCAAAGCAACATACTTGATCGCTCGTTATACGGTCGTGGGCTTTCCGCCGCAAGAGGGCAGCAGCAGGCAAGCGCCGCAATCGCGAAATAGTTCCAATCCAGCGTACACACACACACACTACTTGCAAATTGCAATGTAAGTATATATAAGTACACAGAGAACGGGGAGCTGAGACCCGAGTCAGCCGAGACTGGCGAGAGCCAAGCCGAGCAGTGCTGCGGCGGACAGGTTCATCGCTGTGGGTGTGCGCGCGCGCGCGTCTGAGTTAATGTTGTCGCTTTGACGTATGCGGATCATGAGTAGATTCAAGTCGACTGACATTAAACCACGTAACCAGTCGACTTCCGCGCGCTCTTCGTAAGTACAGACTTGTTTACATTTGTTCAACATTGGCTATTTTTCCTACATTTTTCCATCCGCGCGACATGTCCTCCATCAGCGTAGAGAAAAGAGAGCGGCTGTGCTTGTGATCTGTACGACCAGGCGTCGGTCGCAGCAATGGTCGACCCATTTTCCACGTCGGCTGTAGTTTTCCCTGCGCGCCATAACTCGACACGCTGACATCTCCTCCGCTATCGCTCGTCGAGTTCGGGCGATCGCTTAATCGATTTCCCGAGTCCGACTTTCAATAAGGCGTAACATCTGGCTGTAAGGCAGCATCTCCCTATGCGTATGCAAGCATATACCTTATGAGATCGTCGGATTGAGCCAATAGTTTCAACCTTTTCGCGCGGTAGACCTGCAGAAGGAAAACTGTTCATTTGGATCCTTCGCAGCGACTGAAAAATTCCATCTGTTAATGATGCGCTCAAAAACGTCATTTCTCTTGTTATTCGATGGCTTCAAAAAAGTAACATCGTAAAAACTTGAAAGGTATAGGCTTTTACCGCTGCATATTTACACTTTTATTCCTAAAAAATGGGACTGGATCTCAGCTACGAAGAGTTGCGCGCTCGCGCTTGGACAGTTGGACCGTTCATCGATCACTGTTATCCCTTTTTTTTCTTTCATCAGTAGGTAGATCGTCTCTTTTTTTTTTTATACGCGGAGCTCACTTTTTGCGCGCTCAACTTATCAATTTTAGTATCCTCCGTTTTAAAGGCCGCTTATCACCGCGCGTGTATATGTAGATAAAATTTATTATCCACGCTCGAATTTCCGGACACAGTGCAACTTGCTAGAACGTTCGTCAATGTCCACAGTACATTGAAATTCAAAAGACGAACTTTTTTAATAAACTTTGACGAAAAATTTACACGAAATTTCCAAACATATAAGAACACTTACGATTTTCTTTTTCAGTTTGTTTCATGGTATATAGTTGAAATCCAAGCAGAACCATGGGTGACGGCGGCGAGGAATTCGATCCATGCGCCTGCATGTGGAACCACGATTTGGCAATGCGGCGACTTTTATCCATTGTAAGTATACGTTTTTCTAAAATTTTTCATTCCTTCTGTTCAGTGTTTACAGTTGTGTGATACAACAATTAACTCGAGACAGAGCTGCAATTTCGTAATGCTTTTGTCATTTCTTGTTTCCTTACTTCCTATTACTCAATGTTTACTACGTTAAATGCTCCGAGTATTTTTCGCTGACAAGTAGTTTTTTGTTTGTAATCGCAGCGGTGGAATGTGAAATCGATAAAACGTCTCTTAACACGCATACAAGTCTGATGATTTCTCTTAAATTTAATTGTACTATAATTTTACTGTTTCAGCTTCGACAATCGCAATCCTACTGCACAGATAACGAGTGTCTTACGCTATCCAGACGTACGTTACTTTTTACTTCCATTACTACTGTCTTAAAAACTTTTTTTAACAATGTTTATTAACGTATGAATATGTACTTGTGACAAATCACTAGTGCCTGGTCCAGGAAATACACCGAATGAGGTAAACGACTTCCGAATGATGATTTTCTTGTTTGCAATTGTTGGCATGTTGCTGTACGCTCTGAGACCTAATTCACTTCGGCAATCTGAGAACGGCTCGAAGACTAGGGATAGTGGCCCAGTCAGTACAATTTAATTTGAATGTCTTCTAAAAAATTTCGCCATTACTATCAAATAATTAATGATTTTGTAAAATAATCGTTACAGGGTTCTGATGGCGAGCCACCTCTGCCTCCTCCCGCCGTTAATTAAAAATTCATGGAAGACATATAGCTTGTGGCTGGCTCTGTCAAGCTATAACATTTTTTCAAAACCCTTATAGAAGAAATATATGTTCTTCGCCAAGTTTTTGGAATTCTGCATTTGAAGTGTTTTCAAGTGCATTATTGTAACAGACAGGGGCCAAAATATTTTATTTTAGTAGAATCTCATGTATAAAACGAGTGGATTTGTGGTAGAAAAAAACCAATGTTGCAATTAATTATTTAATTAGATAAAAAAATTGCAACCATTATACCTTAAAACTTTATTATCTACTGTTTGTACAACATTCTATTTGTATAGCGAAATATGAATTAAAGTAGCGGGATGATTATAAATTAAGGAAGGAATTTGACTGTTTGAAAGCAATTGTGATTGCAAGCTAAGGAAGTATTAAAATATCAATAAGATCTGCATTTGTATGTGAAATCGTGTTTCTAGTGAAAATCAGTGATATTACGAAATTAATTTGTTTTTGAAAATATTTATGTTTGTACATACAAAAATTAATTAAAATATAAATTAATGAAACGATCAATGCAAAAAATTATTTATACATTTTTCCCAATGTTAAAAATGTTTGTCGTCTAAAACACGAATAACAATTAATATTCAATCTTCAAGAATTAAGTCATATAAACATGGTATTACAATAATACAAGCTCAAAAAGTATATATTGACCAAGGCTTTTTTTGCAGACATCTTCCATCCTATTTTATTAACCTTACAATATAAGAACTACATAATGTACTTCATACGTAAAGAATTTTTTTTTTTTACGAATAGTGACTAACCTTAATTAGTATTTTTCATTCATCATTATAAAAAAAAAAAAGATAACACTTATTTACAGGAATCAAAGGATTCTCCTTTATGTTTTTTGGCAACCTGCTTATCCTCGGGATTGTCGGAGGATTTCTGTAACCTTGGTATTCTTTTGTTCTTTAAGAATGCCATAGTATCGGTAGATGATCTGAAATTGAAAAAATCGTGTTAAAAGCATTAGCATTGACATATTTTCGATGGCGATAGTACTTATAGTATTGAATGATCGATAATTTACTTTGTGGTTGTCGTCGTTGTCGTCACCGCCGCTGCTTCTTTCTCCTCGAGTAAGTTGCCGTCCGTTGTGCATAAGGTCTGGTTTAACGGTTGAGGAATAATGGTTTGAGAGACTCCACTTTTGCTCGGGTCACTACTGATCTCGGGACTTTGCGTCGTAGAGCAAGCAACAGTTGATTTTTGTTCTGCTGCTTCTAAAGTTTTTTTCTTATTTTCAGCTTCTGCTTTCGCTGTTTTCGATTCTACCTCAGGTTCGGGTTTCTGTTTTAACTGTCCATCTTGCGTGGGAAAAACCAATTTCGGAAGATTAATTGTCTTATCCCCTTTGGTATTGTTTACCAGGTCTGTCAATAGGTTTGCTATTTCTTCTCTTTTTCGTGTAACGATTATTTCTTCGAACCATGTTTTGAGGGTTTTAATTGGTAATGTGTAGTCCGTGATAGGAGTCTAAAAGTATATTTAGTTACGCATAAAATTGTTTATTATAAAAGTAATTGAATTACAAGTGACTCGTACCTTAAAGAAACTTTCGACATATTGCAACACGTACAAGCCGCAATCAGTAAAATTCGACTGCTGGGGAACTCTGGGGCAGGCTCCTTTAATAGTGTCCTTTGAAAAAAGCTTTTCTGAACCCATCTTTGCTAGATATTCACAACTTAAATAATCTCTTAGCGTTGCTACAACTCGACATCTGCTAGCTCCAGCCAGCGAATCAAATATCAATATGCAAGGACTAAGAAAAAAAGACATTATTATAGAATTCATATTTATCATCTTTGCTTTTTGCGTAAAAATACACCATTTATGAAATGAATGATACATACACTTTATTGACTTCTTTGACTGATGGTGTCTGGCAGTTTGTCTTTTCTGCTTGGTCGACATTTGCTTTGGACTCAGCTTCATCCTATCAGAAAATATATTCATATCTCATGAATAAAAAAACTTTGAAAATTGAAGCAGAAGTGTCAAATGATCAAGAATATAAACTCACCTCTTCATCGCTATCAGTTTCCATTTCTTCATCATCTCCTTCAGCCTCATCTCTTTCTGATCCGTCGTCGTTCGTATCTAATAGTATAGTATTTACTGGTGTGATAGTTGTTTCGCCGATCATTCTGACATTTTTAGCTTTCACATCTTTTTTCTTTTTGTCAGCCACTTTTTCATCGGTAGATTTTTCTTCAGTTTTCAATGCAACAGTGCCAACTAAACCAGGGTAACATATAATAGCTAAGAACCAATGTGCACTGGAAATTAAAATGATTTTGTGATTTTGAAATACAATTGTAAAAATAATACCTTTCGTTGAAACGATAACTTACTGTTCATTAATAGGAATAACAATAAAATCTTTTTCAAAAATATTAACATTTTTAGTCCACTTTTGAACTCTTGCGTGACGTTTAGCAGCTGCTGATAGATTTTCGGTATTTTCTGCCGCTTGTGTATGCGGACTTGTCAGTCGTTTATAAAAATACGAACTAAATACATGAGTCCTATTATGGTCAGTTGTCGAAAGTATTTCTAGCGTTAAATATTTTAGATAAAAGTCTATAATAACATCATTTAAAAATTGATCTTCGCCCAAACAAATAAAGTCTTCAGTGTTAATAGCAATTCCACCTTTGGCAGGCGGAGGTGGATATACCGTTATACTGAAAAAATGAATAATTCACATTATTACAATGTTTCATTTTTCTTAGTATTTTTAATAAATCAATCAATAAATATAATTACGTTTGTATAACTCCATTGGAACTCGTGCTGATAGAAGATGTTGCACAAGTTTGCTTTTTCACAGAATTTTGTACAGTGATGAATTGTTGTGTACTCTTCTAAAAGATTGAATATTTTTTTACTATGAAAATGTAAAAACAATTGAGAGTCATCGATATTACTAAACTTACTGTTTTCGGTGATGCTTGTACAAGAATATCGTTAGCTTCCTTTGCATTTAATTCTTCATGTTTGTGTTTATATATTTCTTTGAGTGTAGCTTTAGGTTCGTCCAAGATTTTATCAGGTAAGAGTGTTATTCTCCTGTGCGTCTGGTCTAAAAATTATGAAACAAATTCGTAAAAATTTCGTCACTTTTTAGTGTTTCTGGGTCGGCAATACATACCCTTGCCAGCAGGATCAAAATATGGGCCTATTGGGTCTTGCATTCCTAATAACTCTCTTATTCTTAATGCAGACTGTGGAGTTATGTAGAAAAATAGAACGGGCATTGATTTAGAAAAATGTAACAAAGCTTTAATCAAATCGTTAGGCCCAATATCAACAGTAATAAAAGAATTATCTGCAAAATGGCAATGAAAAATATTTAAGTATTTTTTTTATTGAAATTATCAATTATTAAACGGCTTACTATATTGAATTATATATTTACCATCTTCTAAAAGCGGTACTTCTAGTTTCAAGCCTGCAGACGATATGAGAACGGGATCAGTCGGAGCATATTTATAAGATCCTATTCTTACAGTTCGGCACGGCAAATGCGTAGTTAAATTACTCGTTATAGGGTCTGGTAGATTTTCTTCTTTTATACTACCTAATATTTGGATGAAACACATATCATAAGGCAAATCACGGATTGTTGCTAAACTATTAATAATTAATTTATTTAAATACGTACTCGTTGGGTTTTGACTATTAATGCATGTATCATTTGTAATTATTGGTTCTTTATCAATAATCCTGTAGGATTCCTCACAATGTGTTGAGCTTAGTGGACTCAATCCATCTTTATTGACTCCTAATCGCTTTTTTCTGTTATCATCTTCTTCGTCGGAAGATATGGTTAAGCATTCTGGTTCCTTTACTTGTTTTGGTCGCGAAACTCCTCGACCTCTACCTCTGCCCCTTTTTGAAACCGCATCCCGTTCAGGTTTTTGCACTCCAGATTCACCTTTTTTATAAAACGTCTAAGAAAGATTTGTATGATTAATGTGTCACAGACAGCTAATATTACGTGAAATTTTAACATAATAAGAAAAGTGTAAAAACATTAACAAAAATAGCTTACTTCCGGTGGCAGAGTGCTGTCCTTTTTAACCGGCGCACCAGAACAAATCGGTATAGCTTTAACGTCATCTGGCAATCTTCTTTTACACCTTTGGCAGGTATTGAAATCAATCGCACTCATTCCACAATATTGACATACAGCTAGCATCCCCTCAACATATTTTGGTGCCTATTAATTTTCATATAAAAGTTGCATATAATTTGATTTTTACATTTTGCACATAAAACATAGTTATTAAAATATTTAGAATTAGAACTATGTTATGAAACATAAACTTATTCAAATTAAGTGTATTATGCTATACAAGAATCAATTATACACAAAAGTTAATTTATAACAGTGCAAAAATATTTCATGTAATTAAAAAGTGTGATGGAGCAAATACTATTAGAATGTAAATAAATGGTTTCCATGTAATAATAGAGTTTCTCGGTCTTAATTTTAGAGAAAAATGTTAACTAAAATAACTAATATCACAAAAAAAAATTAAGAGTGAAGTTGATCAAGTTAAAATAATGATATTTATATATACATTCTGAAGATAATTTACTTTTTCTGCTGATGGTGGTAAATAATAAAAGACGATCCATAATTAAAAGAAATAGAAGCTTTAATGTTATCGCTATTATATAAATGTAAAAGTTCATCAATCGAAAAACTTACTATTTTACTTGGTGGTGCGTGCGTCAAAGTTGATGGACTGCAATTATTACTTTTACCCCTTGAAAAAAAAAATACAAGCCTTCATCGTTATACCGAAAAACAAGTGATTTATTTGTTATATCACAATGATCTTACGGTGATTTTGTATCTGCAACATTGGTAACAACTGTTGTTGTTTCCACAGTCGTAGTAGTAACATGCTGTTCTTCTTCAAGGCTTGCTGTTCTAGGTGTAACATCCACTATGTAGTTTATACCAAGAGTTGGATCCGACACCAAAGACACGTGAGGATCTTGAGTGGAATATATACTTGCCTGTAAAAATAGAACTAATTACTTTCAATTCTTTCAATGGTAAGTAGAAGGTATAACTCTCAAAAATAAAAAACTACGAAAAAGAAAATAAAATAAGCAAAAATTATAACCGTTACTTGTTCAAGAAGATCTTGGACGGTACAGTCTTCTTTAGGGACTTCAAAAGTAATCAACCTTTGCTGCCCATCCGCTAAAATAACAAGCATTTTTGCTTCATTCCCAGTAATTTGATGTTGCACTATTGTCGTGTGAGGATCGCTTATTTCTTGCTGTAAATAAGCAACACTCTCACTAGAGTTCTCTTCTGGATCTGATTTTGCAGTACAATTCAGTCTCTCCAATTGCACCATATTATCACTTGAATCGACTTCCATTAGCTGCTCTGCACTTTCATCAACTACAGCTGCTTGAATTTGCCGATTCTGTTGTGCCACTTGTGGTTGTTGCTGTTGTTGAAGCATCAGCCGCTGCAACTGTTGCTGCTGTTGCTGCTGCTGCTGCTGCTGCTGTTGCGGGTTTTGCTGACGTTGCAATAATTGCCCCATAGCTCTCTGTCTTTGAACAGGCCCTTGCGCTGACTGAACAGATCGTTGAGCAGAATTAACGGCAACTACGGGTTGCTGTTGTTTTTGCAATTGACGCTGCTCGTTGTTTTGTTGTCTCTGTTTCAAATTGGCTTGTTTTATTCGTTCGCTCAAATGGCCCATTTCCGGGATATTTGGAGATAGTGCATTCTTCGACAGTGGTGCTGAATTTCTCTGAGACGCAGTCGCGTGAATCGGTGGTCGTGCCTGAGGTGCTCGTGGAGGTGTTGTCGACTGATTCACGTTTATTCCACCTGTTGATGCCCTCGAACGTATGGGTAAAGATATAGTCGAATTGCTTGCAGCAGTTGAATTACGTTTCATCTTTCCAATTTTGACAGTGTGAGGGTTTGCACCTTGTAAGGTGGTTCTCAAAATTCCAACAGGTGGACCTCCTAACGAATTTCGTTTTGTAAGAGGAACCAAACGTGTTGTTTTTTTATCGGGTCCAGCTTGTAATACAACGTTGGATGCTGATACCTGAGCCTATTTACAAACATAATTAGAAATTGCAATTAGAGACATTAAATTATTAATTTTACTTTGTACGCAAAAACAAAAATTCAAATAGTACTGACAGTAGTAATTTGCTGTTGGGTCCTTACAGTATTTGGGACAAAACTTTTTACAGGTAAAGGCTCTTTTTTAATCACCAGTTCAAACTGTTCATTATTTTCCCTTGTGCTTAACCAATTTCCTTGATTCCCTGGATAACAAAAATAGCATTTGAAGTTATTTAAATTTTAGTAGATAAAAAAAAGACAAAAATAATCAGTCATATTTTCTTTTACCTTTAAGACTATTGTCACCTTGAAACCTTGAGTTTTCAGAGTCTATTTTATTGTATATGGTTTGCTGTATTGGTGGGTCATTTGATTTAATTATGTACACACTTTGCCTAAAAACAGAGATCATTGGATATGCAATATTAATATAAATAATTAAAATATAAGTTTGATCAGAAGAATAAAAATAGATGAAAATCAGAGAAAATTTGACAATGAATGGATAATGGAAGCTAGATCCATTCTGAACAGTTTCAGTATTTCAAATAAAAAAAAAACATTGTCATGCAGCAATGTGAAGAACTTTTCACATATTTTATAATATTCGATTAATCTTATTATTTAAAGAAGAAAGAAAAGAAATGGATTACAGTTGATCATGCTTTATGAAATTACCGTTGTTCCAACTGATCATTAGCAACTTGCGCTCCTACATTAATTGTTGGTTGTGAAAAAATTGTTTGCTCAGCGCTCTCAGGTGAAGTAGCGTAAGCTACTATTGGTTGGGATATTTGCACATTTGCACCATTATGAATATCCTCAACTACAAACTGAACTCTCTGTCCATCAATAGAGCATATTTGCACATCCTCAATACTATACGTACCATTTGGATTGGTCACCAAATTATAGTATTGTGCCATAGTATTTAATGCACACACGATTAATAGTCCACTTCTCACTTGTGTTTAGGTCAATAGGAAATTGTTGCTGCTGAAAAAATGTTGAAATGCAGGAGTCCATTTAAATCATCACCTCCTGCTCTGGATATCTGCAATATCAACCTATTAAGAAAAAATTCAAATTACTCAATGTATAAAAGATGACTTTAGCAATATTGGTATTTAATTGTGAATTTTCTATGAAAGAGATATTTATTGAACAGCAACAACATCCTAATGCTCCTATGATGCTCAACTATTTATACTTAAACTTTATTAATTAATCAACCAGAAACACAATGTTTTACAGCTTTTGAATTGACGCTGTATCTCCAAATTTCCAAAAAGCTTAGTAGAGACATCAGTCAACTCTGACAGTACCATACACTTTTAAACAGCAGAGTATCGAGATGGCATGCAATTCTGCATTTCCATAGCAAAAGAAAAGAGCCGGTACAATGTCAAGAAAGAGCACATTTTTCAATCCCCTAACTGAATAAGCTGCAGGTAGCTGTTATGTAGACTACGATGAGTTGAAAAAAGTTTGAAAGCAGAGCGAAAATATCCAAGACCATGGTTTACTAAAGGAAAATCACAGACAGCTTGTTGCACAACCTGACTGAAATCCTCCACTTAGAGGCCAAACCTACAATTCGAATTTCATCGACAATGCGTTAGAGCAACGGATCCTGGGCAGCTAATGGTAGCCCTGCATGACGAAATGTCTAGCACACGCGCGGGAGCTATCCCGTGAACCCATCCCGAAGAGAGCATAACCTCTCAATGGCAAGGAGCGCGCGGGTCCCTCTCCTGCATCCCAGCGCAGTTGTATCGGGTGCAATAATGCTGCTTGATTGATATAAACATCGCATGCAGTGTGTATATACTTACACAGAGAGGCTTGTTTGGCATCGGAGAAGCCAAGCGAGGACGGCTCCGGAGGAGAATGAGAATAAGACACTGGGCTCGCAAATTGCGCGCACGAGGTGATCGCGGTCGCTCGGCAACGAGGAACTCCCGCGAGCCGCGGTACGTATTCGCGAGGCAATCCGAGTACAGCTACTTTTAGAGCTACATTACAACAACAACCTGCGGAGAAGAGTGCTCGTGCACGAGGTAAGGGAGGCAGCCCCAGCTGGAAGGGAGGGGAAGGTATCCGTATAGTAGATTTTGCAGACCGAGGCGAAACTTACTGTGCCTCTCTCACTCGGCTGGCTGCGGTGCTGCTTCGCGTGTGAACACTGTACACACAACAAGAACTATCGATGCTGGCGTGCGAGGGAGAGAATCGCATTGAGGTACTCGACGAGTTGAGAGTCTTGTCAACGGAATCTGAAACTCAGACGATCCGAGGAGAAGGATGCAGAGGCACCAGCAGTGATGGTACTAGTATCACGGACCAGCGGCCGATCAGCAGGCGACATCGCGGGAGCCCGCACCTTGTTCTTCTCTTCTCCTCTTTCACTGCGCGATTAGCGATTGATGAGATTCCGTCTCTGGTTATGAGCAGTCGAGCGAGACGCGATTCCGAGCCTTAATTCTTTATACTTGCTCCAATCTCTCGTCGTGTAAATAGTGCGAACGGAGGCAGGCGGCAGGTGAGATGCGGCACGAACTCGACGGGTCTCTCTTTTCGTGCACGCTGCAGAGCACTCGCCAGTTCGTTCCTACCGACTAAGCTCTGTTATATACCGACTGACTCTATCTCTCTCTCTCGCACTCGGCAGTCAGTGCATTCGCATCACTATATATTCACTCGCAGCCTCGATCCGCGAGGTTTGGCTACAAAAGTATATAGGTATATTTTACAAGGAGCAGCACCGGTTGCGCGCGCGCTCTCGCTCTTTCTGTGACTGAACATTCCTTTGACTTGATGGCTTGTAACTTGTAATGGCAGCTATGGGTTTGCGGTTTGGGCATATATAGTCGAATGGGCCTGATCCAGCCGCGGTAGTGTCTGGATCATACACGATGCACTTTGGGTATCGCAGGCGATGCTGGATTGCTACGTGCGCGCCGTCTTTTTTAGCCGCAACTTTTTTTCTTCGCAAGTTGAAAAACTAAGTAAATGACATCTTATTTTATATTATCAACTAAAAAATAATATAGTTGTATATTTAATTTACTTGCTCATAAAATTGATTACTTGCAATAAATGATAGGACTGAAATTGTAAACAGTACCACACACGCTACTATAGCAAAACTAGGTGCGTATTTCATATTTGTAATTTGCATTTTATTCGCATGAAAATGATCGATGCGCCCTTCTTTGAAGACGCGCCCTAAAGTTTTTACTATTATGAATCAAATTTTGCGCAACGATAGCAATTGTTATACTAATACTAATCGCGCACACAAAGAGCAAAAAAACGAACATTTCGCTCTCCAGAAAATATATCACGATATTTGCAAACGAGCATACCTAATTTATTGGATGCTGAGTGCTGACGCTATTGCTTGTTCGAAAAAGCAATGGCGACCAGTTCAAAAGCGTAGGATAGCCTGCGCTGCACCACGTGATGGAAAACTCCTCCGCGATTGGCCGCCAAGCGAGACACGCCGAAACTTGAAAGAGAATTCAAAATCCTAACGCTTCTTTCAGACTGCCGTGCGTCAACTGTCGTTTTTGCCGACGAGAAGAGAGGCACACGCTGCACGGCCTAGGAAGCGCACTCGGAGCTGCAAGTGTCCTCCGATTTTGCCAAAATATACCCGATGAAGTATAACCGAGGGCCGAAGATAGAAACATGAGCACGAGCGATTCACGGAGTTCAAATTAAGAATCGGTTCGGGGAATTATTTGTGAAAGTGGAAAGGGAGTTTGACGTATTGTGCGCGAGGAGTGATCTCTGAGTGGTGAAGTTCAACGAGGAGACGAGCTGCATAAGTACAAAGTTGTTTTCTCGAGGTTTGAAAGCTTTTTATTCTGCAGTTTTTCCTAAAGTTAACTAAATTGTAATGGCTTCGGAACTCGATGATTGAGAAATATTTGGCCGAGTTTATGGGTTACGTAGGCATGTAAACAAACGTTTCTAGTGGCTGTTTATACTTTTTATCCATCCATTAATTGCGTTTTTGTCGAGTTTCTCGTGCGATTTATATGCGACACAGTTATTAATAATTATTGGTGTACTGATTATTATTAATTTACGAAAATGTGATTTCAGATCATAAGTACGTTATTAAAAGACTCAGCTGCAGTTTTATTGCAGGGTAAGTGTATTATAGTCGAATGCGCTGTGTTTGATAAAGATTATAGAATACAGGGCATACAAATTTATATGTATTACATTTCTTTTTTAGATGGAATCTCGCCTTCCAAAGCTGAATTTTCAATTCAAAGTACCTGCTAGAACTGTGACTGGTAGCACAACAATCAATTCCATTAAGTCAACAACTGCATCAAATGGAACTGATGCAGCAGAGAGTGTGACTAACAAACCATCACAGACTTTAACAAAAACTATGAGTACAACAAACATTAATTCGAAATCGACAACAGATGAAAATAAAGCGCCATTAACACGTGCCAAAACCATGACTACATTATCAAGGACAAATACTGCAACAGTGGCCAGGGGAGTGCAGAAGCGGCCAGGACTTGCCAACAATACTATCGAACCTAAAAGAGCTAATTTGAGAACTACAATGAAGGCATCAGTAGCTAGGCCTGTTAGGCCTGCAACAGTTTCTGGTGTTTTGCCAAGGGCTGCAGCTACAGCAGCAACATCAGCAGCAGCAGCAGCAGCAAAAACAGCTGGTCCTAAACCAAACAAATGGGACTTTAAAGGACGGTTGGAATATACTAGTAATGAGTTGACAGCGTTAAAGCAGAAACATAGGGAAATAACTACGGAATACAACAATATGCAAGATGAAATTACAAGTCTTAGAGAGAGCGAGAGCAGTAATAGATCTAAAGCTGAAAAGTTGGAAAAGGCTGCTGATGTATTGAAGAAAGAAATAGAAGCTTTAAAAATGGAGATAGATACCCTGCAAAAAGAAAATAGTAGTTTAGTTAAACGATTACAAGACACTAAAGATTTATGCGACCAGAATGCTGCATCTTTAGATCAGTGTAAGGATGAGCTGAAAGTTAAAACAAATCTATTAACTGAGCAAGTTGATGTAATTACAGAATTAAAAGGTCAGTTAGAGCAGGAAAAGAAATCTAATGAGGAAAAAGAAACAAAAATTGAAAATTTAACAGAAATAGTTCAAACTATGGATAAAGATAGAAGAGCTCTACATAATTACATTCAAGAACTTAAAGGAAATATCAGAGTATTTTGTAGAGTAAGACCAAAGATCCCCAAAGAAGCAGGAAAAAAGTATGTATATACAAAGTTCACTGTTCATATTCTATCTACATATATGATGTATTATCACCATAGATTACAATTTAAACTAATTCTTTCAGTACTTGTACCATCAATTATCTTGATGAATGTACCCTTGAAGTAGGAAAATTAGAAGGAGAAGCTGGTAACAAAATGAAAACCCAGCGCCAAGAATTCAGCTTTGATAAAGTATTCCCACCAAATACATCTCAAGAAGACGTTTTCCAGGAATTATCAATGCTTGTGCAATCTGCCATCGAAGGCTACAATGTTTGTGTGTTTGCATACGGTCAAACTGGTTCAGGTAAAACTTATACAATGGAAGGATTTCCTGGCACAGATAATGAGGGCATGATTCCTAGGACGGTATGAACGACTCCTGACTACATTTTTCGAACTTATTATAGCACACAGTGGTTAACTTGGTGATCTTTGTTTTCTAGGTCAAGCATATATTCAATGAAATGAAGCAATTCGAAATGCTCGGCTGGGAGTACAAGATTGAAGCAAGCTTTCTCGAAATTTACAATGAACAGATAGTTGATCTTCTCGACTATACGCGAAAGTCACACGAAATTAGGATGGCAGATAGTAAAGGAAGTGATCTTTACGTTAGTAATCTTCTAGTTCAAGAAATTAACAGTCCTGAAGAATTAAATCAATGTCTATTGATTGCTCAGGAAAACCGAGCAATGGCAGCGACACAATCCAACGAACGGTAAAATTATCAACGTATAAGTCAAGCGTTTTTACAATTTGAGAAATGAAACTAATAAAGAAAATATTTTATTTATAGGTCATCACGGTCCCACTCTGTTGCGAGAATACGGTTGATAGGTACTCACAAGACTAAACAAGAAGTTTCCATTGGAAATTTGAATTTAGTCGACTTAGCTGGCTCTGAGCGGTTGAAGAACGAGGAAGCAGCGAGGGTCGCTGAGACAAAAAATATCAATAAGTCTTTGGCCAATTTAGGGCATGTCATTTTAGCGTTACTTCAAAAGCAAGACCACATACCTTACCGAAATTCAAAGCTAACTCATTTGCTCATGCCTTCTCTAGGAGGCAATTCCAAAACTCTTATGCTTTTAAATATCTCCCCTCTAGAAGAGTCATATAATGAAACGCTGAATTCATTGAGGTTTGGCAGCAATGTTAATAATTGTAAAACAGGTACTATTAAAAAGGTAAAGACTGTTTTATAAAAATCTTATCCAATTTGCATTTGATTACATTCAACGCCGAAACTGTACAAATTATACTACCAAAGTTGGCAAGAATGGAGTCTTCTTTGAGACTGATTCTGACATAAATATTTGGAGTAACCAACAAAAATACGAATATAATTTGGTCGAAAGAAAAAACAAATATGATTGACACATTTCGCATTCAAAGTCATTGAATTATAAATATTGTTTTTAATGTGTACCATGATTATAGGAGATACGGCTATATACTGTCGGTATTCATTACGATTTCTCATTTTTATAATTTGACTTAGAAAATTGCTTATGATACATCTATTATCAATAAAGTTATAAGCTTTTTGCCTGTATAAGTTGTACAAGATGATTAATAATTTTTTACAGCAGAATTAAAAATTGTGTCTTTATATAAGATTCTATCAATTTAATATTATTTGACAATCATAACAAGTAGTTGTAACTTTTAAAAATTATTCCATATGAAAATAAAATAAAAGTATTGCAGAAAATTATTCTGCATGCTACGTTATTAAATCATTTGTGAATTATTATTATATTGTACAGATAATATTATAAATATATACATTTAACAAAAAGATGTCAATTGAGATTTTAAAAGATGTTTTAATCCATAGTAAATTGAGTAAAGTTTTTTTCAGCGTCTATGAGATTATGATGTAATACCTTTTGAAATGATTTTAGTTGACTTTAAACTGCTAACATAGAGTACAGAAACTTTTTTTATTAAAATTAAAAAATTACTTTGTAAAAATAAGTTCTACATTTTTTTTTAATTTGTAAATCGCAGCATTGATGCATTTTTGCTGCAATTTGAAAGGAAAATGTAATTGGACATACAATGTCGTACAAGCAGTTGACAATTGCAAATTCTATTTCTGTTTTATTCCTTTTGAAATTCTGCTACTGCGCTTCGAACTTTTTGCAACAATTCCGACATTTGATCATATTTACCAGTAGCGTCTGGTAAGTTTTCAAAGTTAATAACGTCACAAATGTCTTTCGAAAACTTTTCGGAAGATGGTAGCTTTCGGAAAGGCGAGGCACTTTTTAATATTGGCGTACCCAGATGTATTGACTTGACGATTTTGATAGTTTGCGTTTTCGATCCATTTTTTGGAGTAGAATTATTTACATTAATTTTATTTGAATCGGACTCCTTAGCATTTGCCGATTCTACTTCAGGTACTTCCGTCTCCGCTGAGCCTGGATTAGATAATTTAGTTTTAGTGGAATCCGGATTCGAGTGAGAACTGGATTCGTCTAATTCAGCAAGCAATTGTTTGTGTTTAGTTTCTAGATCAACTAATGATGGGGAATCGTTTCTGGATGATGGTGCTGTGCTTTCGTCCTAGAAAAAGACCCCAAACAAATTATTTGCAATCTTACGTTTTTCATTATTATGTTAAGTAAAAGATAATATACATTTGAGTGATTGGAAAGGTCCTCTTGTGATGGGCTTTCAGAATCGTCCACTCCTGGGGGAGGTGGTGGTAGTTCTGGTCCGTTATCTTTTGGCAGTGGAGGTATAAATAAATTTTTAACTGGCACACATTCGACTCGTGTATCTGAAAGAATCAGCGTTATTTACTTTAATAGTTTAGTATATACTTGAATTTTGCAAAGACAAATCTACCTTCAACTTCATCAATTTCCATTTCTCCTGGATTAACATCTGTCCTCACTATGGCATTAGCAGCATTCGGCATTTTTTTACGTTTGTACCCGTCGTCAACTTGTTTGTGACTTAAATAAGATATCATAGCATTTTTACTGGATTGTATTTGTACAGAAGATCCCCAGTACTCCATACCTTCCTATAAAATTAGGTTTGATCAATTTTCTTAGATTAAGAAAATGGTTGTCATTTTAAGTGCTTTCTTACGTCATGCACTCCTTCAGGATTTGCAACATTGAATCCAGGAAAGTCAATAATTTTCTTTATGTCATATTTATCTCTATCCCCTGGACATATAATTTCGCCTTCTTCATCTGAGTTTACTGCCGCTTTTCCAGCATCATCAAATAGTGATAAACCTGAATGTTGCTGACGTGCTTCCTCTAACCAACCTGGTGGATAACCAAGTGATCTCATCCTAAAACATCATTAAAAGAATATGTAAATGCTGAATATATGATACGATTTTCAAGCAGATATTAAGTTTACCTATAAATATGTCTTGGAAGTTCGTCATCCATTAGGCCCAGAGCTCTGCGCAAATTTGAACTTATTTGGCCGGGGACAAAGTGGCCATACTTTTGGTCATCCTCCAAGTGATACCTGGAATTTGTAGGCCCCCTCTTTGCAGCATGTTCTTTGCGATTTTTGTTTATGTTTAAATAATTACGGGGTAGATCACAATCACGTAGACTATGATTGCCCATACAATTGAAACAAGTCATTTTTGGACCAAAATCTTCTTTGATTTCCCTGTCTTCTTTAGGCTTCTCAAGACCTGTAAATTTCTAAAATAAGAATTCAGTTAAACACCTCACATGGCTATATAAAGAAACTTTATATTAAAAAAATATGATCCACATGCCTTGCCATACATAGGGATGTCGAGGTCATCTTGCATTTTAGGCTCATTCTCAATGGTAAACAGTAGATCATTGGGATGTTTATCTTCAATTATGCTTATGGATGAATCAAGTTCTGATGGATCTCCGTGCTCATCTTTGGCGTCAAATATCTGAAGCACCAAGTCTTCTATTGAAGTCGCAACTTTTCTCTTGCTGCTCTTTGACGATATTAGCTCCTTTAGAAAGCACTCAATTTTTTTATGGTAGCTCCTGGAAACCCCAATTCGTTTCGAAAATCAACGTTTTGACAGCCACAAAAGCGGTTTTCAAAAATAATAATCTCACCGAAAGGACGCAGGATCTCTGAATACGACCTTAAGAATCGGCTCAGTCTTCTTCTTTCTCTTGGGCATTGGCGTAGGTGGCTCGCGCTCCTCGTCGATCACGACGAAGCCAGGAGGCGCTGCACCCGGGGCCAAGGTCCCGTCGAAGATGACATCCGTCGTGTCCAGGATAATCTCGGAGAGGTTAGTTTCGTTGATGCAGTCGTTCTGGCTGATGCTCTCCTCCAGGCTCGTGTCCAGAGTTATCACCTCTGTCGGCGAGGCTGGGCTGCTCTGCGGAGAAGTCATTTTGCGCCGCTCCCCCGGGATATCCCACGCAATTTCGTCAGGTCGATCTCCCGTCAAGCATCGGGTTGCCCCGTGTGTTTATTTTTCTCGAACAAACCGCTGCAGACGCAATAATAATGCTGATCGGGACTACCTATATATCTTATATATTGTTATGGCGAGATTCGCGTGGACACTTTTGGACTTTAAGGGTATGCTCTCATACAACGTCAAACTTGCCAATTCAGCTGTGCTTTCCATATAGGTATATAAGCGATTATTCGGTTTTATGCTACTTTTTATAGGTACTTTGGGTTCGGAACAGAAAAATTGTTTCATTCATTGTATCAATAAAGCCTGCGGTATGGCATAATAATGTATATAGGTTATACCCATTTTCTCTGCGGAATAACGGAATTCATTTCGAAACAGACTGCATTAGAACGCACCTTTATACTTTATAAGCGCGCGTCGAATGTAATAGATAAAACAATAAATAGCAGGTTGTTTACAGTACATTTTTTCTTCCTTTTTCAAGACTATTGTTTGGGTTGTTCCATAAATGTACATATAATCCACGACGATTAGCTGATGCCAATAAGTTGAAAAAATAGTAAAAGTCAGTCGTACATAAGACAGGTACTTATAGGTAGGTATCATACACTGCTCGATTTTTTTCATCATTTTTGAGTCTTATCTCTTAACGGTATAACCTCAGCATCTTGCTCCGAAATTTCTCGATAACAGCATATAGGAGCGGTCGGCATACAGAGACACACACGGCTTCTCGCATCCAAGATGTCAAACGCGGAAAGCTTGCCGGATCTCCAAAAGGAGATCTTTGAGAAGATCAGCAACAATAAAACCGATGAACTGAAGGCTCTGTTCGCCTCTCATAAAATTAAAATCGACTTTATTGACGAGAATGGAATGAGCCCGTTGCAGCATGCCTGCTATAAGGGTAACAAGGAAATTGTACAGATGCTTCTTGACCACGTAAGATTTCTTCTTGTTTTCTAAATTTTCGTACAATTTGTTAAGGTTTCAAATTCTTAGTTTTATGTCAGGATTCTTATGATTTTTGCAAAATGCTGAATCAATTTCTTCTCACAGGGTGCCGATCCAAACCAGTGTAAACACGAACATCAATACACAGCCTTGCACTTTGCTGCTCTGAGCGGCAATGCAGACCTTTGTCAGCTTTTGATGTCATATGGTGCAAAAATGAGTGCAACTAACAGTGTCGGTAGGACTGCTTCCCAAATGGCAGCTTTTGTTGGAAATCACAATTGCGTAGCAACAATCAACAATTTTATTCCCAAAGCAGATATAGATTATTACATAAAACCGCAAGGTCTGCAAACAGAGCCAATGCTGCAACCACATTTAGCTGATTCCTTCCATTCATTTATAACACAGGTCAATGTTCATCCAGTTCGCGTCATTATGAATTTACAAAAGTTTCCAGGACTACTGGATAATTTGCCTATGGTGGGTGTCTTTTAGAAGTTTAATAAAATAATAATGCTATAAGCTTTTTTTTCTTTTTTTCTTAATGCAGATGATTTATATTTTTTTAGATTCAAACAGTTCTTGAAGCAATGCGACAAAGAGAAATGACCAGAGCAGAAGCTAATGAAGTGATGGCTTTCAAATATCATTACTTGAGTTGCGTGGTGGCTGAAGTTATCAAATACCAAAAGCGTCAAGAAGCTATGAAAGCTGATAAAATTGACAAAGAGAAGAGGCCTGATGAAAAAGTTGAAGAAAAGAGCGACGAGAAGAGGTCGGATGTCATAGAACTACTTGCTAAGAAATTTTTGAAATGCAAAAGTGATGGAACACTCGAGTATCAAGAATTATTTTTGAGAGAAACAGTAAGAGAGTTTCATTACAGAGAAAGTGCCATTTTTCGTCAGATGGTCGCTACTTTGGCTAGCTCAGATCCACCCAGTGCCATATCTGTCATTGCAGCAGCTATCAATGGACAGCGTGCTTTCACTGATAACGCACAAGATTGTGTCACTTGTGGAGAAGAAAAAGCCACAAAGAAATGCAGTAAATGTAAACAGGTCCAGTATTGTGATAGAGAGTGTCAGAGGCTACACTGGTTTATCCATAAAAAGACTTGTTCTCGTTTGGTACAATTAAATACGTCAAATGCCAAAGTACCTGATCCAAATAGTGAACAAATAAGCAATGCAGTAACATCAAGACTTAAAAATTTAGATATCAATTGAATCTTATTTATTTGTATTTACATGTATAGTTACTACTTTATCATATGCATACACAAAATGTTTTACATATTCATTCATTTTATGTCTGTATTGATCTCGCGATTCTAAAACCTAAATCTAAAATTTAAATAACGGTGCTGTTTAAAAAATGGGAGCCATATTTTTTAATTGATTCATGACAAATTTTACTTTTTTTACACAAGTTGATAATCTTTTGGTGTGACCAACTCATATTATGCCAACGAATTTTGTTGAACCTTTGCTTGAGTTAAGAAGAATTTTTGTCAATTACTGTAGTTCCAGCAAAGCTAATGATGTGAAAAGTAAGGCATTTGGAATTTGTTTTATTGTAATTTTATAGCTTCAAGTGCATAACTTAGGTTTTGTAATGTAATTTTATTAACAATGCTTAAGATTCTAATAGTAAGAGTACAGATTTTACATTCTATTTATCAAAGCAATATATAAAAACAAGGAATTATTTTGCTGTAAATTTAGAGAGGCCTTCCAGTAGACCAATGTATGCTGTGTGTTCATAGCTCGTACTCAATTCAACGAGTTTCTCTGTAAATTCATTCGAAATACCTTTTTCTTCCAAGTAGTTCATGAGGAGATCATACAAATACTGTAACAAAAATATGTAGTTGGTTAATAATCATGATAATGGACACAATCAACCATAAAAACGAAGAATCAGCAAAACTTACCCCGTCAATAACTTCTCCACCAACAGCATATACATTCTCTGTGTGTTCTCCGTCATAAAGAGTGATTTCATCAATGCCAAATATGTCGTCTGTAAAAAAGTAAATGATAATTTGTAAAGAGCGCTAAAGAAAACAAGATTATGTAAGCTTATTCACAATGGCAATGTAACATTTCCATAGTTTTGCTTTTATTTTGTGGAGAAAATAAAAACTTGTCATGGAAAAATGTGTTGCTGTACCAAAGGTAAATTATCAGAAAGATTATTCAAAAGATCATCCTGTACTCAACGCTTTGGAAGAATAATCCAACGGGAGCAATGAAAGATACGTACTGTAAGCGTCATCGGCTCCGGATGCTCCCGGTTCACTGTTGAACGAGCAGGAGAAAGAAAGATGCTGATTCCCTCGCTTGAAATCGATTTCAAAGTTGGGTTTACTCTTCATCTCTCCGATGTCGGGCTTGTCCTCTCTGGGGTCGATCTCTGGCTCCGACTCTGTGTCGACGGTGTGGTTGACGTTGAAAGAGATTGTGATTCTGAAAGGAAGGGCAATCGGCGGTAAGTCGAGCCAACGAAGCTGGATACGTAATATGCAGAAGCAAAGATTTCAGCCGTCGCTTCTTACGTTTCATCAGGCTGTTCTTTGGTGAGCTTGACTTCGGCTCCGTTGAGCGAGACCTTGAAGCCCTCGAGCTCGGTGGGAATAGTCTTGAGCTTGAGCGCCTTCTTCTCGGCGACGATTTCCTCAGCGAGGAACTCGACCAGCTCCTTCTCGGCTGCAAAGGGTAAAAAAAAGCCAATGTCGTGAAAATTGCGCGTAGCAGTCACGTGTTTTTCCCGCAAATGAGTATTAGTAATACCTTTGGTGTGGGCGAACCTGCAGGAGACGCAGCCGCAGGGGTGCCTGTGGCTGCTTTTGGCGAAGCTGGCGGAGGCGCCGGACACGAGGCGGCCGTTGCTCAGTGCGCCGCTGAAGAGCCTCTGCTGGCCGGGGAAACGAGCTGCCGTCGCCGGGACTACGACGAGATTCCTGAGGCCCGGGAGCCTCAGCACGCTCCTGGCGATTCCGTTCATCCTGACTGACTAAGAGCTGGGGTCTGTCGCGTTCGTAATCTAGAGATGTAGACTAGCGGAGGGTCGACCGCGTGGTGCCGGCTCGTACTCGGGAACTTGCGAGAATGCAAAGATGGTGGCCGGCGGGATAGCTATATATCATATCCTCTATACGCGCGAAGTTTGGACTGTGCTGCTCCCTATCTCACAGCTATCACTACACGACTATGACTATATACTTGCTGCTACTTATATAAGTATATAAGTATATAAGTATATAAGTATACTGGAAAGGCCAATGGGAGACGCGAAGAATTGGACAGTCGGCGCCGAGAGACCAGTGAGCTTGGAGATGACGGACAAGAGGTTAGGCTTCGACAGGGAATCGCGAAAAGGGTTCGTAAAGCTTGGAGTAGATTGGCGACGCGGTTATGCGCAGTATACAAAATGCAGGATGAAGACGCATTCGCATATTATGCGGGTATTTTCGAAACAAGGCGAAACTCTTTTGCTATGGAATTCAAACAGCATCGATTACGGCTGTCGTTGTACGCTTGATCAATATATATATCTCTTTCTTATTGAAAATGATCCTATTAAAAAGTCACTCGAGCTTTGTATATCGAGGCTCCAGCTGCAGCCTGCCCGATTACGCAAATTACACAAAAGCTCAAAATGCAGTCGTTGGCTGCGATGGAACTTGTACTATCGCCGGCCTTGTGTATAGTTGGAATAAGTAGCGCAGGGCAAGCTGTCGTTATTCCTTATTCCCCCTCGAACCTTGACCCTCCAGAGCCAAAGGTTTCATCATAACATCTGCAGAAGCAAAGCTTAAGCCAGGAAAATTGGATTTGGCCAATCGAATTAGCTCGCCGCCTCGGCAGTCGGACTGCTCGGGCAGGCTCGGGCTGGCTCAGTCCGCGAGTCGGCGAGGATGACGAAAAAGTTCGAATTCAACTGGCAGCGCGAGGTGCCCGCGCTGCTGCTCAACGGCACCGTCTGCGATCGCTGGGTCGAGACGAAGGAGAACACCGAGTTCGAAGCCAACTGCCTCTTCAAGGTCGACAAGTACGGTTTCTTCTTGTACTGGAAGAGCGATGGCAAGGTACGTGCCGCAGGAAGCTTAGATCAAAGTTGTCGCAAATTCACCGCTCTCGCTTTTCTCCTCCGCAGGACGGGGACGTCATCGAGCTCGCCCAGGTCAGCGATATCCGCTACGGCGGCGTGCCCGTGGTACGCGACTCGCTCTCTCTCTCTCTCTCTCTCTCTCTTTTTTATGCCCCTGAATTCTCCGATCGGCTCATTTGAACTCTCTGCTTGTCGCAGGACCCCAAGCTGATGAACAAGATGAGCAAGCACGGAACGGCCGAGCAGATCGACGAGAAGAGCATCACGGTCTGCTCCGGCATCGACTACACCAACATCTTCTACCAGCATCTCATCTGCCCGGACGCCAAGACCGCGAAGGTGCTGCCTCGCGATCGAAACGAGTAGTAAGTGTAATAAGAGTAGGTAGCTGCAATAACCGAGCGACGTTTTACCTCTTTCAGGACTGGCAGGCCGGGCTGCGCTACATCACGCACAACACCAAGGCGAGCAACGTGTGCCCCACGACGCAGCTGATGAAGCAGTAAGTTGCTCCCGACGCGTTGTAATATGTGCTGCAACTGCAGGCCAACCATTCGCTTTTCGCAGCTGGATGAAGCTGAGCTTCCAAGTCGATCCGAAGGGCAAGGTCCCCGTCAAGGTCATCACCAAAACCTTCGCCTCTGGCAAAACGGAGAAGCTCGTCTTCCAGGGCCTCAAGGAGCTGGGACTCCCGGATGGAAAAGTAGTCGCTGCTGCGGTATTCGCCGCGTAATTATCCGCGCGTCGCTTTACCTTTTTCTCCTTTCAGAACGACAAGATCGAGCCCGAAGCCTTCACGTTCGAAAAGTTCTACGCCCTCTACCACAAGATCTGCCCCCGAAACGACATCGAGGAGCTCTTCGGATCCATGTACGTTGTCGAACATGTCTTGCTACAAGTCCAATGCTAAATTATAACGAAGCGCGCGGGCGACATTTTCAGAACCAAAGGCAGGGCCGAGCACATAACGCTGGAGCAGCTGGTGCAGTTCATGAACGAGAAGCAGAGGGATCCCAGGCTCAACGAAATCTTGTACCCCCTCTACACCGACAAAAGATGCACGGAAATCATCAACGACTACGAGCGCGACGAGGCGGCCAGGAACGCAAGTAAGTGCGCTAGCATCGTCTGCTTACTGCTAACTCTGTACATATAGATGAGCTCGTTGATCGTTCGCAGAGAAACTGTCAAAGGACGGATTCATCAGATACCTCATGTCGGACGAAAACGCGCCGGTCTTCCTGGAGAAGCTCGACGAGTGGATGGAGATGGACCAGCCCTTGTCCCACTACTACATAAACTCGAGTCACAACACCTACCTCAGCGGCAAGCAAATCGGCGCCAAGAGCAGCGTCGAGATGTACCGGCAAACGCTACTGGCCGGCTGCAGGTAAGCCCGGAGCTGCGCCAAAGACTGCAGCTCGCAGCTGGCTCTCAAAAAAACCGCCTCTCGGTCTCGCAGATGCGTCGAGCTCGATTGCTGGGACGGCAAGACGCCGGACGACGAGATCATCATCACTCACGGCAAAGCCATGTGCACGGACATTCTGTTCAAGGACGCGCTTATGGCCATCCGCGACTGCGCCTTCGTCACCTCCGAGTACCCCGTGATCCTCAGCATAGAGAACCACCTCTGCATGTCGAACCAGTACAAGATGGCCAAGTACTTTGACGAGATATTCGGCGAGCTTCTGCTCAAGGAGGCTCTTCCGGATTACCCGGTATAGTAGCCAGTTATAATACACTATATTCTCTCGTGTTATATCGCGGCCAACGAAGCTGACGTAGACGTTTCTGCGCAGCTGTACGTCGAGGGACATCCGCTGCCACCTCCGTGCGCCATGAAGCGCAAGATTCTGATCAAGAACAAGCGCTTGAAACCAGAGGTGGAGAAGGTCGAGCTTGAGCTTTTCCTCTCGGGTAAGTTCGAGGCCAAGGACGAGGTGGTCGAGGACGCGACCGCCGCAGCTCCGCCGGCCGCGGAGGCAGCACCGCCTCCTCCAGCTGATGCCCCGCCCGGAGATCCTGCAGCCGCCGGAGGCGAGGCAGCCGCGGCACCGGCTTACACCGGCAGCGCGACGTCCTGCCATCCCCTTCTGTCGTCCATGATCAACTACGCACAGCCCGTCAAGTTCCAGAGCTGGGAGCACGCCGAGAGTGAGGATTTACCATAACGTTTCGCTTTTTTATTTCTAATCGAAAATAGCTGCGTGACGGCATCGTTGTACCCGCAGAAAAGAATATCCACCACAACATGTCATCGTTTGAAGAGACCAAGGCTCTGAATTACCTGAAAACGTCGGGCGTTGAATTCGTCAATTACAACAAGCGTCAGATGAGCAGAATTTACCCAAAGGGTACCCGAGTGGATTCCTCCAATTACATGCCCCAGGTGACACGCTCAACTCGGCTTTATTCCGTAAAATATTGCGAAGTGACGGCCCACTGAAATATGCAGCCGCTCGATATGAATTAATTTACGTACTTTTATCATCGCATGTATACGTATATAGGTTGACGTATATAAGGCGACGCGCAGCGCAGCTCGCTGCAGTCTTTATTATTAATTATCGGGGTTCGACGTCCTCGGGGTCGTTGGGACAGCAACGTCCCGACGACAACGAGTAACTCGATTATGCGCGCGGTTATATAGCGAGAACCGGGAATAGATTTTGCCAGCGCGCGTTCGAGAGTTTTTACGCGGGATGTATTATCGCATTAATGCGGTGTATTTTCTGTTCGGGATATATAGGTGTTCTGGAACGCCGGCTGCCAGATGGTGGCTCTCAACTTTCAGACTCCCGATTTGCCCATGCAGCTCAATCAGGGCAAATTCGAGTACAACAACACGACGGGCTATCTGCTCAAGCCGGATTTCATGCGCAGGCCCGATCGAAGCTTCGACCCGTTCTCGGAAGGTGTGGACGGCGTCATCACTGCGACTTGCTCCGTCAGGGTGAGCATCGCGCCTCTTTTTTTTTTTTTTTTTTTTTTTTTTTTTTTCTTCAAGATTTTTCATTTTCACTTTCGAATTCCGCCTGATGCTCCTAGGTGATTGCCGGCCAATTTTTGTCCGATAAGAAAGTCGGAACATACGTTGAGGTGGACATGTACGGTCTGCCCGCAGACACTATAAAAAAAGAGTTCAGAACGCGCATGATCCCGTCCAACGGCTTGAATCCGGTCTACAACGAGGAGCCGTTCGTATTCCGCAAAGTCGTACTGCCGGATTTGGCTGTATTGAGAATAGGTAATTATCAAAGTCTCGATTTATGCAACGTAAACAAGCCGCACCGTGTAACTATTCTCAAACTAGTTTGATATGTGCAGTGTTTGTAAATAATCGTAAACTTCACACTTGATGTGTGCATAATCATCACGTAACATCCAAAAAAGAAGTGCCTGCCTAAAACTGGTTTACATACTTTGCTCGCAGGTGTTTATGAAGAAAGCGGAAAACTACTCGGGCAGAGAATTCTGCCTCTCGACGGTTTGCAGGCGGGCTACAGGCATATCTCCCTAAAGACTGAAGCCAACTTCCCCATGGCTCTACCGATGCTGTTCTGTAACATCGAACTGTCGATCTATGTGCCTGATGGCTTTGGAGGTACGGCGACGACGACTTGCTCCCTCTTGGCTGTTTTTATTATTTTTCATTATTCACTTCAATCGGAAATGAAATTTTTCGTCGGAAATTACATATAGTCTTTATTCAGCGCGGAGCGCCAAGCGCGCGAGCAAGAGAGTAAAGAGAGAACGCTGACATATCAAGGTGTTCGTGCTTTCAGATTTCATGGCGATGCTGTCGGATCCGGGAGCATTCACTAAGGGAGCAGAAAAACGAGATGAGGCCATGAAGGGGCTCGGTATCGAGCAGACCGACGCGAAGACCGAGGAAAAAAAGAAGAAGGAGGAAGAGGAGAGAAAAAAGAGAGGTTCGCCTCCTCCGTTCTATACGGCCATATCTATATACTTTTAGCAGGCGCGAGCCAGCTCTGGGTTTTTTCTTTCTCTCATCGAGTACTCATTATTGGGGAGTATATTGTTAATTAAGCCACAGCGGGGCTCTGCGGGAGACAAAGAGAGGACATATGTACGGGGAAATTTAATGCAAGCTCCCGTAATGGTATACTTTAGAAAATAAGAAAATTGCTAGTCTTGCGCGAGTTGTTAAGTTTAACGGCCTTTATATTCCCGTGTTTTGCCTAAGCAGAATGGACTTTTTTACCGATATGTTTTCATTTCGCAATTTTCGCGTGCATGTGCATCAAGAATATCGGCCAATTCTCGCTTCGTCACATAGCGAGTATTTCAATCGGTGCAAAAGTCGGTTGCTAATACGAGATGAATTTGCAGAGGAATTCAAATTGCCGCCTTGCACCTATGAAAATCTTCGCCGAGAGAAGTTCTTTAAACTGGGAAAGAAGATGAACAAAGAATTCGACACGATGAAGAAGAGGCATCTGAAGGAGCAGCAAACGATGCAGAAGAATCACTGTACCGCTATCGAGAAGCTGACAAAAGGAAAAGAGTAAGTTCAGAGCAAGATGTTCGCCGTGATGCAACTCTCGCGGCCAATCGTTTTTTCCCTCTTCATTCGACGCGCAATAAAAATAAACTGTGCGTTTCCTTCTCCGCAGTAAGAGCGCGCTTATTAACGATGCTAGCATTAAGAAACTCATTAGCGAGCAAACGACCCAATGGACGCAGATGATGGAGAAACAGCGAAAGGAAGAGTGGGAACTTCAGAAAGTTCAACTGGAAGCTTCGAAAGAGGAGATTAAAGCCTGCATTCCAGCTGTGCAAGCCAACCAGGTTAAGCTGTTGGAGGCGAAGCTTGCCAAGTAGGCATTTTTTCTCTCCTACACTTTTCAGTATTATCTGGAGCGTAAATATTTGAGAAAAGCCGCTCTTGTGCGGGACTTTGAGATTTTTAACTTTGTAGGGACATCAAGGAAATGAATGCCAATCAAGCGAAAGTATCGGCCGAAACGGTCAAAGAAGTTATGAATGACAAAGCTTTGAAGACAAAGGGCGACAAGGACAGAAGGCTTAAGGAGAAGAAGGCGAACAACATAAAGAAATTCATGGACGAGCGGAAAAACATCGCCATAAAGCAGGGCCGGGAGAAGGAAAAGCTAACGAAAACTCACGAGAAGCAGGCTAAGGAGATCGATATGGATCTCGCAGGGGTAAGTTAATCGATGAGCTTGATTGTTCTCTGCTGCAACTTGAAATTATTCTTTCAGTGTCTGGACATGTGGGCGAACGAGGCGGCTCAGATGGATATTTCTGCAAAGACCGAGTTCTATGCGTGAGATCCAATGAGACAAAGATTTTACAATTTTGCTATGCATATTGAGCCGTTGTACTTTGTTTAAATTGTTGAAATTTTCTCGTATTCCATATCTCGAACGGGATGCAGAGAAAGATTTTCCTGCACCGCAATAACGCGTGTATAATAATATAAACTCGTCGCTTTGATTTCCTTGTTTGTCCATTGCGGATGAGAATCGACGACTGTACTATAATCGACGAGATAATCGGCCCGCGCCTGGAGCGGCTTTCGGACGTGTGCGCAGTACAGCAACAGCCGGTGAGAAAGATCGCTCGCGCGGGGCGATATATTTTGCAATCGCATCGCTCCGTCGACTGGCACCCGCGCGTGCATCTCGATAAGCGCAGAGGCGAAGAAGAAATAAAGAAGCAGAGGCGAGAGACGTTAGAACCGATAGCGTGCCGGCGCATCGTATGCGTGCTCCCAGCGAGAAAACGGAAGCGTAAGGCCGCCGCGATTGAATAGTCATTGAACAGGTGAAACAGTTATAAGGCTTCCGCTTGTGCGGCGCAAGAGATCGCCTTTGTGCTCAAGGCTGTGTATGTGTGTGTGTGTGTGTGTGTGTGTGTCCGTAAGTGCGCGCGGAGAAACGAGTTTAGAAAGCTTTTGCGTACGCTCCTGATAAGCTGCAGACAGCGATACACTTTTGTGCATTGCTTTTTGTTGTTACGAGCGCGCGAGAGAGGAGCGGGGAGACAAGAATTTATTTTTCGAAAGTATTCTTCTAGTGCGTTCGTCCAATGTATACTCACTCTAATGTTGGACAAAGTATATTTGAAAGAGTCGCTGTTGGCTATCGAGTTGATCTCGGACGGTGATAAATGTCTATTTTGAAAATAAAAGATGCAGTCACATATACCTATATACCTTGTTGGGAGCTATTATTTTTGAAAATTTGGTTCGACCGCGCGCGGTTAGTCGGTGACACATATTATATATGCGCGTGCATAGTGTGTTACATGCGTATATATAGGTTAAACTTCCGGTTGCGCAAAAGTTGTGTAAAAACAATTAATTCGTTATGGCATACCAGTTTTACTAGCCTGTCCGTTTAGTGCGGCAGTAAAAAGTAATGCAAGGCAGTGTATGGTTATGCGCGCTCGGACTGACTTTTAAATTTGGCGGCATTTTTGTGTCAAGTCGACCTCCCGCGATATCGCTGTTGTATGCACAACAACACAATCCATCGTTGGCTAGAAGCAAAGGTAAGGAATTACGTAAGCCAAGCGACGCGGAGACGTGTCGGTACTTGTTGTTTTCGTGAAAATGCGCGTGAGCGCATATAGTTAGGGCGCAGCAGCGCCCCCTGATAAACGGACATCAGAGGCCTGATCAGACGTGTTTTCATCGACGCAGGAGACAGAAGTGTCAGAAGTGCAGGACGAGGATAAAAGGTGAGTTGGCGTTTTCGCGGGGTTAAAGAAAGCGCATCTTGCGCAGAGTCCTTCGTGTCTAGCTCCCGCGACCGTTGCTCGGCCCACACTCGGCTTCCTCATTCTCTTCCGTTCGGTACTTGCGGATAGTGTATGCCTGGATATAATGCGATAGGAGCATATAGGGGGCAGTAACCGGCTGCAGCGGCAGCAAGTGGGCCAAATCCGCGCGCGGGGATAACGGTGTGCTCTTCCTCGTTCCCGAGAATCTCTCCCGAGTACGGGCGACAGCGGAGGCACGTAAGTACCAACGTGCAGTAGCTCGCGCGGTGCAGGCACATACCGTTGGAGGAGGAGGAGGAGGAGGAGGAGGAGGAGGAGGCTCGGTTCACCAGGTCGCCGGAGCAAAGACTCGCTGCTCCCACTCGTTCGCGCAATGGAGGAGAGCGGAGAGTTCCCGTGACCTATCGTCCCCCCGCGATCCGCGATGCGGCACTCTGTGCAGTTGCCGGCTCCATCCGCGTGGCTGTACCGTTGCTCGCTGCTCCTCGCGCGCGCGCGCGCGCAGGTGTGCGCCGCCGGGGGCTGCGTCTTCCGCGAAAAGAGCGGGAGAGAGACTTATATCTTGCTAGTTGCTGTTGCGCAAGGCGCCGATGCGCGCTCGTTCCGGTTAACGAGGGGACTTTTATTAATTTCGAGTGTGCATCGAGTCCCGCAACAATGAGCAATTTTCCACGGGCATATATCGGATGCTGCTCCCAGTACGTACGTAACCGCGATTGTTCCTTCTCCGGATTTTTTCTTTTTTTTTTTTTTCGCTCACGATTATTATTCATGCTCCTTGTCGGCGCATCGTAATTTCTGAGATGACCCGAGAAAATCCAAAAGCCCGACGCTCCCTTTTATCCGCGATATGCACGGCCTAGAGTCTGCACTCGCAGGCGTAACGCAGTCCTGTGCTTCTTTGTGCGGGCGCATCTTTTGCCAGCCGCGGTGTTCTCTTTGCGGCGGCCACTCTCCGTGATGAGATCTGTCGCGAGCTAGCATTAAAGTATTGCGCTCTTCGCTTTCTCTGGCGCGTACGCGCGTTCTCGCCCCCCCCCCCCCCCGGGCATTGTGCGCCGCCGGGGGAAAAAATTCTCCGCAAGACAGTCACTCGCCTCTGATTACACGGGCCATTATGCAAGCACAACCGACAGTGCAGGGTGCACACGCGAGAGGAGCGTCGCTTGCGCGTCTAATGCTCTCCTTTGTGACGCGTCGCTCTCAAAGGCTGCGAATCGCGACTCGCGGCCTCGGGAGGAATCCAAAGGGATTCATCGGCGAATCACGCGCAGCCGAGGGGCGAGGGTAACCGACTCGGCCAGCTTCGCGAGCATCTGCGGGAAAAAAAATCACGCCCTTCCTGGGCGCAGCTTCGTAATTGCCCGGCGAGCAGCACGCGACGCACGTGCACCCCCCCCCCCCCCTGAAAGGGGGACTTTCACACGCATAACGGATAGACTGCAGCTTCGAGCGTCGCACGTATATATAGGGAATAAGCGATTAAACGCGGGAGAGACGAAAGTCTGCTCGTGATCTCGTATTATCGCTGCTGCGGCGAGTCCCCCTCGCTCTCTCTCTCTCGCCTGGTCGTCATTTAAATGGCCCGTGCGCAGGCTGCTAGTCTTGTCGAGCGATCCTCCTTCGTGGAATTGCGGGGGCCCGAGAAAAAATCCCGTGTGACTTTCCTGAAAACGAAGCCGGCGAGAGGCTCGCGCTAAAAAAAAGGAGAAGAAAGGAAGGATCGCGCACACGCGTACAGGGAAAATAAAGCCCCGCTCGCGCGCGTGTTATTTATCCCCCCGGATCGAGAGGGAGAGAGCCTCAAAGAGCAGGTCCCTCGCTGCAGCGAGGACGCAGGTGCAAACAAAAGCCGGCGGAGGGAAGCCTCTCAGGCGCTGCAGCGGTGGTCCCTTGGCCAGTTTCCTCCTCTCTCTCTCTCTCTCTCTCTCTCTCTCTCTCTCTCTCTTTCTCTCGGCCGGCCCCTCCCGACACCGGATACTTTTGAATTCCATCGGATCGCGCTCGCGAGAGTCATCCCTACACACCCTCGGAGGATGGATTTCGCCCTCGTCGGATGTGCGTGCGACTGCAGACTGCAGCGGCCCGGCCATGCGTGCACTTGCCGCCTCGTTTCCAGTAATCGAGAACGGAGCAATCCGTCGCACGCGTATAGCCTCTCGGTCAGTGTATTAAATAAGCGCAGCCTGCGTTTTCCGGAGGGCCTCGCTCCGTTCGCCGTAATCGGCCGCTCGCATCGTCCAACGAAGAATATAACAAAGAGAGAGAGAGAGAGGGCTCTGGGTCAAAAGTTGACAAATGATGCAGCCAGAGCGCTCCCCGGAGCGAGCGCGCTCAAAGGGGATAAAAAGCACGCGCACAGGCCACTCTGTCAAGTTCCGCTCCTCTATACTGTACCTGCGTTCAAAATCGATCTCCCGACGTGATTAGTCCCGCAGGTTCCTCCTTTCTTCTCTCGAGCTCTTTCCTCGAACGGCCTAATCGGGCTCGCGCGCCGCTCCGTTTTTTAGCTCTCCTCGGGAAAGCGCGAATCGTCCCCCGAAAGAGGACCACCCGGAAAATAAGCGAGTGTCGCGTTACGACCGCCGGCACTCGTTGTCGTCGGGCGCTCGATTGCGTCAATTCCGAACGTCGTTGATACAAATGCGGGTTACGACGGGCTCGCTTATTAATACCTTCTCGGCTTCGATTTACTGACGGAGACAACTTTTTGTGCGTTGAGAGAAAGCAGCAGAGCAGCAGGCCGAGTCCCCCGAGAGAGCGGAAAAAGACGAGGCAGCGCTCGTCACCCGACACCCCGTGAAACGAAGAGAGAGAGAGAGAGAAAGATCTCCATGGGGGCGTCCGCTTCCCGTTAGCCTGTTTTCCTACACCAGCCCCGCTCTCGCGCATATGCGGCCATCTGTGCCACGCCGCGAGCCCCGGGAGGTCGGCGTGTTTTGCTGTTTCGGAAAAGAAGAGCCTCTCGAGTCAAGGTTCCAGCTGAAATCAGAGGAATTCCGCCAGCCCGCGCTCGAGCAGCAGGCGAATGATTGCGCTCACACACACACACACATCTCCCGAGGCGTGCGAAGCGAGGACGGTTTTACTCGAGACAATTGCCGCTGCGCTGCTCCGCTCCATCAAGCCTCATCAGGGCTGATTAGCGGCGCTCGCTCGCTCGCTCGCCTCTAGATTAGCCATTGACCCGCTTACCCTTCTCTCTCGCTCGCTCTTTATTCACGCGTCCGCGCCAATGTGAATCGCCGCCGTCTTGCGCGCGTGTCGTTGACCCGCTCGCCAAAGACAAAAGTCTCCTCCGTCGAAAGTTTTGCCACGCTGCCAATCGGGCTATGAAATCTCTCGGACGCTCCCCCCCCTGTAATCAATATCGAGGCCGAGAGTCGCAGCGAGAGCATACGGCTATCCGCATGCGGATGCGCGCAGGGGCTGCCGGTCGGTCGGAGATGAAAGGGGCTCGGAAGCGCCGGGGCTGCTGTTCCGCTCTCCTTCGCAACGCGCGCTAATGCCCTGGTTAGCGGCGCGGGCTTCCTTTGTCGGGCCGGCTCGCTACTGCTCTGCAGCCGGTGCACGGAGCGCGCGTACCGACCCCCCGATTCTCTTTTTATCCGCCGCCCGCCGGCTAACGACGTCGCTGCCCCTGCTATAATACGATGAGGCGGATGACGAGTGAGACACGCGACACCGGTACGCCGGGGGGAGCGTACCGGGATTAGCGGTTCAATGCGCTTTTTGTCCTCGCCCGCTCTCGCAGGGGGGGCACGCGAGTGCGCCGATATATGTATATATATATATATATATATATATATGTGTGTGATGCTGCGCCCTTTGTCTCGTATCGGAGCTGGAAAATTCATCGTCGGACGGCAATTCACGACAATTGGGACTCCTCGCTTTACGTAACGCCGGAGAAAGGCTGATGCTGCGCTCCGACTCGCTTTAAAACGCGTGTAATGCGTGATTCAGAGAGCTCTTGTGTAACATGCTGGTACATGACACAACGCCGAACTCTGCGCTGCGAGAAATTCAAATCGTGCGCGAACGGAAGCCAAAGCAGAGGCGCGAGAGGAGGGAAAGCGGCGCCGGCAGTATATCGGTATATGCGCCGGAAGTCGCCGAGGAAATGAAAGCCGCCCCCTCGGCCCCGCGCAGCCTTCTATGTACGACTTTTGCACAGCCAGCGAGAGCGCGTTTACGATCTGGAAAACGCCGGCACGAAGAGAATTACGCGAAAAGCCGAAAGGGCGAGAAAAAACGCCAGGCGACATCGATCCGCGACGAGCTTTTTCGCACGCCCTCGGAATGTAATAATGACGGAATCCGCTAGCGATACTTACGCGGGACCGTTGCTCGCCCGAGGCGCGCTTGCGACACGATGCAAGGCCCCGCCGGGAAGACGGACTGTGGGAGCTGCGCGCCTGAGATGCTCTTTTGCTCTTTTCGGACGAAAATGGCGACCTTTTCTAATTTCGAACGCGTCGATCGAAATCGAGAAAGTCGACGATCGGCACACTCTTGGTGCAGGCGCGCGCGCGCGTGCGCGGTGAGAGGTGAAAAGTTGAACGTCGGGGCCCGCGAGAGAGGTTGCGCAACGCCGACTAATGGGATATTATATATGCCCACCCGCCGTTCATACTTCGTTTTGAAGATTCAACGAGCGCCGCGATATAACACGTGTTCGATGCGTAACCCCTCGATCGCGTATGACGACCGGAATAATAATGTCAGATTTTCGATTGGTCGTTTGCTAGACCTTTTGCGCAATGCAGCTCAAGAAGCTAATCACAAAGGATGTGCCATCGAGTGTGCGAGTATCCGTCCGATGTGTGTTCCCAGCTCGTCTGATCAAATTGTGGCTCGCGTAGCCGCGCGACAAGGCACGTCCCATCGGGCCCGTTACCCGTTCGCTTCGGGGCCCGATGCCTTTGGGATTCGACTCACGGCCCCGTCGCATACGCCGTGCCGAGCTGGGCCTCTTTCCCCATTCTGGATTACCAACTGCACGACATCGGATCTTCTCGCTGCTATGTGCCGGGGCCGATGTTTACACGCATCGCGGGGGCAGCCGAGCCCGATCGATCCACCCTTCTCGTAATGCTACCCTTGAGCCACCTGCCGCTCGCATTCCGATGAAAAAATATCATTTTCTCTCATTCTTCTCTGTCCACAGGTGTGCACAGCGGAAGACGAGATGCCTCCGAGAAGAAGAAACAACAGCAGTGAGTATACAACTTTTCTCAAATGCCTGTACGGGCGCCGATAACGACCGAGCAGGTGATCCTTTTCGAGAACTGCAAGGCCGCATACGATCACAGCATGCGAATAAAGAGGCGCGAACAGAAATGGTCACAGTTACTCGGACACCTTCGGTCCTGAAAATCCCCGACACTGTTTTTTCCTCCTGCGGCGCACCTTTCCTCGCCGGCTCGTCGGGGATTTCACGTGACGCGTAACTCGAGCCGAGCTGAATACGAGAGCGAAAGAGAGCCTCGCCGCCGATTCTACGGAAAAATATTTTGATTCGCCGGAACGCCTTCTTTCAAAGGCTATCCCTCGGTTCGAATTCCTCGGCCCAGAGGATGACTGGACGGGGAGGAATTTCCGCGAGCTGCCTCTGCGTGTAACTTCTCGTCGTACATAGAACAACTCGTCTCTCGCGCCGACTGGGACGGAATATTAATAGCGCGACTCGGGCGACTGGAAGCCGGAACTGTACGCTCCTATCTCGAAGAACAAGAGAGGTCGGCTTATTTATAAGCAGAATAACGCGCCGCAGGAGCGGGCTCCCACGCCTCCCGCTGCGTATATTGCGCACGTAGCATTCCTCCTCCTCTCCTGCACCTACGACGCGATCCGCAGCTTCCGCCAAGTACCTGTGACCCAGTGTATAATGCAATCGAACTCCGGTCGGCACTCCTAAGCGCGCGCGCGCGCACCTTCACTCTCGCGCGGGTCGCGCAATTAGCGCCCGAGCAGCGGACAAAGACTCGCTGCGCTGCAACGCGGCGGGGAAAAGTGGCTGTCCTCGCGCCACTGCGAGCGGCGCACTCGTCTCTTTCTCTCGCGGCTGCATGCATGCGCCGATGATAAATCAAGCGCGTGTTGCAAGCCGCAGATGCCTATCGCTTATATAGCTCCGCTATGCAGACACGCAGCTGACCTATGACTCCTGTAGCGGCAAGGAGTAGCAGGTCTCTGCGGCTTGGAAGCGATTCGTCGGGTGTGTCAAGAAAATACGCTATCCGGGTCCTTGGCATATACGAAGCTCTGCTGACCGCTGCTGCGGAACAAAGAGTCTTTACCGACTCGATTGGTACGAGCTCGGGATCCCACACTTGCGTTCGCTATTGTTGCGTGTCCAGCGCTCCGGTCCGTTATATGCAGCGCTGGCTTACACGAAAAATCGTGGCCTGACTACCGCGCGCCGATGTGCATCTACACATACCGAGCTGCGGGCTGACACGTGTCATTATTTTCGGAGCCGCGCGCGCGCGCGCGCGCGCTCCCGCGTAAATAAAGCAGCGCCGGGAACTTTTTCCAGGCTCCGCAACGCGCTGAATTATTGAGCCCGCGTATCTGCTGCAGGGGACGAATATAGCTGTACTTATATAACGCGATTGACGCGAGCAGTCGCCGATCAAGAATTCAGCTCTCCGACGCGGCTATGTGCGCGACGTGTCGTTATATATCGTTAACGTTTCATCTCGGGCTCGATTCTAATATGGGCTAAATCCGAAGCGGCGCTTCGACGTTTGCGTCGCTCTGGAAATACACGATCTATGCGCGCTCAGCTTTTTCAATTATGAAATCTCGTATTGTAACTTGGTTATACAATACGATCGCGTCAGCGTTCGAGACTCAATGTTTCAGAGCTTCGGTGGATGGATGGAGTGCGCTAATCGATTTCGGTGTAAACCCGTTCTTCAAACTTTTACACGGGCGTCAGACTTGCAAAGCCGATTAGAGTGCTCCGATCGAGCGTCTACGTTCGTGAATTATTCTCGAGGCGGCGAGACCGAGTGGCCGGAGATTCATCCGACGATCCGGCTGACCGCCTTCGCGCGGAGACTGAGCGTTGCAATGCTCTCGGCTCGGTTAGGTAATAGCAGGAAGCTGGCGGCTGCGTTGCATAATACGCGCCGCTGAGAGAGTAAGTGTGCAGTCGATATAAGCGCCGAGATGCAGGAATTCCACCTGCGGGACCCCTTTCGATTAGAAGGGCGCGTGAAAGTTCGGATCGTCGGAGGATTCGGCAAAAGGCAGAGTTCACGGGGCCGCGACCCGAGTTGCGGCGTCGCGGAGGAAATTGACGACTGTCGAGAGAGAGAGAGAGAGAGAGAGCGGATGTCTACGCTACTTGGGCGCGCGCAGAGAAGAATCGGATAGGAAGACGAGCACGAGCGGAACTGAGGTTCGCGGAGCTGCTTCCTTTCCTTTCGGACATGCCTCGCTGACTCCTCGCGTCCTCTTCCCACAGATCGCCGCCGCTCGTCGTCTACTTGCGCGCCTGTGCGTGCGTGCTGATGCGCCTTTGTGCGCCTCGCCTCGCCACGGGACACTTTACTCCCACTCGATATCGTAGCAATCCCGACGGCTTTTCGAAAAAATCAAATTGAAATCAAAGTAAAAACGAGCGGCAGTTGTACGACCGAATCCACCGACTGCACACGCGCTGGGAAATATCACGGGCCGGGAGAGAGGAAGTCTCCCCACCCCCCCCCCCCCCCCCCGCGGGGGAAAACACCGGGGGGGGGGGGGGGGGGAGCCCCCCCCCCCCCCCCCCCTCCGAGAAGACGTTATCGCCGGCGCGAGCGTAGGCCACTTACGAGCTACTAAAAGAAACCGTTCCCATGAAAATCGGAGCATCGGTGGCGGCGGCGGCGGGAGGGCGACAAGTGCGCGCTCGATGGAAATTAACCGCCGCACATGTGCAAGATCGATGGGAACCGGCGGCGTGCAAGGAGGGACGAACCCGGAAGTAGGCGCGACCCACGCGTTCGCGTCTAGGCGCTGCGCTGATCCACGCGGGGGATGCTGGCGATTCCAATGTTTTTCCCCCCTGCTATTGTGCGCTTTTGGGTTAGTGGAACTCGTTTTTCGAGAGGGCATTTCCCGAAAATATTCTTCGGGCTCGAGCCTTTGTCGTCGGATCCCTCGGAGCGTCATGCGCGCGGCGGCATTGTGTCGAGCGATTACCCGACGACGACGGAAGCGGCCACGACCTCGGGGCCTCGGAAGGCGGCGGGCTGTGGCGAGAATCTCCGCTCGGGCGAGCGTGATATACTTCTGTCACGGTGTCTTGCCCGCCGACGCGCGCAGCGATGCCACTGTGGGAAATTCACGAGTGCGGCCGCTTTCGGAGACACACACGCGAGACGATCGCGTCGCCGAGCTGCAGATTGGTCAATTAGCCGCGGCGCCCGTTGCGCAACGTCGCGAGCGCCTTTCGATTGCCCGACTGTTTTCGCAGCAGGCCGCAGAAGGAAAAAGCCTCGCGCCGTTTAATATTTAATATTTATGCAAATACGCATCTCGCGCGCACACGGGGGCTCTTGCGTCACCGGCGCGCTGCTCTTTTTGCGCGGATCAGGTTTTTCCCGGGAAATCGACGGCACCTTCCGTTCCAGTGAGAGCAGATGGGAGAGTTCGATTCGCGGTGTTACTTGCAATATGGACTTGATACGCCGCAGAGGCGAAACCGAAGTAAACTACTCGATCTGCAATTCAAATGCCCCCCGGTCGGCTTTCATGCAAGTTGGATCATTTTTAGCGCGGCCTGTGCGTGTTTACGGATGCAGTGATGTAACGTTGCACGCGTGACCCAGAGCGGAAAACTGAAAAGCCGGTCTCGCGTAAAGTCGCAACGAGCAGTGGCCCATCGTTGGCCCTCGACTCGCGCGGCTATAATTTTCGCACGTACCTCGGCACGACGAAGGAGAAAGTGTCCCGTTCGCGCGGGTTACATGCTCTCTCGCGAGTCGCATATATGAGCGAGCGCTCGCGGCTTATGTAATGGATTACGGGACTATAACGCGCCAGATAACCCAATTTCACAGGACCGGACGGGAGTAGGCGGCCGAGTTTCCTGCGGCGAGGCTGCATCGATTAATTTCTTATTTTCGCCTTAATTCGAGAATGCGCGGCTTGATATATAGGTACCGATTTAGAAAGCCGCCGAGAGATCGTGCGGAGCAGTGCGGAGGATATCGAAGGAGCGTTATTAAAAATTGTCGCATTCGTCGATAATTCGAAATGATTCCGCTCGGCGCTGAATTATTGAGCCGGACAGGTGCAGGGGAATCATCGCTAATCGAATTCCGATACGTCGGGCTCCCTGCGGATTAATGGAAAAGGAAAAGGAGAAGAAAAAACGGAACGCGAGGTCGAAGACAATGCGACTTTCCGGTTAATGTTTGCCGGCTCTGTACTTCCTGGAAGCGCGTATTATTGCCGGCGTTAAGCCGCGGCAGCGTCGATTATCGTCAATAACGATCGATCGCCGGCGGCCGGCTGGAGCTACATTGCCGCGATGAATAGTCAATCGTCGCGATCCGGGCGCGGGCCGTCCGTCTTCCGATGTTTTCGGCGAGACAATGGCTGCGAGCGCGCGTTTGCAATTCTGCTCCGCTTCCTGTCTGTGCGACGACCAGGTGAGGGGTCAGCCGGCTTAAAATTCCGATTATGCGTTTCCGGATGATTCGAGCGACTCGGCCTTATCCGCAGCGCTGTTTACCTCCTTTGGAAATTCGATAGCGAGCGCTTTCGAAAATCTGCGACAATTTTCCCGAACGAATTCAAAGCAGTGACTCAGCTGGGAGATAAGAGTGAGCGAGAGACGCCCGCAATATTCCGGCGATGTCGTCAGCGTATATTCGTATTCCGTCCGGCTCTTCCTTCCTCCGTTCCGGACTGACTAACGCGCGTCTGACTAACTCTTCGCGGCGCACAGCCGATCCTTTCAGAAGCGGCGAGGGTTATGCGTACCATTGCGCAAGGCCCTAGCGTTATTAACGAGAGGTATCGGAAAATTTTCCTCGACTCGCGGCTGCTCATATTTTTATCACCTTTTTATCCGCTCGTCTGCTTCTCCTTCTGCTCGGGCTTACATAAGTTTAATGACCAAATACAGCTATCAACTCGTCGCCGCGAATTTCGCAACGGCGCATCTCGTCCGTACTTTTATCGCCGGGGGGGGGGGGGGGGGCAATTAGAGTTGCACATTGGGCCACATCGATCGAGCGCTCGTCGGCTTATCGCGCATAGCGCGATCCCATTATTCGCGAGTCGATCGATCGCGTTGGTTGTGTGCCTTCGGACGAGCCGGGGGAGATACGCGAGGTACGAGAGGATAGGAGGCCGGAAGCGGTCGCGCATTCTTCGCGGTGAGAACGACCTTAAGCGTCGCTGACTCATCGGATGAAGCGCTCGATGAGGCCGCTGCTGCTTTCTTCTAGCGAAGGCTGTGTGTCTCTTTCTGTTGCATAAAAAGCAGCTCCTCTTCTGCGGCTATAATTGCTCGATATATCGATATCTCTAATTGCTTTCGCGTCTGCCGAAATACGCCTGCAAATTCGAAAGCACTGCCGGCGGATAATGACACGAAATTCGACGTTCCCCGGAATAAAATCGTAGGCAGTGCAGGTGAAAAAGTCGTCGCGCCGCTGCAACGGCTGCTCCTGCCGAGGATTCTCACACTCGTGTCTCGCGTGAGTCGGAGCGTAGAGAGAGAGAGAGAGAGAGAGAGAGAGAGGAGAAGAGAAGAGGAGCAAGTGCCGCAGCTGTTTTCAGCCGGGATCCGTCATCTCCCCTCGCCTGCGGTGAGATCGGGAGGAAGGGAGCGCAAGTGCACCTGTGCGTCTCCGGGAGGGCTGTACTTTTTTTAGCGGAGCGAAGCCGGTCGTTATCACCTCCGCGCCCGGCCGGAAAATCGAGCGAGCGACGTCGCTGCACGCGGCTTGCGTCAGGCAGGTATAAGAGAGCGAGTCCCGCAGCCTTATTCGAAGCCGGTTTCGCGGTGGAGGCTGCGGTGTACGCACGTAACCGCTCTCGCGCTGCTGTCGCAACTCGGGGAAAGATAATACGAACTCGGCGGCGCGAAAGGAGGAAAGGGCGAGGATGGATGGCGAGAGGAAAATCCAGCTGCACCGAGGAGAAAGCTTGCGTAATCGATCGATCATCGGCGCCGGTTATCGCTACCTAGCGCGGATTCGGCCTTGGATCGCGAGCGCGCTCTTGTTATTATCGGCCCCACGCGCGGATCACGCTCTCGCGATAAGCCCCCGCGATTTTCCACGGCGACGGATAGCTTCCTCCTTCCTCCTGCGCGTGCATCGGCCGATTTGCGCTCGACGTTACGTAAGCCGGCCCCAGACTTTCGATTTCGAGCCGAAAAATGGCGCGAGCGCGCAGCATCCCGCGTTGAACTCGCGAGCGCGCTCGAGGTGACGGTTCGCTGCAGATGGGAGCGCTGTCGCAAGCGCGACCCGCGCCTCTGGGCCCGGCCGACAAGTGCACCGCGGAGCAGCTACAAGACGCCGCGGCGAAAGGTTACTCGGCCCCACCTCGGCGAGAAGTAAGAGGCGCGCTCGCGAACACGTGCGCCGCCGGAGGAATAGCGAAAAGGGCCGCGGGAGAGCGTATATGCACATGCAGTTGCGACACGCGCCTCGCGAGTTACGCCATGCTGCAGACGAGCCGGAGAGGAGAGTGCCGTGTAATGATGCTGCGGTCGCCCCCCCCCCCCCCATCCGGGAGCGCTTCTTTCTTCTCGATCCCTCCCGCGGCAGCTCCTTTCTTCGTTGTGCAATCGCGCGCGCGCGCGCGCGTTCACTCTTGTTCAGCCGCAACCTGCGCACGCGAGCTTTTTTCAGCGATTCTTTGGCTCAACTATCCCGCGGGATCTCGCAACTCTCCGTAGCCGCCAGCTGCAAGGAATGGATTTTTAATTGCCATTTTGCAATTCGGGACTTTGCGCGCGCATCCGACTAATGGCTTTATTCGAAAAGGTTAGGCTTATCGGGCGTAGAGGCAGTTCCGCAACGGGTTCGATTTTTCGAAGGAGCGGCGTTTCGCAACCCGAGCCCATCTCGCGGCGCTGCATAAAGTCCCGAATTACGAAAGCGCGCGCGCTCGCTCGCACAATGGATTCCATTATTCCGCTGAAAAGCTGCGAGATATAATTCCTCTCTCTCTCCATCGCTCGGGTTGTTCGCACGAGTCGCTTTGCAGTAATAATAACGACGATCGGGTAACGAGGCGACGGCGGCGGCGGCGGCGGCGCAAGAGTTCAAAAGTTCACGTATATATCGGGACGCGCCGCTCCCCGAAGAGGAGCACCTATTAGCCGCGCGATCCGCTGGATTTCAATTTACAATGGGCGATCAATCGCGCTCTCGGTCCGCGCCCGAAACGCCCGATAAATAATCACGTTCCGCGCGAAAGTAGCAGTGAGCCGCGAATCACTCGAGCACGCTTTTCCATTTCTATCGGGCCGCGAGATGCACGCGACGAGAGAGAGAGAGAGCTTATAGGAAAAGTTCAGCGGCTGCTCTTGCCACATCGCTTGCGAAAGCCTGCGCTCCGCCGCGGATCCTTTTATTTTACTAGCGCGCCGTACCTGCGCAGGACGCCCATGCGTTGCGTAAAGCTGATGCCTCTCGGCGGATCGAGGAAACTCTTGTTTTGCGCGGAATACATCATTTCGAGCTCGCCGAGTAGAAACAAAGGCATCTCCGAGAGCAGAGAAAAAAATAAATCGACGATAAGCCGTGTGCGCCGGGTATTTTCGCGCGGCGCCGACACCTGTGCACATATACGAGTTGTTGGCTCTGGAGCGCAAAGCACGTGCAAAGTAGGAATTTTTTCCTCTGCTCGCCTGGAAAAAGCGCGGATTCCCAGCGGCCGTTATTCTTATCTCGTATCATGGCTCCGGCGGTGATGGATGTGCCGCTTAGTCTACGTCTGCCTAGCGGAGCTGCCGATTTCATGGAAGTTCGAGTGCGTCAACTGTCGATCCGGCGCTAGACTTGCGTCAGATTCTAGGCCCGAAAAATTCCCTGCCTATACGCACAAATCGAGCCGGGCAATTAAAATTTTTTAAAGAGCTCGTACGCCAGCCAAAAGGATCGCTCGGGCAGGCGAGGCAGAAGAAAAAGAGGGAGCAAAAGAGGAATAAAGCCGGAGAGCTGCGTATTATACGCACACGCCGAGCTAAACTGGTTTTTTAACATTCCACCGCCGCCGCAGGAGAGCGAGATCCTCCCCCGTGCTCTTTCCGAGAGCCGCAACCCTCGCGGAGAGAGAGAGAGAGAGAGCGAGGGAGGGAATGAGAAAAATATAAGCTTTTTCCATTGACACACGTGCGCTTTACCTTCTTCTCTTTCGAGGGAATTCCTGCGCGCGCTCGGAATCTCAAGAAGCGCGCGTGTAACGTCATATCTATATATACTCGAACTTTTTCCACGGGAAAAATCGCCTTGTTTTCAGTACGAGTATTTTTTGAGATAGGATTACGTATAAATGTATATTTGAGGGGTCAGGAAACTTGGACTCGAGCGAACCGGTTGTCCGAAAAATTCGCAGGCTCTGGCTGTCGATCGGAAGCTCGCGAGTACGCGGCTGGATTTCGAGAGTGATTGAATTCCCGAGAAGCGCGCTGCGGAATTGCTATGCGGGAACGGCCCTTGGGAGGATCATCGATGCCGAGGCTGCGCGAATACGTGAAAAAATGTCGCGCTTCTCCCGCTCCCCGGCGAATTGCGCAAGGACTGTTTCTGCGATTAATCAGGCGCCAAATGTAAAATGTAAATATACGCGTACGGAGACCGAGGGCCGCTTGCATAACTCGATTCGTTATCGTAATTCATCATCGGCGCGCTGTCGTCGCGCAAGACAAGAGAGAGAGAGAGAGAGAGAGAGAGAAAGTCGCCGGAAACACTCGGAATCGAACGTCCAAGAACGGCGTCCAGGGAAGATCTGGCTCGGCGCGACATTAATCATGCGCGCAGGTAGTGTGCCGACGCCCACCGGAATTTTTCACGCGGACACAATGCGTCCCGAGCGGCCGATCTCTTTTCCGTGCGCGGGGCACGCATCCAGAAAGAGATGAGGCGGTCTCCTTTCATATTATGCTCGGCGGCGGCGGTTCCCCTCGCGCGCAGCGACCTTTTTTCGAGCTGGCTCCGCGTTCTTTCTTCTTCCTCTCGCTGCCTTCCGCAGGAATCGAGAGAGAGAGAGAGAGAGAGAGAGAGAGGAGGAGGGCGATGAAGCGGGACAGGTAGTAGCAGCTCCGCTCCGGGACGCCCACAAACCTGTTTTACCTGTTATGTGTCCTCTCCCTCCATCTCCGTCTCTCTCTCTCTCTCTCTGCACTGCATCGCTCTGGGTTACCTGTTGAAAACTCTCCTCCGGATTATTCCACCCCGCGCGCGCATCACGTGCGCCGAAAGCGGAGCGAGGGCGCTTTCTTTATGCGGCTCGTCTTGAGGGATCGATTCCTTTCCATTGAGTTCCTTGGGAAAATCCCGAGCAGAGTCTTTGGGACGGGGGTTGAAAGGCGCAGATGACGAAAATATTATGGGCCGCGATGCCGGCGTTAGATACAATTTCTCTCTCTCTCTCTCCCCCCCCCCCCCCCCCCCCCCCTCCAGCATCGGCCAAGGAGCCATGGGAAAAAGCTAAGACGACCGTTATTGCGCTCCTTCTCCCGAGATCTTCGAGTCTCTCCTCCGTGTGCGTGTGTGACTTTTACGCGCGCTCTCAAGGGGTTGCGCGGGCAGATGTTGACGCTCTGCGAATAGCACGACTATACTTTCGTGTATCCGCGAGGCTAGATCGCCGTCGAGCACTTAACCCGGAGGTTAATGGACGACCGCGCGCCAGTCTTTAAAGTGATTAAAGGCGCAGCCCGTTCGCTCGCTCGCGCTCGTAGATGTGAATCGATATAGTCGGCTCAGAGAGCGAGTGACGGGCGCGCATACGTGCATATATACGTGCACGTCGTAGACAACGACTCTCGTGCGAGCCGTTCTTCCAGGCGTAACGAGACACTCGGATCGATTAAAGGGCGACTGTGAAAAAGAATGAGAAATACGCGAAGGAGAAAATAGAAAAGCGCTCGCCCGACCGATTGTAGGCGAAGGCCGGTAACATTCTCCCGCGACGCACAATGCGCCGAGGGTGCGGTTACTCGCGGAGGAGGCGATAAATCTCCCGCGAGCCGCAGTTCGTCAAAACAGCTCGAGATTTGCATTGCTCTAGTATACAGGCGGGCTGCGCCCGGTCCAAGGTCGTCGTTTCGATTTTTCAGCGCGATCGGCCCCGCTCCTCGCCTCCACCGACGCTCTCCAGTGATAAGATAAAAAAGTTTTTTGGTAAAACAGCTGCTACCGCTGCCGCTGAGGAGCGCGTTAGTCAGAGGCGCTCGGGAAAGGCCTGTTTTAATCGCGATAAGGCTCTCCACTGCTCAATTGCTCATGCGATGTAGCTGCAATAACTGCAGGGGTTGTTGTTGTTGTTGTTGTTGTTGTTTTCGTTGTTGTTTGGCTCGTGAGCTATCGTTCGGGCGAGATTAGCGCGGATTAGCCGATTATGCAGCTCGAATTCGCCACGTCAACGAAAAGTGTCATAGCCCCGTCGTTAGAAGCGATGAGAGTGCAGAATGGCCAGCGAGTAAACTGTGTCGCCGGAAAGGCATCAATCTCCCGCGAGAGGTTTTAGCCCGGGTTTCTTGGACTCAAGAACGCCCCTCTCTCGCACATAACGACCATTTGTTACATTAATATACGAGCGGCGAATTTTCGCGACTGACTCATTATCGCTCCGGATAACGTTTATCGCCGATAAAAATTAAGTAACCGCCGTCTCTATTCGCGACGGCGATTGAATTTTCGGATCAGGCGCGGCTGGCTTATCTGCGCCAGCTGAGATCGGAGAAATCGCGGACTATTTGGATTAGGGATTGACGCATTGTGCCCGCTGAGGGCAAACATCGGCGCGTCAGCCGGTATCTCGGCCCGATGATAACGTAAAAAAACCACCTGTTTTGCCGTAGATCGTTTTTCGAAAATCGCCGAGCAAGAGTGTCGAGGAAAGACTCGACGACGCCTCTCGCGCCTCGAGAAGGAGAGAAAGAGAGAAAATCAGCGGCAGCTTCCTCGTACAGCGTACACACACGATACAGCACACGAGGAAGTGAGTTAGCCCCCCCACCCTGGACGCTCGCGCGGCGGGTACAGCGCGATAGCGAGTGTCGTCTCCCCCGCCGGCCGATGCTGTGCGGAGAGCTCGGCTCTTCGACTATTTCCGTCGGTGCCGGGTGCGGGCCCTGATTCGCCGGCCGGGCCGCGCCAATGGCAGCGCGCCCCTCTCCACCCGCGCGCGCGCAGCCAGACCGTGTGTCAGTGTGTGCGTATGCGTGTCTCGCTAGCGCTGCGCGAGCGATGTGTACGTAGCCGCGCCGAGCCGACGGAGCGCCAGTCGCTCGGCAGACCTCGAGACGGACGGAGCGCGCCTTTCTCTCCTCTCGCTTCTCTTCTCTTCTCCTGCCTCGCCTGCAGCGCAGCCGACCGATACGCCAAGTATAGACCAGCAGCAGCAAGGGGAGAAGGAGAGCAAAACGCGAGTGTGTGCTACTGCGACGAGCGGACTATACTATATAACTCGACCCGCGGCGCAGTGCTCTGTGTGCAGCGGATCTCTCTCACTCTCTCTCTCTCTCTCTCTGGATTTTCCGTAGCCGCGTTCTTGTGTGCGTGCGCGCTGCTACGTATACGACTGTTCGAGATAAGGTGCAATTGCGCGAGGCTCACGTGCTCTCGGCGCCTCGCCCGCAAGAGGGGAGAGAGGGACAGCATCTCTCTCTCTGCGCCTCAGCTGACACTTGTTTTTCTGCCGCCGCCGTCGCCGCAGCAGCCGCGCAGCGCTATCGCCGTCGATGTGCGGGTGTCGCTGTGACCGATGAACTCTGGGGACGCGCAGCGGCAGCGTTGCTGAGGAGCGCCGATCAAGTTCAAAGGTGAGCAATCGAGAACACAAGTTTCGCAGTGCAAAGCCCCTATCTCCCGCGGCTTCTCCCCCGGCCCGATAACATCTGCAGCGCCGGAAACGCGCAGCTCGAGAACGTGTTTACTCATCGCTCGCTCGGCTCTGCTCCGCAGTCTCGAGGCTGTGTACAACGTATATACATGTGTCGACAGGCGACGTCTTATCGCGCGCGGCGCTCGCTCCCCGGAAGCTCCTGCACTGCGCGATGTGTGTACACACACGCGCGCGCGACTCTGGCCTAGCGGTCGAACTCGTCGAAAACAATGACACACGCTCGCCGCGCTGCTTGGAATTCGCGACTGCTCGGGTGTTTTCGAAAAAAAAGGTTCGCTCGCCGCTGCCCGTCGATTGGCCGATTGAGCCGTTCAAGAGCCGAGCTCGCACGAGTAATTACGCGCATGCATAAGCGATGAGCCGCGAGTCTCGTCTGCTCCGTGATGGATCGCCGCGGCCTATAGCCGGCTGACGTATCACCCCGGAACTGGCCACTTCCGCGTCTGACTTTTCTGGCCGCCGCCGCCGCCGCCGCCGCGAGCGCGCGGTTATTTCTGGCCTGCATTGTTCCTCCACAGAGCCACACGCGCACGGAGACGAGAGATAAAGCAAAAAGAGCGCCGGAGCCTCCCCCTCGGTCGTCGTCAGCTGCAGCCAAAGCCAGCAGTAGCCGAGACTCGAGAGCATAGAGAGCAGCGTCCCTTTGTGCGCTGCCCGCACCAAAGTCGCGCAGTTGCTGCCATCTCTCGGCCTCTTTTTCTTTGCAACTACGCTGCACAGAGAGAGCGAGCCGAGTTTACGCGAACTTTGTGTGCCGCCGCAGCGCGAATCCGGAAGCAAAAGACCCTTTGTAGTCGCGCGCAGGCGTATATATATAGAGAGCGAGCCCGGGATAGAGAGAGAGAGAGAGAGAGAGCTTTGCTCAAACGGCTAAGCTTCGTCGGCGCTTTCCCGCTAATGGACAGACTCCCTTCCTCTCCGTTAACCGGCGCTTTTTCCCGAAGGCCTCGGCGATGCGTCGATCGATCAATCAATTAGCGCGCCCGTACGCGAAGGACGGGCCGAGCTTGCATTTTCATTTGACGCTTGTACGGCGGTTTGTTCGCTTGCGCAACGGACGGAGAGAGAGGCCTCGGCGGACTCACGCTGGGCCCGAAAAACTTTTCCCAGGGAACCTGTCGCGCCGCGGGCGGCCCGAAAACCGGCGAAAATTCACGGAAAACGGTACGGCTCCGAGATAGAGCGCCCGGGGGCGTAGGGGAGCGCGTCCCGGGCACTTCCGCGCGCGCGAGCATAATTCTGCCGAGCTAGCGCAACCCGGAAGCCCGGAAACCGGAAGCGCGCGGGGCGAGGCGGAAGCGACGACGGCGGCGGCGGCGGCGGTGGCGACGACAGCGAGGGGAGAACGGATTTTCTGCCCTGCCGGAGGGTTGCCGGCTCGAGGAGGAGGTGGGGGATTGATCGTTAAGGTCGCGATAAGCCGTCTCTCTGCCCCGCTCGCAGCTATAGAGCTTCGCGGAGGCGCCATTTATCTCGATAAGAGTCGTCCTCGCAGTAGTTTCTTCTCTTTGCTGCCTCGGGCAGCGCCAGTTTCCGGGAGGCGACGAGCATAATTCGCGCGGCTTCGCTTCCTGTTCTGGTACTTCGCGCGGCGTTCGAAACGTCGAAAAATCAATGAGCGCGATGCAGATTCGAAGGGGACATCTCGCGCGCCCTCGCTCCTATTCGTTAACTCGCTCGCTCGGGCAGCGGTGCTCAACGCAAAAAGACGCTAACGGTATATCGCGCGCTGCGCAATATTCGTCGCTCGTGCAGCGATGTAAAGGCTGCTCCTCGAGAGCAGCGAGACAGAGACGGCGAATAACCGGTCCGCATCCGGACCGGAAGCGCGGATCCTCCTCTCTCTCTCTCTCTCTCTCTCTCTCTCGCTCGCTCGCTCTTTCTCCGGCATCGCCGTCCTTCGCTCTCGAGCGCCTCTCCCCCCTGCATGCGGCCGGCGATCATCGTGTCCTCGGACGCTGGCTCTTTCTCTCCGCGGGAGAGGCGATCGTCTCCCGCTGCTCGGCTCGAAAAACGGAGCAAAAGGACGGACGCGCAGCTCTCCTCTCTTTCTCTCTCGCTCTCCCTGGCTGCCTGACTTCTTAGCGGATGCGATGGATGGCATCCGGGGAAGGGAAGAATGCGCCGCCGCTTCTTGCGAGTGTGCACACTGTGTGTGTGTGTGTTTGCCTCCTTTTTGCTCCTCTATTCGCGCTTGCTTCCTCTCCTCCTCCTTTCTTTTCGCTGCGGCCGGCATCTCCTAATGGCCCCGTGGATGACTGTTATTACTAATCGAATCCGGGACGACGGGAGCTGCTGCCGTAAGTTGGCTTTTTGCCTGTTATTCGCATCTTGGCGTTTCCGCAAATCTCGCGCACCAAATTCGGCCGCCGGGAAATTGGCGAGACGTTCGTTGGCCCGAGGAGCTGCTTCCCAAATCGGGACTCGCGTCCGGCTCCCCCCCGAGAGACGGAAGTAACGGCCCGTTTGGCAGGTGTACAAATAATACCGCCGCCGCTCAAGCTCCCGGTCCGAAGCCGTGTAATAATAGAGTCCGACGACGACGAGCAGTGGACGCGGCGAGAAAGCGCGAGAAATAGAACGCCGCGCCGAAATAGTCTCTGCGCTGACGCGCTCTGTCCGCGCGTTCTCCCCCCCCCCCCCTCTGTGTTCGCTCATTAACAGGTGGCTTATCGATATTTTTTCTCTCCTATCTGCGCGCTCGAGTGTTTAGTTTGCTTTCGAGCGCGGCTTATCGGATTTCGCCCGATCGAATCGGCTCCGAGAGACGGATAATTATTATTCAACTCGAGAGCTAAAAATATTGTCGCCGGAATATTCGAGGGAAGAACTCGGCCCGGCTCGCTCTATCGAGTCTATTGGCATCGGACACATCCGCAGCGCGGCTAAATCGAGAGAGCCGCCCGCGGAAGAGGAACGCGGAACGCGAAACGTCAGCCGCCCGGATAAATATAAATACGCGCGCCGACGCCGCTTTATTTTTGTCGGAAGCGAGAATTCCGAAAGAGAGAGAGGGAGAGAGACTGCAATTCGGGCCCCGACGACGAGAGATGACGAGCGAACCGCGGACACAATGAGACCTGTAATTTAGGGCCCCTCGGGGTCAAACGTCACTGGCTCCGTAATCCCGAGGCGGTTAAGCGCAGATTTCGGCCGTAAACTGAGCTGGCGCTTTGAGCTGATCCAATATAGAGGCGGCCCCGTACCGAGATTCGGAAATTCGTACGCGCACTTTCCAACAGTCCCAACGACGACAGGTTCACGAGGAGCGGCCTCCCCCTCGCAGGAGCGTTTTCTTTTTCTCACGCTCCGAGCTCTTGAATTATCCCGCATTTCCTGCTCTCTCGGCCGGCGCATGTGCGCGACATGCCGCAGGTTGCGGTGATGCATCGCTCCTTCTCGCTCGAGGGCAACACGAGATGGGCGCGCTTGGAAAAGATCGCCGGGATCCTCTTACACTCTAACACACTCTAACAGGGGGGGCGTCCGGTGGCCGTCTCTGTTTTTTTTTCTCTCTCCTCTGCCGCGTTCGAGAGGGGCCGCACTTTTTCCTTGTTTTCATCGCGAGATTGACTTTGCCGGAAATAACGGCTGAAAAAGAGCGCGACTCCGCATTAGCATGATGAATTTTTTGCCTCCCGACCGACTATACGAGAGCTGGCTTTTTGCGCGCGTGTCTCGCGACTCGCGCGCCAACTCGTTGCCGATGTGTGTGTTTTTAACGCGACGGAGAATAGGCACGTTACGTAAGCGCTTCCGCATCGGCGGCGGCGGCGCGTGCGTTATTGAAGGCGCATAAACAGTCTGGGCTGATTTTTTCGAAAAAAGTTGACGCGCGCGGTTCAGCGAAGCCGATTCCGAGAAGCGGCTCTCGGGTATAATCCTGTGGGTCCAGCGGCGGCGTCCCGCGTCGCGGACTTCCGCGTTCCTCTCGAACTGCGCGCTCGCGCGCTTTGTGCTCGGCTCCGACTTTCGAGAGGAGAAGACGAGTAGGTGTGGGGGCGGAGCTCCTTCTCTCTCTCTTCTCGCGTTAACAATGTTTTCGCCGCCGCGAACAAAGCCGGGACATTAATCGAGAGGGGCCCCGAAAAGGGCCGGCTTTGTTGCACTTTGCCCCGAAGGGATCTTTTTGTCCGTTTTTGTCCGTTTTTGTCCGTTTTCGTCCGTTTTTGTCCCGTCTTCTAGGAGTGCAGCGAGTGACGGGGCACATCGCATTGTGCCGCAGCTTATTGTGCGCGCGCGATTATTTATTTCTCGCACCTCGGGATTTCCGAAGGCTCGGCAGAGAGCGAGATTATCTCGGTTGACGCAGGTGCCACGGCTGCCGACGCGTGAGAGTAAAAACCGGCCCGCCGGAATCCGAGGAAAAAATCGACGTCTCGGAAGAGTCATAGGCGAGCGAGCAACAAGTGCGACTGCGTCGTTTTTCCTCCTCCGCGCTCCAGCGTCCTTCGCGACTTGTTCCTGCCGCCGCCGCCGCCGCTTTTTGCATCGGCGAGCGAACGACTCAATTATAGAGGCGCGGGCGATAACGAAATCCAACAGGTGGCCGCAGCGCTACTCGATTTCTGCGACGACAACAAAGATCGGGAGAAAGGGAGAGGGAGCGGGGACTGCAGGCAGGTCATCTCGGGCTTTCTTTCTTTCTCTTCGTGCCGCCGAGGAGAGCAGCGCGTATATGGAAAGGGAGTCAAAACCTCTCCTCCGCAGCGAGCCGCTGTGTGCGCGTGTGTGTACGCATGCAACGCGAAGAAGGCGGCGGCGGCGGAGGAGGAGAGGGAGAGCCACTCAAGTCCCGGGGCTTTAAGGTCCGCCGCGTGGACCGATGGGCCGTTCCCATGACGAGGCAGCAGCCAGAGGCGCTCCAGCGCAGCCTTTCTCCTCTCTCTCTCGCTCTCGAGTGACGAGGGTGAAGCGGGGCCTTTTTATCGACTTCCGGTCGAGCCGCTGCCGCTGCACGTGCAGCCGAGCTGCTCTCTTTTGCGCCGAGAGCTCGGCCAGGGGTTCTCAGCCGGGACGAGTAGCAGGTGACTCGGAATCGTCTCTGCGGAGGAAAATCGAAGGCGCATTGTGCGCGCTAGCGAGGTTTACAGACGTCGGGGAGAGGCAGTACCGCTAGAGAACCTTTTACAGGTCGCGCTTTGTACGCCGCCGCCGCGGAAGGCGAGCTGGAGGAGGAGGAGGCCGGCCGGGGTGTAAATATCGCCGCCGGCGGCTATGTAAACGCGTTTCCGCGTGTCGCTTTTTACCCGCGCGAGAGACCGAGAGAGGAGCTCGCCTCTCCATACGCGCATAAAACCTCTTCCATAATTATTTCCGTTTTCGCTCGTCGCCCGAATGAGAATATCGCTCCCGCCGATAATGTATTCCTCGGCCGATCGAAATCGCTTCCCTCTGGCTCGTCGGCAGGTGATGCCGACGACGCCCCGGGCTACATACTCGTTATGCGAGCCATACTCCCATCTCTCTCTCTCTCTCTCTCTCTCTCTCTCTCTCTCGCTCGCTCGCTCGCTCTCCGGCTCTCCGGTCACTGACACGGCGCGTCGTCGTCAAAGGCGTTTATCAGCCGCGCAGCGCCTACACGCGCTTGCAATTGGTCCTGGAGGTTGAGGGACGATAAGGCGAATTCGAAAAAGCATCTCGCGGCTCGAGGGAGCAAGGCGGGAGCCTTGGCGCAACGCGGAAGCGGATTTCTCGCGGAATCAGCAATTTCACGCGCGTTTTTCGCTATTGATAGCCGCGCGCGAGGACGGCCGCACAATAAGATTGGTGCATCAGCGGCGACGGCGGCGACGGCGGCGGCGGCGGCGCAGATAAGCGGGCCGAAATCAATCAATAACACTCGAGCGCGACGAGGCATCCCGGGCAAACAAAATGCCCAGCGGCAGATAAGTCGCGAGCGGCTCTAATCTGCGAGCTCTCGAAAATCCTCGCTGCAGACTGCTGCTCCACAGAAAGCGAGAGAGAGAGAGAGAGAGAGAGCGCGATAAGATCGCCGCGAGCACAAACACGGAGCGCGCAGAGTTCCGGAAAGAGCTCGAGCTGGAGATAAGGCTGCGCGCGCGCGCGTGCGCGAGCGTCTTTTCTTGACGAACGTCGACGTGTCGAAATCCGCGCGAGATAAGAGTTCTCGGCCGTAATTATCGCGTCTACAGCGCACTGATTGACTCTCCTCGCGCGCGGCAGCTCTTCCGCGCGCCATTGTTCGCTTGTTTACTCCTCGGGATCACGTTCCCCGCTCGTTTATTTTTTACCGTCGGCGGCGGCGCGCGTGTGTGTGCCTGTACTGTTATCGAAAAAAACGACGCCGGTCCAGAGAGCGCGCAAGACCTTGGCTTGGTCGGCGAACTCGCTCGGGCCCCATATGAGCGAGAGAGCGCCCGAGGGGATCCTATACGTATACGTGGATTCCGTTCCTTCTCTGTCGGCCGAATTTTCCGTCGGCCGCCGATATATCACGAAACTCCACTTTCACAGACGCGTTTACAAGCAGACGCGATGCTCCGTGCATTATATATACGCGCGGCCCGCGTAACTCGCTCTCGGCCAGCCTGTTATGTGTTATGTCTATTCACGTAACGAGCCCGAGGCGCGCGTAATCGAGCGCCGCTTTGTAACGCTCGTATTCCCTCTCGCGCAGCACGCCAGTCCACGGCGACGGAAATTTTGTACGCGAGAATCGAGATGAGACGGCGGATCGTTATTTATACACCGCGCCGAGCGAGCTGATTGGCCTCTAATATTACACGCTCGCCGGCGGCGAATCGATACTATCAGCGCGCATCATTCCCTATTCAACAGGTGAACTCTCTGGTTGTAAATAGGAGAAAAACTGGTCGAAAAAAGAGCGCGTTCGTCGACGAGTTTTCCGCGCGCCCTTGGCCGGCCGAAAAAACAAGTTTGGATACAATAGAACCCGGAAGGGTGCAGCGTTATACGGCGAGCGAGATTGGGAAAGAGAGGGACGGGTTACGATACAGCGAGAGAGAGAGAGAGAGAGAGAGAGAGAGAGAGAGAGACGCGGCGGAGAAAGGATCTCAGGCCCATTATACAATCCTCTCCGGCTTCCATATGATAAATCTCCGGTTCGCTCGCGCCAAGGTGCTTCCTCTTTTTGCGGAGCGCGTCATCGCCCGGTTTTTCTCAATCGCGAATTTCCTCCTTCCGAGAAGGCGCGAAAAGTTACGCAACGACTCGAGCGCAGTATCGATTCTACGTTGACGAATAAATAATACGGCCGATAAGAGAGGTACGTTTTGCCCACCTGTTACAACATTCGCGAGCACGCACGCACGCACGCATCCCATGCCGCAGCCGCGGGCCGTTGCGCAACGCGCTTCCTTCCATACTTCCTTCGCGCGCCGGGCTATTTTCGGGCCGCAGGATACGCTGCATCAGCGCCGTAATCGCAGCTAATTATACCCACTTCTCCCCAGGATTCGGCGATGGCCCGCGATTGGATAACGCCCTGACGCAACGACTTTTTTTCTTCCGATACCTTCGATTAGATCACGGCGTCGGATGACATAACGCGGCTCGCCAAGTCGTCTCTCTCAGTCGAGAGAGAGAGAGAGAGAGAGAGAGAGAGAGAGAACAATGAGCCGTGCGAGCGTCGCCGAGGTCGCGATCGGACTTCCGGCTAGCGTTTCCCTCTTTCGAAAGACGCCGCGGCCTCGCAGCGCGCCGTTTCCTACTCTTTCTTCTACGCGCGCGGCGTATAATTGGGCGGCGGGAAAATCGGAGAAAGAGAGAACAGCGAAAAGTCGGGCGCGGCGGCGCGTGTTGCAATAGCTGCAAGGCGTGCGCGGATTACTCAACCCGCGCGCAGCACCTGACTTGGCCTGGGCTGCCGCAGGAATTTTCGCTTTCTCGCGGCCTGCACTCTTTGCTCGTACGCTTCGAGCGCGGAGACACAAAAGCGAGATGACAAAGGAGGGGGGGGGGGGGAGACGGAAGCGAGGCGCGAGAAGGAGGCGAAGAAAATTCGCAGCACGCGAAGGTCGATGTGCCGTTGCGCGCCGGCACCAGGAAATCCTCCTCCCGCTTCTCTCCTCCTTCCCGTTCTCCGCAGTTTCTTCTCCAGCTTGCGTCGGATCGGCCATTATCTCATCGAGCGCCGCGGTGGTATGGGAAAAGCGGCGATGCTTCTTGCGCGGAAGGTCGGGCAACGGCGGGACCGACTCCCCGACAAAAAGCCGGCCCCGCTGGCTCTTGCGTCAGCGCGCCTCGGATTACGATTACGCCTCTACCCTCGACTCGGACTTTCACACAGAGCGGCTCTGTGGAAATGGGATTTCGTTGGAAATTGACGCCTCTTGCGAAATCGCAGCGCCGCCGCGTGAAAGCGCGCGCGCGATAAGGCCCGCCGCCGCCTTTTCAGGAATTCGAGGGCTCTGTATTACATCGGGGGCGATGCAAATGTCTCAGTCGACTAACCGATAAGGCCTTGGATCTTTGCAGAATCAGCGGCAGCAGCTCGTTCCACGCAGAGGACAAGGACCAGCGCCGAACGCAGCCCCGCAACCGACGAGCAGCCTGGAGATTAAATGAAATTGCTGCCCAACATCCAGCTCCCGCCGGTCTCCGGGGCCAGCAGCGGCATGACGGGCATGGACTCGCGCCTGCCCCCGGGCATCTCGCTGCCCTTCAGCCCGACCGACCTGCTCTGGCGCTACGGGCCCGCCATGACCTTCTCGCCCACGGCCCACCCGCCGCCCAGTCCCCTGCTCGACTTCAAGACCCACCTGCCCACGACTCTCGGTAAGCATTCCCGCCTGCGACGCCCAGCTGGCGCCGCCGCCGAACGGCCCTCTAACCCGACGTTCTCCGCTTTCTTGCAGCCTCCGACCCGCGACTGTGGTCGCGCGAGGACGTGGCCGCCTTCCTGCGCTGGGCCGAGCGCGAGTTCGACCTGCCGCAGTTCGACATGGACATGTTCCAGATGAACGGCAAGGCGCTCTGCCTGCTGACCAAGGCCGACCTCGGCGAGCGCTGCCCCGGCGCCGGCGACGTGCTCCACAACGTCCTGGGCATGCTGGCCCGCGACTTCAACCAGCTGCAGCGCTGCCTGCCCGGCTCGCCCGTCACGCCGACCCGGCCCTCGGCCGCCACCGCCTACCCGCTCAGCCCGCACTCGCACCCGCCGACGCCCACCTGGGCCGACAGCCCCTACGCGGCCAACCTCGCCTCGCTCATGTCGGCCAACTCGGTCACGCTCTCGCCGGCGCCCTCGGTCGACAGCCAGGCCGGCTCGCCCGGCCACGCGAGCAGCGCCGACGGCAGCGGCCACCAGGCCGGACACCCCTACAAGAGCGACTCCGACGAGGACAACCAGCAGCTCGGCAGCGCCAGTCCGCCCGCCACGCCCACGGCCCTCGCGGTCCAGCGGCTCAGCGAGGTCTGCGTCAAGGACCAGCCCAGCCCCACGCTGCCGGCCCAGATGATGCCCCTCACGCCCGGCGCCTTCAGGCCCGCCAGCGCCAGCAGCGCCAGCAGCGCCGCCCGCGAGTTCTTCCCCAGCGACTCGCCCGAGCCCAACACCAGTGAGTCTAGCGTGCGCTCACGATCGCGCCCAACGCCCATCTCCTATAATTCTCGATATAAATAAACCGCCCTTCTCTCTTCTCCCCCAGACGGCAGGCTGCTCTGGGACTTTCTGCAGCAGCTGCTCAACGACCCGTCGCAGCGCTACACGCACTACATCGCCTGGAAGAGCAGGGAGACCGGCGTCTTCAAGATCGTCGACCCGCCCGGCCTCGCCCGGCTCTGGGGCATCCAGAAGAACCACCTCTCGATGAACTACGACAAGATGAGCCGCGCTCTGCGCTACTACTACCGCGTCAACATCCTGCGGAAGGTCCAGGGCGAGCGCCACTGCTACCAGTAAGTCCCGCGCCGCTGCCTCCTTGCTATTGCTATTTACATTGTTTTAATTCTCCTTCTCCATTCGCCCTTGCAGGTTCCTGCGCAACCCCACGGAGCTCAAGAACATCAAGAACATCTCGCTGTTGCGCCAGCAGATGCGGATCAAGTCCGAGCCCGAGGAGGAGGGCTCGCTCTCCGGCGGCAGCATGGAGCCCGAGATGGACATGCCCACGGATCTCTCGATGTCGAGCATGAACCCGCCCTCGAGTCCGCACCAGCACCAGATGCAGCAGCACCACCACCACCAACCGCCGCCGTCGCCGCACCCCCAGCCTCTATCGCTGCACGACCCCCCGGCCAAGTACAGGAGTCACGCGTACAGCCTCGTCAAGCAGGAGCAGCAGCAGCAGCAACAGCAGCAGCAACAGCAGCAGCAGCAACACCCGGAGGACAGGAAGTGACGCGACGGCTGATACTCGTCGCCTGCAGCGATCCGGAATCCAGAGCCGAGCGAGGAAACCGCTCGAGCCTCCCACGTGTGATCTTCGCGATATGTTGAAAACGAAGCGGGGAGAAGAATTTAGAGAGAAAGAGAGCGCCGAGCTCTGTTCCGTTTCTTTGTTTGCTTATACCTTTGTTGTGGATTTTCTTGTTTACGAGACAGACCGAAAGAGAGGGAGACTCTTCCTCGGAGAAGAGTACCAAAGTGCAATGGACTCGTTTTCCCGAGAATCACGATTTCTTCCGTATTTAAGTACAACAGCGTTATATATGTTATAACTCATCACAAGAATATAGCTATATATGCAAATATATATACACACACACACACACACACACACCTTCGTGCGAGACGAGACTGGAAGACTACACTGCCGCTGCCGACGCCACACGTCTTCTACGGGGAAGCTCCAAGAGCTGTTCCTACCATGCCTCCGCAGCGACAGCCCGCCATCCTTGGATTTGAATACATCCACGCGTCGAAGACACACGCATCTAGATGATATATACTCTTCGTTACAACGAACCTCGAGTCAAGATTTTACACGTTAAAAACGCGCAACTCTGCGCTCGACGACACATGGTTCTTTTTTGTTCTTCGGAGAGAGTTGAGACTTTGGTTTAACTTTTTCTTACGATTTTCTTTATTTTTTACCTCCTATTACTGCTACTACTTCTTCTACATTACATTTTTTTTTTGTTGACATACTTGTAATAACTGCGATGCCACGATATGTTATTAGAGAGATTCAGCCATTGTTCGCATTCGCGACGTTATAAATTATTAATCACTGTGAAATCGGTTCGACGATTTGCCTACGCGCATTTCGCAAATGCACGAGGGTGAGAGAGAGAGAGAGAGAGAGAGAGAGAGAGAGAGAGAGAGAGAGAGAGAGAGAGAGAACGTTTGCGTGAACAGTACGACTGTATGGATGTGCGTGTAAATGGCGATATTGAAGTAGAGTTTACTGTTATGAATGACGCGAGAGAAAAAACGTTATAAAAAAATCATCCGTGTGCCAAGAACAATAATTTGTTGCTATGTAACCTACGTATAATGACGAGTAGGAGAAATGTGTGAAATCGCTAGCTGTACGGTCTTCGATCAATGGTGCGGATTTTTAACGGTCGAGACACACCACGTGCGTGTTGTAATTGTAATCGATTATACTCTAGTAAGTGCATAAGTTTGTAAATAAGTTGCTTGCTATAGAGCAAATGAAAGAAATGAGCGAAAAAGTATATCTACCGTGTGGAAAAAACATAGAAGGAATTTATGGAAATTTGGGGCCAGAGTTATATACATGAATTTATACATAAAAAAGTATATATATAGATATATAGATATACATAAATACATGATATATTTTACTACCAAAATTTATATTCGAAATTTCTACGTCGTTGCTGGGTGTGTGATTGTGTGGTTTACATTCCACGACCAGGCTTGCACTGGCTCGACCAACTACTTCGGTGCAGAAAATTTATAGATGACGCGTGTTAGTGGCAATCAAGAGTAATACATTTCGAATGTAATTGTGTATTGTATTTTTTCACGAATCCTTACTGATTTTCGCGAGAAAACTACTTACAAAGTTCAACTGTGAAAGTTTGTACAAAGGAAGCAATTCCTTTAATAAGCATGTAAAAGAGGTATGCGAAATTCCGTTGTCATAGAAAATTTAAAAACGTTGAATTCTTCCAATGCTGAAGATCAACACACTTTAGGAAAAAGATTATGAAATAACGAAATTATTTTTTTTACCCAACGGAAAATTTGTTGCTATAAGTATGTGATAAAAAATATCTTTCATTTTTATTTACTTATGCTGATAAGTTTTCTATGCCAACTGATAGGAAATTCTTATTAAAGAACCTCGAGTGATTACCGTAGATTTGAAATTTGTATCTGGCTACTTGTATACTGTGATCTCTGTAAGGTTTAAAGGAGCGAATATGTATATAATTAAATTGAAAGATTAAGGATGTTAATTGAGAAGACAAATGTATACCCTTTCTAGAGAAGATTAATATTATTATCAATATTAAGAGTATACATGGATTCGTATGTGTAATATACATACATACATGTATTTATATATACATTACATTTAGTTTTTGTTTACAAAGTGTAAATAATTTATACTCAAAAATTGGTGTACAAGAAGAAAAAGCACCACTGGCATATATGATAGATCTTAGGGATGATAAAAACGACCCCGGCGCGGTAAAACATGGTGAAAAGAGTTTATATTGCGTAAAAATAAGTGAGAGATAAAAGTTGTATAAAAATTATAACGTCTGTAAAATTTTAGAATTAGAATCATTTTATTATATTATATAAATTGTTACTGAAAAATGATAGATACGAATGTTGTAAATATAGACCTATTTACTTATTAAGAAGGAACATATGTGATTTATTTATTTTTCCTTCCTAACCATTTCATTGGTATAAGACTGGAATTGAATCCAGACGATTTGCGGTATTTATAAAAAAAAGTTTATTAAAAACTATGCTTAATAGTATATATACATATATACATTTACTGGAAAAATATAATATCGTCAGCTATAATGGATGTTGCAGTCCTCATATTACCATCTTCATCTTTGACTTCTCCATAGCTCAGCCTACCATTTACCAAGACACGCTGACCTTTTCTCATATAATTATATACATTCTCCCTTAAGTTTGGCTTGAACACAGCTATTCTGTGCCAATCAGTTTTTTGCATAAGGTCACCTGGAATTTTTCATATAATTATATCATTTAGTTTTAATATTACGCTGTAACATTAGTATTTGTTTAGAAAAAACGTTACCTCCTTCGTATTTATAATTAACATGGGTAGCAAGAGAAAATGTAACAACTGGATGTTCTTCATTTCCACGCTTCTGTGGTTCACCACCGACTCTTCCAAGAAGTGTGACTTGATTCAAACCTGTAAAAAGAATATAAGTGTTCAAGTAAACAAAGAAGAAGAAAAATCGAATCAAACAACGAGAATAAGGTTTCATCACTGCGCAATTCCCTGTATGCATATACATATATAAGTGTTGTCCGTCATTTAACTTACTTTTTTCAATCTTGTTCGAGTCGTTCGCCGTAAATGCGCGTGCGGAAACATAATTAATTCCACGAATCTGTTTGCACGTGTTGACAAAGATCTGAAAGCAGTAAACACAAAGATAACCTATGAACTCGCTCAAAATTCCAATCTCAAGTTCTCGTTTTTAACGGAAGACCTCTCCAATAAAGCCTTACCTTGTTGAGCATCATCTTGACGAGCTCCTTGGTATAACTGGGTTCCAAATTGTCAACAAATAGGTAATTTCGAATAAAGAACAAAAAAGCTGCAGCGCGCGGGAACACCGGGTCGTTATATTTCGATCGTTCACGAGGTCTATACCATATATATGTATATATATATATATATCTATATGGTACTTACTCCGTCGATAAAAGAGGAATATCACACATGCGCGCGATTACCGCACTAAGCACTTGCAGCGTTGCACTATAGCTTGTCGATTTCGCCGTTCTTGCGGGCCGGCTACCGGCGCTGCTTATTCGGTGGTGAACCTCCTCAAAACGCACTCTTAGCGCAAAAACAATGAACAAGAAAGAAGAAAAAGATGAGCCCCAGCAGGCCACCGAGGAGGATTCGCGAGACGCCTGCAAGTACGGTGTCAATTGTTATCAAAAGAATCCGGAACATCACAAGAAATACAAGCATCCACCGCGTAACACGAAGGTACTTTTATTCCTAACCTGAAGCACGGTGGATTTCACCACTTCATCGCGGTTCTTCGATATCAGGCCTATTTGTTTTGTTCATACGCGAATGTTAAGTTCTCAATACTCATAGCTATTTTCTTATGTTTGTTCTAGAAGGCTAACAATGCAAAGGAGGCCGATAATAGTAAAAAACGAAAGACGCCCGATGAGCAAGAAACGACTTCCACCGATGAATCAAAGACTAAAAAGCAAAATGTAACTGCAGATTCAGAGGAGTTACAAAGTTCTCCCTCCAAAGAGGATAATAATTCCAAAGAAGAAGAAGAAGATGCCCAAACGGATGAGAACTCAAAGGTAGACAAAGAGTCAAAGGAAGAGAACATTGCGAATGAGGCTAAAAATTCCAGTGATGAAAATCAGTGTGAAATGGAAGTTACAGAGACCGAGGAGAAGACAGAAGAATCTAATTCGATACAGAACAGCAGCCCAACAGAAACTAAAGGTAATGAGAAAACCAATAAACCTGAAGAAATTAAAGATTCATTACCCGTAAAAAAATTACCAGAAGTAAAGGCACCTGAGAAGGAAAACACTGAAGACAAATCAAAAAACGCTGATCCCTATAGTGAAGCAAAACTGTTGATTTCCGAACTGTTTCTAGTGTCTATGCCTAATGACTTTTACAAGTTTTATGATTTCTGCAACGATTTGAAACCCAGTGATCCAGCAACTGCATTCAAGATTGCAGATATTAAATTGGTTGGTCCTTATGATGTACTGTGTGGTCTCATCACTTCGAAAACACCAGGGGATGATGCTTTGTTGACACATTGGCGTTACTACTATGATCCCCCAGAATTTCAAACAGTATTAAAGGGAAACGACAAGGAAGGATTGCACTTTGGTTATTGGAGAGATAGACCTAGTTCAAACCCAGTGTTTGTCGCTACAAATTGTTCTAATGTCAGTCATAAAATTAAACCTGTGGCTGAGAATATCTTTGGAGCAGTAGCGTAAGTTTCTCATTGCAAAATATAATACATCCATTCAAAGGTACAGTATATAACACATATTTTATAAAATGCTTGCAGAAATTATTTAGAAGAAAAAGCAAAGAAAGCAAATCCATTTGAAAAAACTGGTTACTTCAATTTGCTGGGAAAACTGAAGCTGTATGCTAAAACACACAACATTACTTTGGAGACACAAACAGCAAAAATGAAACAAAGGGAGAAGAATGTGGTAGCTAGGACGATTCATGGGGCTGGCATAGTTTGTCCCTACAATAAAAAAACGCAACTTGGATATCGAGAATTATCCGTGACAGATAGTAAGTCTCAACGAAATCTTTACTAATATTCAAAAAATAAATTTTAATCGTTACAAAAGTGATAAAAAACAAGCATGTTTTTCTTTCCACAGATCAACTATTAAAAATCGTTAAGAAAATCAATGATGCTGTAAACGACGAAGACCGCGAAAAGGCTCGTGCAGAGCTAGGAGAAGTCGTGAGGCTGGCAACTATTGCTGGTGATGAATGTGATTTTGGTACTTGTCTTGAGTTAGGGCATGACCTTTTAAGCACTGGTTGTGTCTATGTGCAAAACGCGGCGTTAGCAGTATTGAACATAGCTTACAGTCAGTTGGAGCGTCAAGCATTTTTGAAAATCGTTGAGGCACATATGAAAAATCGAAAGAAGGGAACAAACATAGCGTTTTCTCCCACAAGAGATTGTAGTAAACCTTTTTAAATAAATCAACTTTTTAACTTTAGACTTGTTTCAATAAGAACATGTATTTTATTTATTTAAATAAAAATTGCATTTTTGTATACAAACTTTATACAATAAGTTGATTGTTTTTTTTTTCTAAATTTCGGTAATATTATCAATTTCAATATCAAATTTTTAAAACATGAGTTAAATTTGTTTTTCTGTACAGTGTAATTTATTGTTTTTCTATATTATAAAAACTATAATTATATGATTTGAAATTTTATATTGTAACAATATAAATACAGGAGTCTATCGTCTATCAGTTTTGCCAGTTCCTCGTTTGCCAGAGAACAAATGTTTAGGCATTTTGTTTCCAATGAATCTGTCAGCTTCACCTTTGAGACCCTTCTTGGCAACCTTCTTCCTGATTGCTTTGTGAGCAATGTTCTTGAGTTTGGTCTTCATCTGAAATAAAAACGTTTTTATTTAATAAATTGACACTTTTCATCAAAAGATTGGCCAAAGAAATTTTTAAACATTTTACCTTATTATCTTTAATTCCCATTTCATCCCTAGCAGGCCTTGAACTACTGCGAGCTCTCGAGGTCGACTCAAGACGTTGCCGTTTGCGATCCACGTTTTGCGATACTGATCTGCTTCGTTTCCTTGTTTTCGTGAAATGAGCCTGAAATACATTAACAGTTTCATAAATATATATATATTTTTTTAAATGATTGAAATCGTATTGTACTAGTTTCTCGATGTATAGAAATTGGTAACTGACGTTTTCTGTGTCCTCCATATCGACTCCCAAATCTTCCATTTCGTTACGCAGTCTTGATACTGAACGGTCGCGGCCCCTAGCTACGGCCGTACGAGGCATGACTGGTTTAGTCGACTGCTTGTTGACTCTAGATTCGTCCTTCATAATAATCTTTTTCTCACGAATTTGTTTAGCAAGCTCTTGAATTTCTTTCATAGTCTCAGTCAACTCTGGCACCTTGTAATCGTAGACGCCAGCCTCGATTCGCATATCTTCTTCCTTTTCCAGAGCATTAAGTTTCTCAAATATCTCGGGGTCAATGTAATCCGCAACGTTATGACCTTCCCAGAATTCTGGAATTATGTCATACTTTTGATCGCCTTCGATGTCATAGTTCTTCTTGAGATCCAGAACGTAGTCGTCACCCATTTCCTCTTCGATTTCGCGCTCCAGCTTCTTCTTTCTCTCAGCCTTGGCAGCTTGTAACATTCTCTTCTGAAGAACACTTTCTGGTATGCATGGAGCTCGAACTTTGTTGTCTCTTGGTGCTGGTGTAGCGACGTGCAGGCGATTTAATAATCCCTCAACCTGAATAATTTAAGTATTTGATAAAAAAAGGCAAATATATATAAATTTGATCGTTTTTCAACAACGAATCAAAAGCAAATAACCATTTTTTACCTTCTTTGTCTTTATCTTTTGATCAACGCGGAATTCCAACAACTTTTCGCAAGCTTGAGTCTTAACGTCCATTACTCCAAAGTCTGTCACTGTGCTCATTTCAATCAAAGGGATCTTTTCATCATTCTCTAATTCTTTTAAGATGCTTCTTTTTTCTTCTGGCAGTTCTTCTAAACGTAAAACGTCGACTTTGTTGACAACAATGAGTAGTGGTTTGTTTTGGAAAAGAGGTTTGATGGATTCATAAAGTTTCATCTATAAAAATCAGTAAGTCAGTTAAATTAGTGGTGGCCCCTTAAATTTGAATCTGGAATTTTCTAGGAAAAAAAGATTTCACCTGTTCATCTAGAGAATGCCCGCATTGCTCCGAAATATCAAAGAAATAGAGTACAGCAGCTCTCAAGTGGGCTAAAGCAGTGACAGCTTGCATTTCAATGGTATTTCTTTCTTCTAATGGATGATCCAAAATTCCAGGAGTGTCAATCACTTGCCATCTCAAATATTTGTAATCCGTGTGACCAACGTACAGTGATTTTGTTGTGAAAGCATATGGCTGCACCTCAACATCAGCTCTGGTAATCTAAAAATAAAATATAGTATAGTATCCAGCTGTGAGTGATTACAGGTATATGCTCTAATCCAAAATAAATTAGCTGATCCATACCTTGTTAATGAAACTACTTTTTCCAACATTGGGGAAACCACAAATGATGATAGTTCTTGTGTACGGATCAATGCTTGGCAATCTTGCCAGATGCTGTCTAACTTGTTCCAGATATGTTAAATTTGTTGCTTGTCTCTTCATTATAGTGGCCATACGACCAAGAGCAGCCTTTTTCAACTGTTTACATCTGTATAGAGAGTCTCCATATTTCAGCAGACGTACATACTCTTTAGCGACGCTAAAAATAAAAGAGAATCCATTTGAAAAGAACGAACAAGAAATGAACAAGTAAAAGTGTTATAGGGCAACGAACCTGTCTATTAAATGCCTAGCTGTATTTATTTGACCCAGAGCCAATTTGTAGTGATCCTTGTCGTACAGAACGTTCATCAAGTCAGCATAGAATGGATGAACATCATCGAGCTTTGGGAACTCCTGAATAATTTGACTAAGACGATCGTGGAAAGTCTGTTGTGCAAACTTGACTTTTCTTGTATAAAAAGCACGAATTCGAGAAATGGCATATTGTTTATGGATGACAGTTGGGGTTTTGCGCTGTACTTTTGATAATGTTATATCAATGAATTCCTGAAAGCAAAGCAATCACTTTGAAAAAATGCTCCCTTGTACAGATACAATTATTCGCAAGAATTACACAACCTACAAAAACATAACCTCCACTTATTTAAAAATAAGGCTTACCTTAGCCGTAGGAACGACAGCGATCTTCTTGAAATTGTAAAGAGCCATGGTGCGCCTTTAAATCCACACAACTGGGTCGAAAAACTGACTCTACGATTGCGATGACGCTAGTTTTTTAATAATAATTAGCGAGGTAGGCGGCACATGTTGTTCGTCCACGTGCCCGCAAACTTTGAAGAACGAACGAGGGGTCGTGTCAAATCTAGTGACCGTACAAACCAAACTTGGAGTTGGGTGGTAGGACTGGAGTCGCGACTATAGCGCCACGACATTTTTGGCTCGGATGGTAAGCGATGACAAACTTTGCCGGTAAGAGTGCAACCCGTGAGTCCAGTAGTGGAGAAAAGGCTTGGAACTGCGGTTGGAGACTAGAGAGCGGCAGCACAGCGACTGTTTCGGTAAGTTTCTGGGAATTGTGGCTATTGTTATTGTACATACGCTTGGGGTAACGAAAATCGTCAATTTTTTGCAACGAAGATGGCTGAGCTAACTAGTTATATTCGTGCCGCCGGGCGAGCACGATGTGCATGACGCGGATGATCCTCCATGAAAAGGTAAACCGTTTCTTGATTAACCCATGTTAGTACACAGTTGGAAAAGGATTCCAGTGCCTTTCGCATTCTGCTGAATAAATCACGTATATAGCGTCAAAAAGATCGGCAAACCCCCGTTGCTCTAGAGATGAATATATAAGGTTAGGTTCGATAAAGGTTCATAAAACGTGCCCGAACGCGACTCAATCGAACAATCGAAGCGCACGCATATATGTGCAGGGTCGATCTTGTTATCCCACCGGCATTCGAATATAAGCGAGCTCTGTGCTATTTGCAGGAGAAAAATACTGTATTCATCGCGTAGGGAGGTCGAGCGCTACGGTTATTGGGCGTTTCATAGGCCATATTCTCGCCAACACTCGAAGTATTTTCGGTTCGGCACTGCAGACTCGGGGGGACATTTTTTATTTGTCATTTTTTCCAAACCAGGCTTCCATGATCACCGATGTATTCGCCATCGCGAAGAATTCACTGTGCGTTTTGATCCCCTGGGAAATTCGATCCGTCGCTGCTAAAATTCGCTGGAAAATCTCGTCGAGGGTGTCGCGAGTCTCGAAAAGGCCGATCGATTCGTTCGATATTCAGTGCAGCCGCTCGTACGGCATTCCATGCATTTAGGCTGTTTTTTTTTTCGTTACAGTTCATTAATTTCCATCGATGGAACCACCAGAGCCAAGGCTACTCGGAATTGCAGGACGATTGCGCGAAAATACGCGGAGGAGTAGAAGAGTATAGGAAGACAGAAGGACGCAGACGGACGCAGAGGAATGAATTATAAAATTCAAAGCGCACGCCGTTCAAATATGAAAATGCATTAGGTATGCATTGCGGCGCGGCGCGAGGAATAACGCAGCGCAAAGGAGGAGGAGGAGGAGGAGGAGGAGTTGGAGGAAAGAGAGTAGAGTAGAGAATAGCTGGCACTGCGGGAAAATCGGCTGCGCGCAAGTTTGAGAAGCTGAGGTAGGTCGGGACTGAGAAACGAGTAATGATAGTAATTAATAGCAATTCTTAGTACCTAGTAATTTACGCACTCTTCTGCCTCTTTCAGCAATTGCAACCGAACGAACGTACGTACAGTATAAATAGGAGAATCGGGTTATTCCTTCCTCGTGCTTTGCTCGGCATTTTTCGAGTTCGCAATCCCAAGAGAAGCGAGCAATTAAAAAACAAATTCGACCTGAAAAGTGCCGAGCGAGTCTCTGTCGCCTCATCAAACCGCACGCGCGTGCAAGCTCTGGAAAAAGCAGAACACGGCACGTAGAGGGAGAGCAAAGCTCGCAAGCAGCAACAGCAGCAGCAGCCGCGCGCGCGCGCGCTTGCGCCCGCGTTAGTTACATCTGTTGCGCGGTTGTTTGCAAGGGCAAATCCCCTTCTCGCGTCCTGGAGAGGAGGCCCGCTGCTGCTCCGCTGGCGCGCGCCGCGCAGGTCGCGCGCAGGGGAAGAGGCTATAGAGAGGCAGGCAGCCAGGCAGGCGCGGGAGACGCATGCTCGGCGAGCCCCCGCGCGCCAAGTCAGTGAAGCGCGCGACTTTGTGCCGAGAGCACGGGAGCGCGAGCTCGCCGCGCGCCTGCTTCCTCATTCGCTCGACTCTCGCTGATGCATCCGAGCGGCCCCCGGGAGTTGGAGGCATTTTTTGAATTTTAGAAAGAGCCCAACGGAGCACGTCCGGGCAGTGCGCGCCGTAGATTCATCCGCCGCTCCTGCTGTATGCAGGTACCCCGCGCGTACGTGCTGTGCTTCTGCGTAAGTGCGCGTGCATAAGTGTGCGTTGTAATCGTTCTTATAGATGTAGTAGGTAGTTGCTTGTGCGAACTCGATACTCGACGAGTTGATGGTCCCTCGCGTCTGTCGGTTGCCAGCCTCACCTCACTGCCAGTGTACTTCCGATTTTCCCCTGGCTGCCGATCTCCAGCAGCTCGCACCAGCCTCGGGCTACAGTGAATCTTCGTGTTCCAGATACTCGAGCTCGTCGCCAAGCAGCCTCGGCCGGAACTTGGTCAGCTAAGCCGCCGCAGCGGAGCCAGGAAAAAAGTGCGCGAGAATGGCCGATTGCGAGGGATGGCGAGGCAAGGATCGATCGGAAGCAGCAGCAGCAGCAGCAGCAGCAGCAGCAGCAGCGCGGCAGAGCACTGTCGACGGGCCGACGAGGGCGAGCCTGGTAGCGCCGGCCTCCTGCCGCTGATCGTCGTCCCGCTCTGCTGGGGCACGAGGTCGTCCGCGGACAGGAGACTCGAGCAGCACTAGCGGCGCTGCGCTTCAGGAGAGTTCGCATCAGCGACAGCATGCGCGAGTCTGCGGCGAGGCCCAGGACGCGCCGAGCCCGACGAAAGACTCGCAGAAGACTGGCCGCGAGCTCCTGCAGCAAGTGAGCGAGAGCTCGTATCATATCCGTGCGAACGGAGAGACACTCGGCCCCGTATTCCTATCGTTTTTTTCTCGCGAGTGCGCGATCCGCTATCCAGCGCGACAGAGTACGAGAAGAGTCTGGTGCGTGCGTGCGAAGAGATGCGGCCTGACTGCTGATAGCGCGCGGCCCGTCTCCGCTCATCCAGACTGCGGGGCCTGAGGGAGCAAGGTCAGTTTCGACGATAATTAGCGCACTCCCTAATAATTAGGCCTCTAATTCAACGAATGCCAAGCTATTAATAATCCCCGCTGCGAGTGGGAGAAAAATTGTTCCATTCACTCCCCCACATCGCTAATACCCAGTGCACGTACTACGCTCGGAAGAGAGAGAGAGAGATATCTATTATTAAACGGAAGGCAAACCGAGCATTTCATTACCCTGCTCGCGCAAACACGAGCTACGTGGCTCGGCTCAAATATTTTTCGCGTTAAAATGAAATACAGCGGCGGTGTTTTAATAATGCGCCCCGCTCGCAAAAACGACGGCTCACAATGACCCGGCCGCCCACGCGAAAGCCTTATTCAAACTTAATAATTACGCCGCGTCTCAACTTGGCTGAAAGGCCGTGCGGATTTCGCGTAAGTTACACCGAGAGACGTTAGCGCCCGACTTTTCGGACTATCGATCGAGAAGAAGAATTTTTTTCGCCGACTGGTTAAAGTAGCTGCGCATGTGTAAGCTCTCGTGCAGGGGAGTGCGCGACTACTGCGTTATGCCTCTTCTCGCGCGACCGTGAATTAGACTTTAATCTTCCTGATGCGCTGAGCTGGCTGGAAATACTCGCGAGAGGATGCAGCGTGACTGTTTTTGAAGAGATGGGAAGAACAATTTTTTAGCGTTGAATTCGCGCTCGTTCTCGTTCCACATTGACAGGCGAAATCGAATCGGGATTTTGTGTGTGACACGGCAATGCGAAAAAAGAGTCGAAACGGCGTTCTCCGAAATAATTGTTCGAAAGCGGCATTGTGTATTTCAATTTGGACGCAGATGCGCGCAGTTTGTTTTTCGCGCACAGCGTATTTCTCTGAAAAATTCGAGGCTAGCGGAAGCCGCGTTCTCAGCGCGTTATCAAAACAATACTGATAAATTGCACTCCCGGCTACGAGAGCCAGCTATGGATATGGACGAGGGCGGAGAAAATACGTATGAAATCAGTAACAAAGTAAATTCGGGATTCTTCTGCAGCAAAGGCTGAAAAGCATCCATCTCCGCGCTGCTCTACGTACTCATTACACTCTCGGCGCTCGAAAAGGGTATGCCCGTTTTAAAGCCCGGCAGAGCTAACTCCCCCGATCCTCATCCCCAGTCAAATTATTTATCCATTTGCATAAAGCCCTGGCAGTTTGCATAAAGCGTCGAGTGGTCGCGGCTCCATAGATCGATGTGGCTCTCTCTCTCTCTCTCTCTGCTCAACCGATTCGCCGCATCGCTGCCCCTTCAGTGGCCGATGGCCAGGCCATTTTTGCACGATAATTGCCGGAGCTCGGGCCGGTCGCAAAACACGCTGATTTTCAATTTTCGTAGATTGGCGCGATTGCTTTTGTAGCAGCGGGGGCGGCTATTAATCCGTTCGTTTATTTACAGCGAGCCTCTGAATTATCGATGAGCCTCTCACGAATGCGGCTAATCGGTTTTACTTTTAATCCGCGCTCGCGCACTTAGAATTCGAGCGAGCGCGACGATAATTTATTGCAGCGGCGGCTCGAGGATCGGCCGGATCAGGCTCGTAGCGCGCGCGCGCGCGGAGGAATTATATTTATTTTTGAAAGCTCGCGGCTTATTTCGCAGAGTGCTGGAAGTTCTTTTGAGCGAGATAAGATGGAAATTGCCAGGGGCGAGTTTATTGCGTAGTTCTGCTCGGCTTGCTAGACGGACGTGAAACGATTAAATCCTTATCTGCCTTATAATTCTCAAGGCCATTCATCCCTTTTGCAGATGAGCGACTGCGCGCGCTCCCTCTCTCGTGTCTCTCGTAACGAGAGAGAGAGAGAGAGAGAGAGAGAGAGAGAGAGAGAGAGAGAGAGGAATCAAATTAAACCCCAGCTAATTTCGAGTAATTCCGAAAAAAGCGCTCAAAAACTTTGCTCTCCCTCTCTGAATAAGCAATGCGCGCAGCGATCGATTCCATGCAGCGCGCGGAGTACAATCGCAAAGTGCCTGAATGCGGTGCATACCTCGTGGGTGGCACAGGCACCGCGAGCGGCTTATAATCGCGCAGGACTATCGTAATGGCGTAACGAACGCCACTACTGAATAGTCCGTATAACTTTCCATTGTCGCGCGCGTAACGCTGCCGCGTTTATACCGCACCTACTGCTCTCCTATCTGCGCAGATGCAAATCCATACACACACACACACACACACACATTGGAGCGTCTTGGAAAACAAACTAGAATCGAGCGGCCGGTGTCTGGCGCGCGATGCACAAAGCTCCTTTTATATCGGAGAAATCGCTCGATAAACGTGCTCGCGAAGAAGAGCGCCGAGAGAAAAGAGGCCTCATCGATCAGGCGAAGAAATCAGTTGTTTGCCAGTGTCGTAATCTTGGGGGCAAAGGTGAAGTGCTTATGGGATTAGTACCGGTGGGGCGGCCCTCGGTATTCTCCTAGCGCGTAACTCATGCGGGAGGGCGTCGAGCATGTGCGGCGGAGCCGTGCAGGCTATTATTGGCGCGAGGCGCGTGCGAGTGTAGTCTTTCCTTCACGCGAGGCTTAACAGTTATATACAACAGCGGCGCGAGGAAGAAAAGATAAATTTCGCTCGGCGCTGTTTGCTTGTGTAGCCGCGGAAGCTCGTATCATCGACGTCATCGCTCGGGAATTTTCCGAAATCGTCCCGATCGCCAAGGAAAACTTTCACATTTTCGAGCTCTAATTGAATTTTTCTTAATTTTCTTAATTGACGAACTCGACTTGCGCGAGCGCAGAGCGTTATTCCGGCCTAATCGATATTTCATTCATTTCGGCTTTTATTTTTACAGCAGTCGCCAGCTAGTCTCCTCAATAATAGACAGCTCCATTAGGGCTGATTCTTTATTCAGGCGAGACGGGGAAAAACGTACGTACCGGACATCCATCTCGCGTTATAACGTCCCGGGCCTTATTAACGCGTCTATCCAGGGAGCTGCGCGCGCGATGAAATATGCATGCCGCTCTCGATAGGACGCGCTGAATTTTTTGGCACGGGAGAACTGCGTGTTTTTGAAAGGAGGCCGTCTGGAGCATCCTCCGTGATAAAGACTCGTGTACTCCGCGATTTCAATCATCCTAAAAAGGAGGGCGTAAAAAAGACATCGACGGGGCGATGAAAGCGACAGCCGGCGTCTACCTAATGGAAGAGGGGCGCTGATCCGCGGGCGTGCGAAATGGAAACGATCCCCCTTTGCGCGGGGTGGCGTATATAGATATTGCTCCCGCTCTCAACTTTTCCAGGTAAATATTTTGCCCGACAAGTCGCCGAGGAGAGGAGAGAGAGAGAGAGAGAGAGAGAGAGAGAGAGAGAGAGAGAGTCGAGTGGCGATAAGTTAACGCTTCAATTGAAACGACGAACGAAAAACAGCTCGGTTCCGCTCAAATTAACGAGCCAGACCGTGCGGCGCCTTATCGGGGGTCAAAGGTCGCGCGCCAGTCAGACGAAATCGAATCGATCCTCCCTGCATGCACGCGGCGAGTCTACAGCGGCGAATCAAGCCTCGTCCTTATACACGACTGCGCGCCGGATCGCGACGCTGCGAGGAAATATTTGTCCTCTCGCCCCTGCGCGTCCATTAAGGTATTTTATTACGCGTCAGGCGGGCTGACAGGCTACGCCGGCGGAGCTTTTATCCCTTTCCCAGCGAGATCGATATCGGATGTATTCGCGGTGGCGCTAAAAAAGTTAGTCGCGGAAGGGGGAATACATTTTTTTTTCCCCGCTCCCTCGCCGATGATGCATGCGCGCGCCCAACTCCGCGCGCGGGTGATGCGTCTTCATTTGGTTAGTTGAATTCTCCAGTGTGACAGACTTTCCCCGTTACTGATTGCAGCGCTTGGCCGTTGGACGAACGATGCTGATCGGGCCGTGGTGCTCGCCGCGGAGATGACCGGGAGGTCAGCAGGAGCCGCAGCAGCAGCAGCAGCAGCAGCAGCAGCAGCAGCAGACTTCGAAGCAGCAACAACAGCAGCAACAGCCGCCGAGGAGGAGGCGGACGAGCTGCCCGGCGACGTCGAGGACGGGCTGCCGTGGGCCGCTCTGCACTCGCAGCACTGCCATTGATAGAGGGGGAAGGGACCCGCTCCCAGCGGCTCCTCCTCGCTTAAGTTAGCAGCGACATGCCGACCGCCACGTCCATCCAACGAGGTACGTACCAACGCAGGACTTGTTGCGTTCGAAAATATTCCGGCCGCGATAATCAAGTCCGAGCCCGTCTCATCTGGCCGCGGGAACAATGCAACGCCCCGAGGCCGGATTCACAATGTAAAGAGCGGGCGAAAAATGCGCAGCTGCGGACGCCCACCTACATCCGTGAAATCGTCGGGAAAAAAGCTCTTGATAATGCGAAACGGCCGCGCTCATCTTTCTGCCTTGGCGCGCGCGATAGGCCACTCGTCGGGCCGTGGGTACACAAGTCGGCCGACAGAGAGATAGCGGAGCGACGCGTGCGGCAGCTTTTTTTTTTCGAGAGAGCCCATTTTTGTTATTCTTTGTGCTTCGCCGGGCTTTTTCGCTCTCTTCTTTTCTCTCGCTCCCCCGGATTTTCGTAACGGCTCTTTAAACGTCGGGTGAATTTTTTCACCTTCCGCGAGATTTGGGCTTGCTCTTCGAGCGTATAATGCCGTTTCCCTCGGTTCTCGATTATTCATTGCCCGTGCCGGTTGTTTGGGAGCTGGAATTCAGCAGCCGTGTAAAGAATGAGATATGCATTAATTTTTTACGGAGCCGGGTAATGGCTGTTTGAACTGCTGTTTGAATTATTAGACCGTTTCTCGCGTCCGACCAAACTCGGGCGAATCTACTTGCCGCCTTGTCCGCGGGAGAGAGCATCACGGTGGCATCGAAAGGGAGAGCCGAACCCTTCGAAAGCTCAAGAGGGGATCCGAGCGAGGTCGACAGTTGGCCGCGCCGCATCTTCATCTGCATCTCTCTTTCTCGGCAGGCTGCGGCAGATCCGAGCACTCGAGGAACAATAGCCGCCTAAATACCGCTCGATCCGCCTTGGCATTGGACCTATAATCCCAGGCCCGCTTGTTTCCGCAGCAGCAGCGGGCAACAAAGGCTCGAGCTTTAAGCTTCGTTTCGTCTATTGACAGGCTCTCCTCGCATCATTTTTCCTCGGCTCCTCGCGCGAGAACCGAGATACGTGTATAATAAGTTCACACACACACAGCTGTCGGCTGTCGGGGAAAGGAGGTCGAGTAACTCTTTCGCCGCCGCCATTCGATATCTGAGAAGATATTATCTCCCGCTGCGCCTCGGTTGTTTCTCTCTTCTCTCTACATCTATCTATATCTCCCCCGCGGCCCATTGTAGGCCAGCAGCCGTATAGCATCGGCTAAGCTGGAGTCTGCGGACGGCCTTGCGCCTTTTTCGCTCGGCGCACGTGCGCGATGCAGATTGATTCGCGATCCGGGATTTTCCAAAATTTTATGGCTATCGTTTCGCGAGCGCGCTTTTTCGTTCCAGCCTCGCAATTAGTTTACCGGGCGATCCTCCTCGCGCCGCCCCGCGTCCTCGCCTCGCTCATGAATGAAGCGTATTAATAGCAGGCGCAGCTGTACTCGCGCGTAAAACGACGGCGGCTTTTTATGCGCACAAATGGGGAGCGGTATGAATAGGCCGCGCCGGCGGAGCAGCTCTGTAAAAATAGTCGGCGCTATATGGATTTTCGTTGCGCCGACGCTCTGTGCTACAACTTGGAAGGAAAATACTCTCGGGTTTTCCTCGCGAGACGGCTTCGGTTACTTCAACTCTGGATTCGCCAGTCGCACTCCGTGTTGCACGTTTGCGCAATTTTATCGATTAAACCTTTTATGCTTTTTGTCGCGCTTTTCGCGGTTGATGAAATTTGTCGAGCCGGTTCATCGGGAGCGCGTCGCCTGCTCAACAGGCGTGTGTCGGCGCGCGTTAATCGAGGCTAGCGTAAGTAACGTTGCTCGACCGCCGGTATTTATAATGATCGATTATTCGACTTTGCGACGGAGGAAAAAGGCGAAGCGAGCGCATAGTCTCCTAACGAGATTATCATCCTCCTAACCCCATCATCGGGTGGGCCGTAAAAAGGCGGGGGAAGAAAGTCGACGTCTCGCGTGTACCTTCTACCTTTGCCTCTACCTCGCGGTCTTCCGGCGCAGCAACAGTTTGCAGAGCTCGGCGCCGATGAAAAGAACTGCGCTTTTGTCTCGGCTCCGCGCGGAAAAAGTAGGCTGCGCGATGTGTTGTCGCAGACCGCGTTATTAGCACGCTGGCTTCGTTTGCGCGATCGGTCACAGCCGTCGAGGCTGCCTGTTGCACCGGAACTCGAGCTGGCTTTTTGAAAGCATAAAGCATCGCCGCGGTCAATCTTCTCGTGCAGCGAGTGTGTGCGTCCGCGCTAACGAGTGAACCGGAGCAACGGGTCATAATAAAATCAGCGACTGCGCGCGCGATAAGTGCCAGGCACGGCGGTATTACCGCCTCCTGCCGCCGCCGCCGCCGCCGCTGCTGCTGCTGCCGCTGCTGCTGCGCGGCCCGGCGCTAATCGATAATTCCGCCGTCATTGTAGCTACGCGTTACGAGCCGCCAGCTCCATTTATAATTCACGGCATTAAACTATTTACGCGCGATGCGGGGGAGTGCTCGGCGCTCTCTCTCTCTCTCTATTTTGCGTCCGCTCGAAATTCGAAAAGTTCTCGCCGGCGGATGCGCGACGAATAAAACCGATCGCTCTATGATCCCGCCGGCGCGAATGAAGCCGGATTTTTCGCTCCCCTTGAATTTTACGTCTCTCGTCGGCGGCGTAAAAACTTTTCCGAACGGCCATCCGAACACGAACAAAACTCTCGTTGATGTAGAAAAAGGCTGCAGGGAGCTTTACGAGGATCGATCCTCGCGTCTTTTGTCGGTACTCGGCCGTGTGAACCCGTTGCCACCTCTGGAAACGAATATAAACATCGTCGGTTCGGCTGCTCATTAAATTAGAATCCTGCGAGCGCAATACCATCGGGAAACAAGCGGGAGAGAGCAACAGTAGCGAGGAGATAGAAAAGGCGGTCAAGAGGCCTGCCTGCTTTTCTGGGGCAGCCGGGCGTCGAGTGCGCGCGCGTCAGAACGGGGCCGAGAGAGAGCGCGCAAGGGCATCGCGATTTGCGAATCGCCAAGCCGGAACAGCTCGCCGGGCGCCTATTCTTCCGCGCATCTCTTCTCCCCGCGGAGCCATTACAAAGGCATCCGCTGCGTCTTGGCGCTTTTAAGCCGATTACGCCGATTACGCCGCGGCTAATCTTCTTACGCGACTCTTTCGTTCCGTCTGCTCCTCCTCCTAATTACGCCCGCGCTGGTTTTACGAGCGCCCAACGAGTTTACGACTGCTCTTTCGAGTCGATGCGTGCTCGCCAATAACTTTCCATTCATTGCGCGATAGGACACACAGCGCTCGGGAATTAGAGAACTTGAATTATCAGAGGAATTACAGTCGGAATGGATGTGTGCGCATCGCGGCGGACGCTCGAGTGGGCTCGAGGGAGGAGGAGCGCTATATCGAGAGCCGCTTCAAAAGCAGCCCAATGTTTTTACTGCGCGGCGCTCGAGCTTTGAGCGGAGTTGCCGGGAAAAATTCGGCGAAAAAGCCACTGTCCCCTACCGCTGCTGTTGTGCTCGCAGCGTCAGCTTAATTGGCAGCTTAATTAGGAAAGTTTGCCGCGCGGGCCGGATTATTCGCTCTTTCCCGAGTTGCCGCGGTGTTTCGCTTCTTCTGGAATTATTCCATAAGCGTCGAGTTTTTGCGCGTGCAATAACGATAAAACGTCCTTACGCTTCATCAAACGCACCTGCTCTCTCTCTCTCTCTCTCTCTATTGTGTCTTGCCTAATTACCGGCCGTCGGATTGAATCATCTCGCGCGCGAATTAATTAATTCGTTGATTACGATTGGCCGTCGTTCGTTCCGAGAGTGGCTCGTTGTTGCGCGCGAGCTGTACTCTGGTTTCCGATGCGGTCGACCGGGCTGTGATTTTCGAGCAGGTTTTCATCGAGTGGGCCACTTGCCCCCTCAACAGGTGAACAGCGCAATTAACCTTCGTCCGTAGTTTTGCTCGCGGGGCACAATGCAGCGAGGAAACGCCACGGCGCCGAGCAATTGTTTCGCGTTTAATTCGATCTCCAGCGTCCGTCGCTGCAATTACCGTTACTCTCATAGTCGAACGCCGAGCAGCCTCCAACTCGCTCGACTCTTGCGGGCTAATCGCCGATCGGCTGATTACAGAGCCGTTGTTATCGAGTTTCCGTGGCTCTTCCGCGTTTTCGTCTCGGAGAATTTCGCAGGGAGTCGCGAGCTCGCGAAATTTTTCGCTGGCCCGCCGCAGCGCAAACATAATTTGAGCCGCAAGAATTCTCCATCTGTGCAAAGAGAGAGAGAGAGCCTTGTAGGTAACGCAATTTCCCGCGCGGAGCAGCTCCGAAAGACCGAGGGGAGAGTCGCGCGCGCATTACACCGGCGAAAGAACACTCGTCGGAATTCCCCCCGCCCGTGGCAGCGCGAAATTGAATTCGTCGGGCTGAATTTCCCTCGGATGCTCGGAGAGCGAGTGAAGCCTCTCTCCCGCGCGCTGCGAGGATAAACACTTTTTCGATTTTCCAAAGATTTTCCAAGGAAGGCGACGCGATACGAGAGCAAGGGGGAGAGCTCCTCTACGGCCGGCTTGGCCGTAAAAGCGAGTCGCCCGTAAAACTCGGGCCAAAGCAGCAGAGAGCGAATAAAACGCGCGGTTATGCCATTGCGAGCCTCGGCCCGCTATGGACGGTAAAAACAGAGGGAGAAGATTCTCACGCGCCTGTAAAAGAAAAGTTAGAATGGAATTTATTATCGGTCGGATTGAGTTTTCGGGAACTTCGAGTCCGAAGCCGCGGAATGGCCCGAAATACGCTGTTACGCCGGATGTTTCGAATTTCGGAGCCCGATTAAGTCAATTCGACTAACGAGCTGAATAAACGCTCAATCGAGACAGATCGACCGGGTCTCGCCAGTCTTCCGCGCAAATATTTGCCGACGCGAACAAGCGCGGCGATTGTGAGTTGCGACGACACGTGTGTACGCGCGCGGATCGGGCAAGGGCTCTCGAGTATAATTAGATGTCCCAGTTCGGGCGGTCGCCGGCATCTCATTACGAGATATCCGCGGCCACAAAAGCGCGCGCAACAACGCGTTCCAAGGCGGCGGACATTATCCGCAAGCAGATACGAGAGCTAATGCAAACAGAGTTTAATGCTCCCGAGGAATATCGGGTCCGATAAATCTCCGTCCCGTTATTTACTGCCCAACTCCGAACTCGATACAGCCCGGAGCCGCGAGCCGCTGTCGCGAATAATACATCTGCTCCCCGGAGAAGGAGCCGAGCGAAAAAGAGCGGCGGAGATGAATATGCGCGATCGCGGATGCATTCGATCCGAGAGAGCTGCCGCGCATTTCCCTCGGCGCGACAATCTCTCCGTAGCTATCTTTATGCGGGGAGAAAAACTAGCTAGTTGATCGGACTTTTGTACTTCGGGTTCGTTTCTTTGCTTTTCGCGCTCGTTTCGCGTCCAGCGCCTTATATATTGTGTTCCGCTCCGATTTCCACTCAGGCTGGCAGCAGCGCGGATCCGTGGCACATCCCTCTTATTCTAAGGGCCAATTTGCACGAGGATGAGGGTATCTTTCGCTGGCTGGTGCGACTTTGAAATATTCTGCTCCGAGCGTTGACTAGAACTTGATCCGCGGGACCCCGAACTTCATCCTTCCGATCCATTCCGAATGCGGCCGCGAGCCCGTCTCACGAGTGTGCGTACGCGCGGTCATTATGCATTCCATAAATTCCAAAACTTTACCCGGGGGTCGAATTTTTCCTCGAATTTTTTCCGCGTCCCATCTCTGGCGCTGCAGTTTATTCGTTGAGCGCCTGCTGCCGCGAAAACGAGCTCGCGTCGACGCCGCCGGCTCCAAGTTTCATTACGAACAGAATGAAACATTCTTTTTGGAACGGCTGCATGCCGGAGTGGCTCGTTAAAATGTCGCGCTTTGATGACTAAGTTATACATTCGATCGCAACGCTCGTTTTTCCTCTGAAACGAAAATCCGCCTCAGGATCGGCGAACTCGTGTGCGAGTGACAGCTGAACCACACGCGGTACGGCAAAGCGCGACAGCAGCTATATATAGCAGACACATTGCAGAGACGCACTGCTCTTCGCTCCCTCGACTCCGGCACTCGAGTCTCGCACTTGCGCTCCTCTCACCGCCGCAGACCCTCGTGTCTCATCTCCTAATGCCGACTAGCACTTTGCCGCACCTTCTGCCTCTCCGCTCCGAATGCAATCAGCTAAATCGCCGGGGGTAATTGGATTAGAGAGCAGAGACTCGGCCGCTGCAGTCCGCTGTGTTTCTCCCACGGAGACTGTACCGCGCTTGCCCTTCTTTTCGCTGTTTGCTCGATTGCGCTCGACGTCTTCGACGACGCCTCTCAAACTTGGCTCCCGCCAAGAGAGTCGTTGGCCTCGACGACGGCACTAACCAAGTTACGCGGACGATATCCAATTACGCACGATTCACGTGGTAAAAACGCGCTCGGCCTCGTGAATCATCCTGCAGCCGGCGAGAGGACGTTCACACGCGCGACTTTGTCCTGCAGCGCTGAAATTTGGCGCGGGTCCAGATTGCGCACCGCTTTGTCTCTCCGTAATGGCACGGCGACGACGATGAGCAGGACGGAATCCGATTGCGGCGGGAAAGTGAGAGAGCGCTTTAGAATGTCGCGCAGATGAGCGAGTTTTGCCTTGCAAGGCATAATAGCTCGGCGGTGGGGATTAAGAAAATCGGTCGGTTGGATGTCGCGGCTTTAATCTGCCGTATTTTCTTATTCGGGCGGCGTAACGCATAACAACTTTAAAACAAGCCGTCAAGGCTCTCGCGAAAATCCAGGCCACATCACTCGTCCACGAGAGCTGGAAAAATAAGGGAAAAAGAGGCCGCGTACTCGAGCGCAAAAATCACTCGGCGATAAAACAGTCTCGCGGCTCAAGCACATCACGCCGCGGATAAAACTACTCCCGGCTCTAGCGCCAGCTCTTTTCCGCTCGACTTGAAAAAATATCCTCCCCGTCGATTATTAGTCGCTATGCTTAGTTTACACGAGCTCTCGCGCTTCGACAGAAAATTTGGGGCATTGTCGTGGCCGCGGGCGATACCGTGTAAAAAAGCGCAATAAAACAATCGGGAGCCGCAAAGAAAGCCGCCGCCGCCGCCGCCGCCGCCGCAGCGCAACTCGATCCTCTGCACAATCGTGCACTCAGTCGAGCGGCCGCGTATAAAAGCCCTCACACGCCCGCACGTCTCCGTATAAACCGACTCCCGTCAGCTGCGGCTGATGCTGATATTTTATACCCGAGTTTCGGCTGTACACTTTTCCGCTGGGTTTAATCGGGTTAGTCGAGCGCAGCTGTTATCGTTGCTACAACCTCAAGTGCAGCAATACTGTCGGCCCAAGTTTTATCCCGCTCATCAATTAGAGCGCTCGATTAATGATATTTCTCGTTCGAATTCGGGAGGAAAAACGGGGAGCTATCAATCAACCCGCAACGGGGAGTGTCTCTGCTGCCATAAGTAGCGAGAGTCCGTAATCGTTCCGCTCTCACTCGCGAACAAAGCTGTATTAGTGCAGCTCGGCTCGGCAGATGTGTGTTGGCCCGGCGAATTTCGCAGTCGCTCGCCGAGGGGATGACACACGAGGGGCTTCTGGGTCAAGTGCGCTGCCTAATTACCCGGAGGCGCCACTTGCTGCTGCCGTTGTTTCCCGGAGCTAGGTCGGCGGCGCTGCCGACACCCGACACACGTAGCTGCATCGCCGAATAACCGGAAGCTCATTTTTCGTTAATCAAACCGGCGCGCGCTTGAGACTCCGCGCTTATCGATCATCAAAGAGGAGAGGCGACGAGACCTCGGCGCAGAGGAGAGCGGCTCGACGGATTTAGCAGCTGCATCAGAGATGCTAATGAGATACGAGGCTCGCTGCATCGAGATCCTCAAAGGTGACGACGAGGGCGAGTCTTGAGTAGTCGAGCTGCGGCTACGGCCAGACGGGTTCGTCGAGGCGCGAAAACAAGACGCGACTGCCTCGATTTTTGTTTTCCGTCTGAGCCCCGGAACCTTGTCTCGCTTGCACTTTGTCATCCGTCGATCAAGGTCGGCCCGGATTTCCGGCGAAAAACAAGACGAGCGTACAAGGCGGCGTACGTGTGATTTACGAGCTCGACTATATTTTTTTATATTTTTTCCCGCGGCGCTGCCCCTGACAGGATCCGCGGTCGAATTAAAAATAATCGACGCCGACAGTCGTGTCGCGCAGGGTGAGCGAATAAAAAGGCCGATGGCTCGTAAAAAATTCTGCCATTTTCGCTTCGACAGTCGAGGATCGAGGCCAGAGCCACTCGAGCCGTCCCACGCAGACGCGGAGCCGATAATAACTCCGCGGACAATATCGAAGGTCTCGGTCCTAGGCGCCAGCGCCGCCTAATTTTAACCCGAATCGTATAAAGCCGCGCGTGTCCCGGCCGCACGATATACTGGATATACTGGATACACAGGGGCGCGACACGCGAAAGTGATAAAACGCAGGCCGGCTATTTTTAGCCTCTCGCCTCGCGTTTATCACTCGTCGTTTTTCCTTCATTCCGAGGGCAGCCGAACGAGCTCCGAGGCGAAGGTTTTTTTGAAAGAGTTGGTCGAATGCATCGCACCGCGACTTTGTTTGGCCAAGCGAGGTGCGCAGTCGGAAATGTCGGACGTGCCGAATGGGAGCCTCCGGGAAGCCGGCGGGCTAAAAACTCGCTTCGCTCGCCGGCCGAGAATAGCTCGCTCGGCCTGCACATTCTTCCGGCGCGCTGATTACGGAACAGAAGGAGCAGCAGCGCCGATGAATTATGCCCGAGCTCTGGACAGTGTTGCGAGAGAGAGAGAGAGAGAGAGAGAGAGAGAGAGAGAGAGAGAGAGAGAGAGACAGAGAGAGAGAGAGAGAGAGAGAGAGGAAGTTGGCCTGGAGCCCGCGCTGCCGGATATTGCGGCCGATCGAGCGCTGCTCCATTTTTTTCTCCTCGTCGGATAATCGTCTCGTAACTCTGATTAAGTTGCGAAAAATAAGCACGCGACCGTAAAGCCCGTCGTCAACTAGTCTACTAGAATTTACGGGCACTGTTACACTGTAATAGGCGCCGCGTCTCCCGTTCGTCGATCGATAATCGCTGCAAGAGATATGGAGTAGGGACCAGCTACGCCGACGGAAAGGAATTGTCTGCGGGCACTCTGGCCTCGTCCCTACCCCCAGTCCCGTGCTTCCAGGATCGAAATGAAACATTGAAAGCTCCGAGCTCCCGCCGCGGAAGGATCGCAACGGGGCGTGTTAATTTAATGAATCCGAGACGCGCCACAAAAGACCTCGGGACAGTTCGAGGCGAGCTGGAGAAGAACTTTCCGAGCGCGCGGCCTACTGGGAAAATTCGCATTGAAAGCGCTGAACTTTCGCGTGAATTTTTCAACGCCGCCCGTGTAATAGAGCCATCGCATAAGCCAATCAATTCTCGTCCGGCTGAAACGACGCACAAACATTGTAGCAGCAGCGGCTCCAATTCCATTAGACTGCACTAATCACTCGGAATTTCATCAAAAGCGCAACAGCCCTCTCGGCGCAAGAATGATCCGCGCGCAGCTATAAGAGGCCGAGTTTCAAAGGAGACCGGCTGCAGGCAATTAACCGGCTCCGTGCACCCCTCCTCCCTCGAGCGTGCAGTCGACGCGAGCCGGAGCATGATTTAATTACCGGCTGATTAATGAGTTTCGCGCTCGCGCGATCCGATAAAAACCCGTGTTCACGCCCCGTCCCCCACGGAAGCGGAGCATTAGTCCGTATGGAGATAAGCTAATTGAATCGCCGACTGAGTTTTCGGAAAACTCTGAGCTTCGAAACGTTGGGGGAAAGAATCGTCGCACCGCGATAATACAGAAAGCTCCTCGCGCACAAAGGATGATACAATCTTTGCCGTCCAAAGTAGCCTCGTTAACGAGTCCATTCACGCGGAACGTTTTAATGCGATACCCACAGGGCCATATCAGGGTGGTCGGTACTTCCTTCTCCGACAAGTCGGAGGATTTATCGGGGATTTCTCGCGAGATCGCTTGCATGCGCGGCGACGACGCGGGGCACGTGCGCGAGAGAGAAATTTCTGGGCTAACGCGCGGATGTCGTCGGCGCTGCGACATTCAATGGAATAGCGTTCGGGAATTGTACCTACGTGGGGCGTCTCGTTGAATTATTCAGACGCGACTTTCTTCGAGTCTCGTACAGTTTCATTTTTACGGAGGGAACAATGATCAGCGAAACGTCATTATGGAATAATCGCTCGATGTCGCCGGGTGATTGCGATCTGCTTTCTCCAAATACTCGGCCTCCGCCGCTGCCGGGACGTATCGATTGCGACCTCGTTTCTCTCAAATTATCGTGTCAGTTCAAATATAAAATTCAGACGTCTGATTAATTACTCTAAACGCCTGTTTCTTACGGGCGAGATTTTTCCTTCCCACTATAGACGGAACGGGCAGTTTTCGCGAGGTACATCCTAAAACGCAAAGAGTCACGCTCGTTATCTCCCGCGCGCCCGAGCCCCCGTCCCTCGGGGCGCATACGAAAGTGCGCAGGAGAAATTGAATCGAACAACCCGCTCCCCGGGGACATCAGCCAGCCGCGTAAACACGTGTTAGGGGTGTCGTATGCGCGGCCTTTTCAGCGGGTGATTTGCCCCTCTCCCCTTCATTTCGTCCAGCTTATACCTTCTCCTTCGAATCAATACGGGCCTAAGCCGCCCGCTCGGTCCCCGCGGGACAAAAATTGATCCCGATGCATAATTACGCATCATAGTCGTAATTGAATATTTATGGAAAAGCCTTGCGTGAAAGAACCGCCGCGACACTGCGGTATATTACGGTGCGCCGGCAGCGTCGAGTCGAGGATACAAAAGCGCGGAATTATGCCCCATTGTAGCGCAGACCCGGAAACTTTACCTCCTTTCAGAATCAAATCCAGCCACCCTCCCTCTGCTGCTCTCGATACATCGAGCGGGAAAGTGCGAGTCGCCGGTGGGGGATCCTGACACTTGCGGCCAACTTTTTCGACCCGATGGCCTGCGAGCGGAGCATTGTTCCGGCGGAGAATGTTGCCGTCTCTCGGGGATTCGCAAAAATGCCGCGCGATATAGCCACGTGCCATTTATCCCCGAGCTTTCACTGGAGCGGAACGTCGCGCGCGGTTGCTGTAATGATGATGATGCTAATCTGCGCTGACGAGTCTTGGGCAAGTTGTTGGAAATTGCAGTCTGCGGGAACGGCTCTTTCGGGATAATCCATCGCGCTGCACCGCCTTTTTCCACGACAATAACTTGCTCGTAAGACGGGCTCCGCTGTGTATGTAACTTGTTTTTCTCTCTCTCTCTCTCTTCGCCGGAACTTTGACGACGTCAACCGGACTCGTAAACTCGCTCGCAGGAATTTTTGCGGGTTAATCGTCGCCTTTTTATTTTCCGGCAGCCGGGGCGAAAGTGCTTTCCCCTGTTTTTCGGCGGACGGCGAGAAACTTTGGGAGATAAAGAAAAATCGACGACTCGTTCGATTCGTTTCTTAAAAAATCCAGGTCGAGGCGATTATTATTATCGTTGTCGTTATTAATTTTCCCCGACTCGTTCATCCAAATCCGTATACGGTATATATAGATACATATAGGTGAAACGATCAGATAGGCAAGACTCTTGCACATCCTATTACTCTCGAGTGAAATGCCGTGTACCCTCGGCATATCGGTCTCTGCCATCAAGGATCGCTGCATGCTCTCGCACCTCGGCGCGGAATGCAATATCGCGCGGGGGGCATATAGCCGACACGCGTCGCTCGATGCATACGATGGCTTTGCATATGCACGTAGAGCGAGAGGTATATGTCTCTCGGGGCTCGGTCATCGGGCGATTTCTCTTTGGGTATGGGCGAGTCCGGAATTTCAGCCACGCCATCGGCGCCAGATACAAAGCTTCGAAGCCATTCGAACTTTTTCTCGGGCTAATTAAAATTAGCCAACGGCCGGGGCTGTTGCAGCGCGATCGATCGGACGGCCCGATGCCCGTTGTCGAGCGTGCCACAGGTGCGAAAAGAATTCACTCCTCTCCAGCCGTCGTTCCGTGTAGCACACGTGTTCCGCCGGCAGCTCGTATTTCAGCTAGCTCCACGGCTCCTCGACTACTCGGCGATTCCTTTCTTCCGCACGCTCGCCCCAGTTTCGCCCTCGCAACAAAAGGCCCGCTTCGATCGCGCGTATTCTCCTAATGACGGATGATGGCCGAGCCGAGACTGCGAATTCATTCGAATCGAGATATTATATACGAAAAGTTCTCGAAAGGAAGCTCGAAAAGGGGGACATAAATTGCTCGCACAACGATGACGGGAATCGATGTAGTCTTGGCGAGAAGGAAAGAAAAGAGCCTCGCGAGTGCGCAAAGTTTTTCAACGAAGCCCTCGTCGGACACAGGCTGCGGCGGCTTTTTTCCAACTTATCCCGAAGTTTATCGTCGGCTCGCGGAGCGGATATGAATAACTGCTCGTGCCCTATACTCGTCCCTCGGCAAACATTCGCATCGAGCGAGCCCAGCCTGGCGAAATATTCATCCACACATGCGCGCCTCCGTGAATAATAAGAGGACTCCCTCCCTCGCTCGCATCCCACCGGAAACCCGAGACCTCTGCAGCCCGACATGCGCCAAAGACGGCCCCCGCTGCTATAATTCGCTGCCTGACGCAGACGAGCTTGTGTACTTGTGTTTCGCCGCGTAACGAGTGTCGTATTTCTCGTTTACGCCGTTTCGATTTCGAAGATTAACGAGCTCCTTAACGAGCGGACTGCGCGCACGCCTTTCCGCCCGAAGAGTTTTTCGCGAATGGCCATCCCGCGCTCGCGATATTGAAATTGATCGCGCAGTAGGAAGCAACTCCGTGAGGAGGAGTTCATTAATCATAGGCGCGGCGCGTCTTTTGTTCGTCTCCGCGTGACCTCAAAACGGCCGAGTAGCGCGCGCTTTGCTCTTCCGAAGACACATCTGCAAGTTTGTGCAAGGTATCTTCTGCTTCCATCCATCATCGACGTAGCGCCTCGCCCCGCATCAATCTTCGACTCGAGGCGATCGAATGACTGTGTTGATATTAGTCTTTGTTGGCTCGTGAAATTGTCCCCCCTCGAGCTGAAATATTCATGGCTTTGATTTGCCGGAAGGAGTGCTTTTCGCCGATTTTCGCCGGCGCAGCGTATCCCTACGGGGACAGGCAGCGGCAGTTTCGGAACTCTCTTCGTAAATCAATTCCAAGCCCGTCCTCGCGTGTAAATCACGCGGCCCGACTAAGAAGCCGAAGGCGAAGCTACAACAAGCCGCGACAGCCGCGCGGCGGTCTATCGATCCGACGAACGCGACTAGACAGCGTAGAAATTGAAATCGAAACGTTGCCGTGTTTTTGCCCAGACAACCGCAGTCGTTCGTCTTCGTCGGTGCTTCGGTCGGCGAAACAAAGCGACAAAAGACCCGTTAATTTTTCAATTGAGAGAAATTTCTTTTCTTCCCTCGCTGCCGCCTGAAAAATTGCACAGAGAGGCACTTTGAAAATTCGCGGCCGCTCTTGGGCTTCAATATTGTAAAAGCCCTCGGCTGGGTCGCGTGCATGCATATGTACACCGAGCGAGGCTCGTTTCGGATTCCCTTTTGAGGGACGTCGCATTAGGCGAGCATATTGCGGCGGGGCTTGATATCGAGTATATCCTTCATAAATGCCAAATCTTCCGATTTTGATGATGCTCTCGATTCAATGGCTTACTGAATTTATATAAGTTTGTTCGGTAAAAAGCGTCGAGTTTACGTTCGCGTGTGCAGAGGAGCCGAGCGCGGACAGACGGTCGAGAGTGCTCCCTGAGCAGGGCAGGCAGGCGCAACAGTGCTGCTCGCGAGTTCGCGGCCGTGAGCTTTGACCCGGTGACCCGAAGTGCGTGGCTTGTCAGGGGGGAGGCGCGGGCGGCCGCTCCTGCCTGCCTGCCTGCCTGCCTCTCTCTCTCCATGCGGGATGGAATCGATAGCCGGCGCTACTCGCTCTCCAGCCCGGCTGCTGCTGCTGCTGCTGCTGCAGGAGGCTCGCTCTCGGCTTTTCTCTCGGCGGCGGTGGCGGCGGCTCGAAAAATCGATGCTTAAATCCCGACAATGCGACCCGGGCCACCGGTTCCTCTCACTCTCTCTCTCTCTCTCTCTCTCTCTCTTACGTAGAGCCTGGCTCTCCGCACCTCATGTGCAGGAGTTTGAGGAAAAATTCCAAACTTTCCGAAATCTCCATCTGCCGCGTATAGCCACGTGAGTTTATCGTTCATCTACGCGCGCTAATGTCGCCCGATCCAGCTGCGTATTAATCGCGGGGCAAAGTGCTCTCGGTGCGTCATCTGCATGCAAATCCGCGAGACCCGGCAAACTTTGCCCGCTACAAAGTGGTTTAATCGGAGAGGCTGTACTCTCTCAGCTCGCCGATCCGCAATCCTCGACATAATGTAAAATCTCGATGCCCCCGTCATCGCTCGGGGAATACGCGCACGGCTGGCCTAAATAGCGCTCCGACTCGCTCCAAGCCGATCGATCGGCATAGGCTTTTTAATCACGGCGAGGCAGCTCCCGGCCGATATTCGAAAAATCCTGCGGAGCATGCGCTCCTTCGTTCGCGCGAGAGGCCCACACACGTGGCCGACCAACAGCCCATATGAACTGAGGAGCGTAACTCCATCTTACCTTCGCGAAAAATGAAATGCAAAGCTATCCAGCCGCTTTATCCTCCTTATGCGCACGGAGCCGGGAAATTTCCCTCGTTTTTCAATTTAACGATGCTTTGCCCCGTGTGCTGCGGATTTACGTCGACACGGGGATCGTGAAAATCCGCTTGTTTATAATCGATTCGCAGACTCGCCAATTTGCCCGGCGGTAAAAGCTCAACTCGGAGTCATTAAAATTTGACGCAGCAAACTTTTTCATTCGAAAGCATTTTCGAACTGGTTGGCGAAAGTCTATCGCACCTTTTTTTTCGGATAAGTCCTCTGAAATTTATTTACTGCCCGAAATCCCGTCGCATGTATACGGCCCTATCAACTTTTACGAGTGAGTTCTTTCTCCGCGGCCACGCGAACGCATCGTTAGACTCTCCGCCATGTCGGATTCTAGAACGATTACTCGTGCGTACAAACCATCGCGGAAGTTTGAAAACTCCAACGCCGGATATGAGGGTTCGTCCGAGTCATTTGAAAAAGATTGATCATTCGGCTTGGAAAATCCGATTCGGCCGAGTGCACCGTGCACGCAGAGCCTCGCCGCCAACTCCATTACCTCCATCGATTACGCGCCGGACGAAAAATTGATTAGCGCCGCGCAGCGCTATCGATTCGCTCGCGCGGCGCTACCTTTCGATTTCCACGAAAGAGATAAATGCGGAAGAGCCGTATAATCCGGCCGCAAAGTCGCGAGTTGAAGAGCTCTCGGGTACGAACCGATCGACTCTATAACTATCGGGCGAAAGATGCAGCCTCTGCTCCCGTTTCATCCTCGCGCGTTCGCGTGCGGCCGTCCTAATTTCGCATCTCGATACGGCGATACGTATGCGGGCCACGGTAGCGCGCGCGAGCTGCACACCTGCGATGCCGATGGCCGATGACCCAATTCCCGAGGCGCGAGCTAAGGGCGGCCCGCGGCTTTGACGGGTGCGTCGAATTTCGCTTTCATATGCGGGCGCCGATATTGCTCTGATGGAAATTGTTCGGGCTGCTCGAATTCGACACTTCTCGACAAAGGGGCTGAAAGTCGCTAAACCCTGATAAAAAGGGTAAACACGCAAGGAGATCGAAACCCTCGTCTCCGATAGAATCGTCGATAGCAGCTACGAGAGGAGCGCACTCGAGGCGGCCCTCGACGTATCCAAAGACACGCGAGCTGCGACAAAAGAGCGCAAGCGAGGGGCTGCTGCACCAGCCCTGTATATACAGATCCTCTCGTAACAATGCTATCGCGCAGTACGTGTGTCGTAACGCGAACGTTCGCGGGCTACTTATGAGCAAGTGGGGCAAACCAATCGAGCGCGAGCAGAAGAGGAATCGGGAGAAGAAGAAGAAGAAGCGAGCCTCGCGTTCAACAGGAGGCCTCGAGGCGCTGACCCGGATCCGCGAATTATCGAGAGATTTTGTTTCGAGAAAACACGATCGAGCGTCGTTTTTCACGTCGTCCCAGCCTGTAGTCGGATCCGACTCGGCTTCTCGCAGAATGAAAAACGATAATCGCGTATACGTTCGCTTTCCCGTGTCGGGCAGACGAGTATTGTTTGCCCAGTCATAGAGGATTAAAAATGAATTTTATCGTCCGAATGCGAGCGAGCTCACTATTCCTTTCATCCGACATTTTTCATTAAACGCCCCTGATTCTTTCGCCTCATTTCATCGAGAAAATCCTCCCACAAGCAGCTCCGGCGATTTAATTGTCGGCTGCAGGAATTTAACGCTCGAAAAATGCACGAGTACTGCCGAGCACGCGACGCGCAGCAGCTGCGCGCTGGAGAGCTTCTCGAGCGACGTGCACTGCTGGCTCTCGTGCCGCGAAGCACTTCCGTCCCTACGTTTTATATCTTCGCCCCGCTAGCTTCCGCGCTACGTGCCGGCTTCCCGACAATGCGCCTCGGACGAGTGCAATGTAACGAGGGCCGAAGCAACAAGTTACATAGGAAAATCGCAGAGTTGCAGCCTTACTATACCGCTGCACGCGAGACGGCTATCGGTTTAGACATCTCGCTCTGCGATCTACGCTACGACTGCCAGCTGTAAAAGCTTCGAGTGCGCTACTCGTATTTCAAACTCGTCGATGAACTCGATAAAGGAATATTAGCGCAGATCTACCAGTGGATTATCATCGTCCCTATCTTTTAAACAGTTCGAACTACTATCGATTGCACGAGAGCACTTGCGCACAACTGAATATTCAGTAGGAAAATCCAACAGCGGCAAGACCCACCGCTCGACTCAATATGATTCGGACGTTAACTTGGATACTTCTAGTTTGCGAGTGTTTTATAGCAGCGATTGCTCATCACAGTGACACCCAAGACTGTTTGAGGGGCTTGACGCATTATTTAAATTCGAGTCGAAAAATGTATCAAGGCGTCATAGTTTACGAACGTGCTCAAGAGCTTCCAAGTTTCGTCGATGACATCAGTAAAGTCGTGTGTACTAGCATTTCTACCGTTAAAGTCGATTCTTCAGTATCACTCCAACACCCATTCAATCAACCTCCGTCTGAGAGGATCGGAAGACCAAGAACTCTTCTTGTCGTCTTCTTCTTGCAAGAGTCATTTGTTAAAGCGATGCTGAAGAAACTGGAAAAAATACTGTGGACCAGCCACGAGCCACGGTTGCTGTTGATCTCTCTAAACGAGACGCAGGAAGACCTCTTACTCTATGCCTGGAAGAAGCAATTCATCAACGTCATTCATTTGCCAGCAATCGTGAGCACCGCGCCGAGGCACCTTCGCTTCTCTAATCCATTTTCTAATTTTTCAATCGCTCAGTTCGATCCTTTCATTGATAAACGAGAAACCACTAGTTGTAACGTTCACGCCGACTGGTTTCCTGACAAGATGAAAAATTTACACGGATACTCGTTGCCCGTCGGTATGCTGAATGATCCTCCGATTTGTAATCTCGTGAGAAATTCAACAGGGCATGTCGTGAAAAAATCAGGCGTTGAAATAGAAATGCTCAACTTCCTTGCTGATGCCATGAATTTCAAAGTGAACATAACTCCTTGGACTGGCGAAAACATTTTTGGAGCCAGAGATCCAAAAGACAAAAGCAAACTCTTTGGATACGTAGAGGAACTGCGGCTACGAAAGTTTGACTTTCTCGCCAATCATCGTGTGCAGAGATATGCACGGGAAAAGGATGGTGCTTTCGATTTTACAAAATCTCTTATCACTGATCACTATCGTGTCTTGGTTCCCATCATCGAAATCGATTACCTCGCCACGTATCCCCTACTCGGATTCATCATCGTACTCGCTTTGTTCCTTATTTTCCGAATATTTGCAAGGATTTGTTACTTCAGAAAGGATTATTGGTTTAACCTCAACATATTATCTGCAATGCTGGGCATTTCAGCTGTAGGAATGCCAAAAACTCTTGCCGAACGCATCACGTTGATCATTTTGATAGCGTCGTCGTCGCTTTATTCAGTTCATTTGGGAAACGAGTTGTTGAGGGACTCACTGAACATAAAGAATGAAGTGGAGTTTAGAGAATTGAAGGATTTATTAAAGCACAATTTGGTTCCAATGGCTGACGAGTCCGGAGTACCAGCGGAGGGTAATTGGGAGGTCTCGGGTGAGCATGGCAACCTCAAGAACATCAGTATACTTCCTTGGGAAAGCAAGGAAAAATGCTTGAACATGTTGACAAAGCATAGAAATGTTTCTTGTTTAATGGGAGGACTAGATGCAGCAATAAGCTTACATGAGTATAATTCACATAGGTAGTTGAAGCAAGCCGAATATTATTCCCAACACTTGCTACAAGTATGTATTTTGTTTTTCAGGATAAAACCAGCCATAAAGCTTATGCAGAGAAGCTTGTGGTTCTCCTTGAGAAGTATGTTGGTTAGAAAGGGCTATCCTTACTTGAGAAGCTTCAACAGAAATTTGGAATTATTGCGGCAAGCGGGGATCATGCGTGCCATAATCGATAGAGATATGAAAGAGTTCCTGAGACACGTTAAAGATTCTCACGACGAGGAGAAAAACAATTCATTGAGAGGACTAGTAAACATGTTGATCGAGTACTTTACCAAAGCTCAGGTCATCGCAGCAGTGGCGTTTTCCATAGAATTTTTCCTCGATCGGTTCGTTCTGTACGTGAAATCGATGGAAAAGAGAAAGAGAAGGCTGCAGGTTAAAAAAACGCGGCGCTTCCATAATGCACGACTGCAATTACTGTGACGGCAACCTTTGTTACTTTAATCTTCTGGCTAATCTAGTGAAACTGTATGTCCTCTTGCAACAGCAACATTACGTTAAACACGGAACTGCAGCCTCTGCAGGTCGATAATACAAGCGCACGTGAAATACACTGCAGTGTAGCCTTGAAACCGCAATAAACTAATTTAAACATCTGAAGAGGCTATAATCGTTTTTATTAAACATCCTCGGATAGACTATGCGGGCGTAATCAAAACTTTTCACTCGGGTTCCCAGCAATCCAATCCATTTCGAGGGTCGCCCTATCTAAGCTCTACTTTCATCTGCATCATAACGTCCCGACCGCAGCGGCAGCGGCTAGAAGAAGGGAAAATCCCCGGCTGTCTCTCCGTACACAACACTGCGGAAAACGCGCGGCCCATTCGATTATACTTATGACCCTGTCCCGTCTAATATTACACTTCCGCCGCGCATGCGACGAATTTGCCGGGGACGAAGCTGCTGCTGCTGCTGCTGCTGCTAAATCGCGCGGAATCCCGCAAAGCGCGCCGGACGAATTGCCCGTTATATTATCGTCGTCGCCGCTTATTGATTCGTTTGAAGAATTTCCGTGACTCGGCACTCGCGCTATTTCGGCGAGTGCTCGTCCGTTTTCCGCTCGCTTCGTTTTCATAACACCGGATAAGGTTTCATAATGATGCAGCTCTCGACATATAGTGAACTCGCGCCGAGAGGGGCGAGAAATGAAAGAAGATTGCCTCTCGAATTTCATATCCCTGCGCAGCGATTCGCCTGCCCGAGTTTCACTCAGCTCACCGGATCTCCGATTTCTCGGGGCAATGACACTAATTGTCTAAGCGCAAAAACAAATTGATAAACTCCTCGATCGAGCTGTGCGAGCGTATGAACGATGGATGGAAGAGAAATAAAACAGTCGTGAAATTCACAGACTCCGGAGATATTAGGCATTCGAGAGCGAGTCGTTAAATCGCAACAAACGGGGACGCATTCGTATGCGCAGCTGGTCGTTGGACCGAGCGTCCGTCACTTACATAATTCCGCCTTGACGACTCGGCCGTAAATTTTAGAGGGGCCCCAGCTCGCGCCGCTCATCGCCGGACGGAGTCGCTGCTGCTGCTGCTTCTTTACAGCCCCGTCAGACGTGAGACGCTCTAAAAGCCGGCACGGTTTAGCGCGCGCACGGTAATTGAATAGCAATTTGCCGGAGATCGAGCTGCAGATAGATGAATTTTCGCGGAACCGAGTTGGAGTTGTCAATTTGATTGGAGTAGCGAGAAGGCAGAAAGCCCTTATTTGCTTCCCCGCGCGTGTCGGGAATCGGATAACGAGCCGTAGCTGCACCCTCGCTTTTTCGCGGCCATCCACAGGTTGTCGCCGAGCGGCACACACGTTCGATATTTCCGCGCTGATAAGCCGCCGCGAGATAAGTCGTCTAAAGTCCCGCAGTTGCGAACGCGTTTGTCGACGGCTCGGTGGAGGCCGAAGAAAAAACAAACGTTTTTTAACAACGAGTTTTAAGTGAAGTTCAACTCTTGGACGTAATTTTTTACGACGCAAATTTTTTAATCACCCCAGCTCAGGACGCTCCAATTCGAGGGTAAACTTTTTAATCTCCCGCCGCAAAGTCATAAATATCGAAGCGACGCCGGTTAAAAAGTCCGCGCTCGAGCCATCAATTATGACCTCGACTTTGGGCATATCCAGCAACACCTGCTTCGGGTTGCCACCGCCGCGGCGCCCGCCCGCGGAGCAGTGCAGGGGGAATCAATAGCCCCGCGCGCTGCGCTGCACAGCTGCACTAATTTTCCATTTTCGCCATTTCAAGTACACTTTCTCGACGGAGGAACTTGTTATCTATCGATTAAAAAAAAATGAACGGCAAAAGCATAATCGTAACCACAGGTTCTGCTCCCCCTGCGCGCAGGTATGGCGAGCGTCGGCAGCAACGCGACGGGATCGACGACGGCTGCGACGGCTGCGACGGCGACGACGAGCACCTCCGTACCGGAGGCGAGGCCGACGCTCAGCGAGCGCGAGCAGCTGAAAATCGAATTCTACAAGACCTACGACGTGATGACGGGCATTCGGATAGCGGCGACCCTCGGCGGCTTCTTCAGCCTCATGGTCCTGCTCGTCGTCTACAAGAGCAGGTATTGCGCTTTCCTTACACACGCTCGCGCTTTGCGGGATTCAATAAAAAGGAGTTGGACGTGAGGCGCAGGTGCAAGTCGAACCGGCAGCTGCAGGACCCGCGACTGACGGCGGCCGCGGAGGCGGCCGTGGCGGAGGCCGAGGCCGAGGAGCGGGCCCTCGCCGCGGCCCTCGAGGCGATCGCCAGGCTGCCAGCCAAGCCGGCGCGCGGACCCCGGAGATCGCTCTGCGTCGAGGTGAGTCGTCCCTCTGGCCCTGCGAGGACAGCTCGATCCAAGCCCTTCTCTGTCCACAGCCGTTCCGCTCGCAGTGCATCGAGACGCGGCTGCCGCTGGTCGCGCCGCGCTTCGCCTCGGTCGGCGGGGGCTACGACTCGCTGCTCGCTGCCCCGGTGCGCCGAGGCAGCAGCCGCCGACTCCGCGCGAACCGGCGCTGCAGCTCCGTCACCTGCAGCAGCACCGCCAGCAGCTACCTCGAGCGCAGGGGCTCGGCCATGGCGATGCCCTGCCTGCCGCCGCCGCCCAGCTTCCCCAGGCACGGCGCGGCCTACGAGGAGCCCTGGGAGCTCTACCACCCCATCGACATCCAGGTGATCCAGCCGACCCCGGAGCTCTCGCCGTGCGGCAGCGAGGCCGGCCTCTACGTCGCGGCGGCGGCGGCCCTCCGCCAGCAGCAGTCGACCTCCTACTCGTCCTCGAGGCGCGCCCCCCTGGCCTCGATGGGCAGCGTGGACCCGCCGGAGCCGGACTCGCGCTCGCTCGGCTCCGACTCGGTCTTCCTCGACGAGGCGGCCCGGCGCCCGGCGCCCGACACCGAGGACGAGGTCTCGGGCTTCTCGACCGACTCGTCGGACGGGCCCGTGCTGACGGTGCAGCAGCTGGCCGGCGGGCCCGGAGGCCGGCGCAGCTTCCTCAAGGTGCCGCCGAAGAAGAAGCGGCCGCCCGAAAGGTGGGACGGCTGCGCGGGCTGCGTGCCCAGGCGGCGGCGCGCCAGCCCCGCGGCCTGCCAGACTTGCATGACCATTAGCGCCTCTGTCGAAGCACCCAGGTGACGATCTTTCAGCCCGCACCCACACCTCTCTCTTTTCTCACCAACAAGCTGACTCCCTCGCGGCGAAGAGCGTGGCGCGCCGAGAATCGATATCTGATAATTGTTTTATTTAAGCCACGCTCCGCACCGATCCCGGGCCTGTTACTTTTCCCCCCAGCAATTTTCCTTTGCGAATCTCGCGTGCGCATTAGCATTTTAAGGAGGGCACACACGCCTGCTTATAATTGAACGACTTTTCAAGAGTGTACTACTATGTATGCTAATCCGAGCTCTCCTTGCTGGCCGTATGAATCGGGAAAAGTAACAGCCCCGCGTTTCTCCTGACCCCCCTCTATACACACACACACATATATACGCAGCATTTTATTGGCAGTTCCGCGAGCAGCTGGAAACGGCTGGCATAGAGGTCCGCGCGAGCGCAGTCCATATAGGTTCAGCCTCCGCATATAAATGTCTTTTCTCTTTGTGTCTCTCTAATCTCTCTCTCTCTCTCTCTCTCTTTTACTACAAATAGCTTCGCTGTAAATGCACTGGATTATACGGAACACCGTAGAGCCACTTGTGCGCGTGTGTCTCAACATCGATGTAAATACACGACGACGAGGGTGTGCTGAAAAAAAGCTCGAGAAGGCGAGAGAGAACCCAGAGTGGATAATTTTTTTCTCGTTGAAAAATAACGCTTACGATGTTGATGGCGCGGCGGCATTGTGGGACAGCCAAGACATTGTTCCCATCCCATTAGTCGGGCCTCTGATGACAACTTCTCACAATGCCCCCGCGAGTCCTATAATGGACTTGAATACGCGCGGAATCGGACGAGAGAAAATTCTTCCACCCAGGGGACACGGCACAGCCTATACACACACACACACGCGCAGGTCTTGTTCCATTCGATTAATGTGTAAATATTGAGCAGATCTGTGAATAGGAACCTATAGTTGCATTGTAGGTGTATTGATATAGAATAAGATTACTGTCTCTGTGTACATATCACATGATAATGAAGCATAATATAGATTAACGAGACGCGCACACACACACACACACACCGATTATTAGACCGAAAAAATACATCGTCTATGTATTCATAAGTGTATGAGCAAACGCGGAGGACTAAGCTTGTTGGCGGTAACTGCTCGAGCGCAGCTTTCGCCGCTTGCCGCAATCAACGAGCTTATTTCTCCACCGACTGTCCTCCATGTATATAAACGTATACAGCCACGAGACCCGTAAGCTCCGTCTAATCTTCTGTTTTTTCTTCTCGATCGATCGATCGCAAAAGCAGGTCTCCGGTGCTGTCGACGACGACGAGCAGCAGCCAGAACAGTGTGGGCTTGGGCGGCGGTCTGATGTCGCCGCCGTGCTCGACCTCTTCGCCGATCGAGCTGAGGCACCGGCCGAGCAGCGGACCCTCGGCCACGTCGACGGCTAGGCCATCCTCGTCACCGCCCGTCTGGTCGCAAGAGACGCTCTTCTAAGAGGCTGCTTCCTGTATCGACGACTCGCTGCTGGCTGGACGGACGTGCTTGAATTGACGAGGAGAAGAGAGAGAGAGAGAGAGAGAGAGAGAGCGTGTGGTGGTGTGGGAAACGCGGGAATTGGAATCTCTCTTCCTCGATTGGTCCGAGCAAATCGAATCATGAATAAATCATTCCGGACGAAACCCTTTTCGGTTGAAAACAGTCATTTTCACTCGGGGAATTTCAAAGAGACCAATTGTAATTTCCAATTCGTGACCTGAAAAAGAGAAGCTTTCGCTCGTCGCTGCATAATCGATGCATCAGCCGGATTTGCCCCTCCGTCCACCCACGCTAGCTAACGCGATTACGGCGCGCGCGACGAGAGGCTGATTTCGCGATTCGAAAATAAGAAACAAACCTGCCCGGATTTTTAACAGATCCTCGTCCGGCAGAGACGATAATTACTTTTCGCGAATAAGCGGTACACTAGGCCTTTCTCGCAGTCCGTAACAAGAGGAGAACCGGTCCAATTACGCGCCGGAAAGGAGGAACAAATGAGCGCGATAAACAATGCGGCATTCATTTAAGTTCAGCGAAAAAAAAAAAAAAAAACGAAGAAAACGCCGCTTACAGAGCTTGTTCGTTCAACCGCGCAATTCCACGCTCAATTTTCCGTTGAAAATCCCCGTGCGCACGCGAATAATGCAGCCAGAATAAAGCTCGAAACACGCGCAGCGGCCGCGGCCAAAGGAGAAAGAGAGGCTAGCGGGAGGCTAAGCAGCTAAAAATGAAAAAAAAAAAAAAAAAAAAATACACGCACACGCATGCACGAGCGGGAGGCGCAAAAAGACGACTACGGAAAAGCGCGGAGCAAAGAACTAGCCAGCCAGCGAGCGAGCCGCTCGATCGACGACGCGAAGAGTGTTTAGTTTGCAAGACAAAGAGAGTCCTGAACTCGGGGGGGAAGGGGCAAACTGAGACGTGTGTATAGGGGGTGGACAGAGAGAAAAAACACTGTGACGAAAGAGAATAGGGAATTATTTTTATACGAACGTGATGATAATCAAGTTTGTGAATTATACAAAGCGATGAAAATATCCGAAAAAAATGTTTTTTCCAGTCGAGGCGCGCGCTACGTCGTCATACTATTATATTATTATCGCCATTATTATAATTATTATCATTATCATTATTATGATTAAAGCAGATGAAAAATAAAACTATATGTTCGTGCATAAATACAAACGCACTGAACGCAGTTTCAGGTGAGCGGATTGAACTGAAGACACGAAAGATAAGATAAACCAAACAGATAAAAATCGTCGCTATAGTTGTAAGTTGTTGATTCGTGATTGTTAGATAAAGCAAGAAATAAGCACAAAAATAAATTCAATTATGACGGAAAAATTAATATATAGAACAAGAAAATAATAATAAAAAACACGTAACGTAAAATGCAGAAAGTTTTCGCGGTTGAGAGTATTCAAGCAACTCTAGAAAAAGTCCGATAGAAATATGCATGATGATATATAATTAACGTAACGTTGATCGATATTTCTGTTTCGTTCGTATGAGAATGGCTATGAGAGGAACGATAGACACTCGATGCATTAGGAAACGAACCACAGCGCTTTCAAGTTTTCCTTTTACTTTTATGTTACATGTATGCACACGTAGGGAATACTCAAAATTGGGTCTTTCTATCCGACTTTTTTTACGAATGTTTCGTGCTGTTGATTTTTAATCGTTATCCGGGCTGACTGTTTCAGTAAAACACGACTTCTCGAAATGTCAATCTTAACAAAAGAGTCCTATAAAGTAAGAATAATCACAGACATCTTGTTTTCAATAATCACTCGCTGGAACAGTCACCCCGCATTTTCATTTAATTTGCAAAGCCAACGTACGTGAGCCTGGTGAAAGCGAAAGCAAACTAAATCCTAAATTATTAAGCGATGCGTCTAACGACAAGAATTTATATAGAATATAAAATCAGATATTTCTATGACATGTATATCTTATAAGAATTGTAAAGCAAAACGTTTTGAATGTGTGTGTACGTGTCTATATTTCGTCTTGTAATAATGCGCGCGCTCTCAAGGTGCACTATATTCATATATATATATATAAAGAAAACAAAAGAAAAACAATGGGGTCATAGGAATTCTATAATCGAGCGGTGCTCAGGGTCAAAATATTTCGTAAAAACACTCAGTGAGACTCGACGAGCGCGAGTGAATTTTTTGCGAGGGATCGCAAACGAAAATAATAAAAACAGTTACATGCAACGAACAGGAATCGTGCTATTTAACGATGCATGCATTCGTATGCTGCAGCTTCCATATCTTTAGTTATGTCAATTCCTTCTAGGCTTTCTACTTTTCGTTTATGATACGTTCTTTTAATACAAGATGTTTGGATATTCTATGAAGGTTTTATTTGTCACTCTACTTTAACGTTTACTAAATGTTTTTATTATAATGATCATCAAAGATGCGTGTTTTTGTAATACTGTAAAAAGACTCGGCACAGTATGCGTCAATGATATCGCTCACGTTGGTCTATTGAGTTCAGTCAAGTCTGCACCACTCGAGCACACATGCATACCATTACATTATCCTTTGGAAGCTGGAATGTGTCGCAATTGCACAATATTTCCAGACAAGCACTTAAGCGACTGTTTTACCCAAAAAATGATGTCTGCATGGACAAATGTTTACGTTAGTTATAGGTGTACATAAACGCTGTGTAAGACGTCAAAAAAGTAACGGAAATTTATCTGCGAATAAAGAAATTTATATGTTACACATTGTAAAGGGTAAAACAACAAAGTCCAAGATAAAAAAAAAGATGAACGTCTGTTAATGTTAAACTATACACGAATCGATTCAATGGAAGGAAAATAAATGTACTCGTATATTTTCCTCACAATGAATCCTTCGGTTTCGGCCTGTAAAGGAGCTTGAACTCGCAAGTGCTGCCGAATTGCCAAATGTAACAATCAAACTGTCTATAGTCGAGGTATAAATTTAATGAAGAATAATTAAATGAAAAACAAAAATGCGCGTACCATAGCGAGTGAGAATATAGTGAGAATGTTCGACCTTAGAGTCATTCGCAAAACGAAGAAGAAACTTTGTAGTCTCTTTAAACAAAAAATTATAAATAACTGAACGATTACGATAAAAAAGAAACTTCCCCCGGTGCCTTCCTCCCGCACTTCTTCCATCGACTAAAAACTTTACGTCTTTATGCTCGACAACGATCTTCCTATCATACTCTTTACTCATTCTCATGTTGTATGCAACATTCTGATATCTTCGTATATCACTCTTTAACGCTTATACACGAACTCTCCTCCTTCTTGTGGAATCTCCAGTCCTATGCAGACTTTGATCAAAGATGTATGTACAGAGGCGACGCTCACTATCTCCAGTATGTCGTATGGTGTTTGTAAATTCTTTCTATTGTCCGACTCTTAAAACACTGTGGAATATATTTTTCATAAGAAAAAAACCATTCGTTCGACGAAAGACCTGAAAAGAGCTTGATGGATATTTCCTCGCAATTACCTGTACAAGATTGTCGTGCGTACTTGTACACCTAATAGAAGGCCAAACAAAGATTTAACGAACAAATGACGAAGGTGACGCGTTCACTGTCATTGTAGACTCATCTCACAGACGGTAGTCTTAGACCTTCGTACTTTTATAATTTTTCTACTCTTTGAAGCTAGGGACTTGAAAACGAAAAGATGAATAATTCACTGCTCTGAGCTAGAATTCGCACCGATACGATAGCCGCACATTTGTACTTCAACACTTTATAGTCATCTGTCTACTTCTGTCTGAGCTAAATCTATTCAACCAAGTATTTTTCCACTGAGAAGAAGTTACACTTTCATCGTGGATTGTTTATATAGACTCCTTTTCAAAAGATCAACTATCAACACTTGCATCATCTGTGCCTTCATCCGTCGCTCTCCTATTACACCCACTGCACATACGCACACAGTTCTTCCTACCATTGTTTCGATTCATTGTCTCGAACAACGTTCCGTGCCAAACTGACGAGTCGGGCTGCGCAGAAACCCGGACGTCACAAGGGGACATTCATAACGGCTTCCGCGTCAAAAATGAGGAGGAAAGGTTGCACTTGTTAGATGGCGATACGATGGGGCGGCTGAATTCTAGAACAATTGCTCGAAATTTATAAAGAAAATACGCCATATCGCTTATCGTTATCAGGCAAGTGAAGCGAGACGCGAAATAGAGGCAGAATCGCGTTTTCAGCGCGAAGTGAGAGAGAGAGAGAGAGAGAGAGAGCTCTCAAACAAGGCGCCGTTATTAAATCTATATTAAAAACGTTATAAACGAAGTATAATTAAAAGGCAAAAGGTTAAAAAGCAGTATATATAATAATATTAAAGCAGGCAAAAAAATAAATAAAGTGGGACTTGTAATTAGACTGTAAAGTGATGTAATTAGGTGAAGCAGCAGCTGTAATCGTTAAGCGATATAACTATACCATTTTGTAAATAAGCCATATTGCACAGAGCGCCAGAGGGCCGCGAACGTACAGAGCGAAGTATATTGTAAAAAGGAATTGCAGAGGACATGCGCGGCTGGTTTAATTTTTGGCATGAGTGTGAGAGAACGTTTTATGTACACAAGGGCGACAAGTAAGCGCACGGTGCGAAACGGCCTCGAAAGTTAAGGAGGAAAGACTAAGGAATCGGAGGCACCGATCGAGCGCGATGCAGCTAACCCCAGCGCATCTGCGGGTTATTATTATTATTATTATTATCATTATCATTATTATTATTATTATTGCATAATGTAATAGACCTCTGTAAATTTTTTGTAAAGGGGCTTGCTGGGTTATTATCGCGCACGTACCTCGTCAAAGGGAAAGTATGTTACAGGGAAAACTTGTTGGCTAAAAAGTCAAGTATCAACGTGTGATGATTGAGGCTTTCAGTGCATGATTGTATCATTAGTTAAAAGAGAAAGAGAGCCACTAAGAACTGCTGGCAATTATGCTGTTATCGGGCAATTATGTACGAAGGAGAGAGAATAAAAGTTGCGTTTTCAGTTACATATACGATGCGCGCTAAGGAATGCCTTCTCCTCCTTTCGTACCTTGACATCTTCGCACTCGTATTTTTGTATTGTTCCCGAAAACTGTGTCGGCGTTCTTTCGTATACGAGATACGAGAGCGCATGTATAGATTCGCTGCAGCACGCGGGACTGCGAAGGTCTCGTTCGACGCCGCGAGACCGAACTACATAATTCAATCGCGGCCGCCGAGCGATTTCGACAGGCCGATAAAGCAGCGATATGACAGATGCGCGCACCCGATTCGAACGAGATGTTCGCGCCCCGCAGGTTATATATAGCACTGGCATGTTATTCGACAAAACGCTGCGGACAAACGTGCTGCTTCGGGGGAATCGAGTCGAGAGACAAAACAATAAAGCGAGCGAGAATTCGTAATGGGAATCACAAGTAAAAGTAACTGGTAGGGGTCAAGCTGCGCAACACGATACAATGTACTATATGGATTATACACACTGTAAACGCGCTCGCCTAACATGAAAATACAATCGCTCGAGGCGTGTTATGACGAATTGGAATAAATGTTACAAATATGTTTAAAGCGCTACCTCGTTTACTTTATTTCTCTACATTTTTATCCGATATAGCTTTGTTTATATTTACTCGTCATTTGCATGCAAGATAAAACAAGATAAAAGTGCATCAGCGTCTCGGAAAGCAATTATTTTTACGTTTCTCATTCAAATCCACGTGACTTGCACGTTCTGCTTATTTTTATTCAACATTGCGTTCGTATATTGAGTGAAGTAACAGGCCACTTATATATATATATATATATATATATATATATATATATATATATACGAGTCTATAATAGAAAACGATGGAGAGGGAAAACAACAGGTTTTGTAACTCGTCGAAATATAAGATACCGCTCTCGTTGGAGATAAAGAGAGGAGAACGAGCCGCAGTAGAGGCCTGAACGTCGCGAGAGTGCCTTCAACTAAATAATGCGACAGTAGAGCGAAAGTGCGCAAATGGTGATAAAAAAGTGTATCATGGACTACGGGAAATTCATGACGGAGATCAGCAAGCGGCGGAAGCCCAATCTCATTCGGCAGCTTAGTGAGTAATGGAAAACGTCTTGTATGAGATTTTGAATAATTATACGACAAAGGAATAAAATAAAATATTACAATGCAACGTAGTGCCAGCTAGCACTGCGATAACCGGTTTTTATCTTTGCTCGCTCGCTAGCATAGGATCGAGAAAAATCTACGATTGTTTTTCACTCGAGCGATAACGCGTCGTTATTTATATCTGCATTTTTTCCTCCAGCTGAAGCCTACATGAAGAATCCAGATGCCCTGTTCTTCGCCGGCGGACTGCCCAATCCCCAAATGTTCCCCTTCAAGGACATTTCCGTTACCTACAGCGGAGGCACTCGGATGAAACTGGAGAATAAGGATCTCGTCTCGGCCCTTCAATACGGACAGACGCAAGGGTATAATCCGACAAGCCGTTATAAAGTCGATTACATCGCGGAATAGCGTAGAATCCATTAGAAACGATTTTTTCTGCTCGACACAGACACCCGCCGTTGCTGAAAAAGTGGCGCGAGCTCCAGTCAAAGTGGCACTCGCCGCCGTACGCCGACTGGGACGTGCACTTTGTCACCGGCTCGATGGACGGCTGCAGCAAAATATTCGAGCTGCTGATCGAGGAGGGCACCCCCGTGATGCTCCAGACGCCGACCTACACCGGCATCCTCGGCGCGGTAAGCCCGCACGATCGATTGCGCGACCTGTACGAGAATATCCTAATGCGTCCGGTTTTTCACAGGTGATACCGATGCAGCCCCACATCATACCGATCGAGATGGACGAGGACGGGGTCCTGCCGGAGGACATCTCCAAGGCCTGCGAGGAGCGCCTCAAGAGCGGCAAGCCTCTGCCCAAGGTATATATAGTATATGCGGATCTCTCTAATAACGAGTACTGCGTGTATATACCGCACTTGGACATATAAAATAAGAGTTCGTGTACTCTGCGCGACAGTTCCTCTACGTGAACCCGACCGGCGCGAATCCAGTTGGAACGGTGTACAGCAACGAGCGCAAGGAGGAGATCTACAAGCTGGCCCAGAAATACGACTTCCTCATCCTCGAGGACGACGCCTACTATTTCCTGCACTTCCTCGACGAGCAGCCCAGGTCCTTCCTCTCGCTGGACGTCGACGGGAGGGTCCTCAGGCTGGACTCATTCAGCAAGATCTTGAGCGCGGGAATCAGGCTCGGAGTGGTCACGGGGCCCAAGCCGTTGCTCCAGAAGATAGGACTGCACCTGGCCTGCTCCACCCTGCACCCGTCCTCGCTGTCGCAGGTGCTGGTCTGCAAGCTTCTCGAGGCCTGGAGCGAGGACGACTTGAGGGCTCACTTCGCCGAGATACAGAGATTCTATCGCGACAAACGCGACGTCATGCTGAAGGTCGTCGAGAAGCATTTCACAGGTAGGCCATAATTGCGTGCCGATCCTCTGCTCGCTATCAGCTGTCCTCAACTAAGACCCGACGAAATTTCCCCCAGGCATCGCGGAGTGGTCGGCACCGAAGGGCGGCATGTTCCTGTGGATGAAGGTCAGCGTTATGGAGGACGTCTACGACCTCGTGATGGAGACCTGCGTGCCCCAGGGCGTCTTCGTGCTGCCGGGTCACGCCTTCTACGTCGAGGGAACGAGCAAGCCCTGCCCTTACCTACGTATCTGCTACAGCCAAGCTCAACCCGACGACGTGGAAGAGGTATCGTACGATAGACAACTATTCCCTTCGCTACTGACTCGGTTCAACGATATCTATGAACGCTTTTTGTCAACAGGGATTAGCCAAAATAGCAGCGCTGATTAGACAAGTGGCTAAAAGGGAAGAAACGCCAACGATCAACGGAGCTTGAACATTCGATTCGAACAGCGCTTTTCGAACAACAAAAAAAAAAAAACAAAAAACGGCTGTGATAATGTTCCATCTTATCGCATACGCACATTCCTAGCTGCTAACCAATCGAGTTCAGTTCGGATGAAATTTAGTACTTAAATGTATTATGATTAATTTACAAACTAATTGTAGTTTTTTTTTATACCTGTACGTTGTTGAGAAATAAATCGCATTTAATTTATCCCTACCAAAACATATATATATAACTAATAAAGTATAACTTACCTATTACGTATAATATGTACCATGAGCCGATAAGGAAGAAAACTTTGGGCACTTTTCAACTTGCAAACGCGGATCTGCAGGGCTGCACACTGCATTCCCTAAATTCTCTACACAGCATATTATATAGATACCTATATTCTATAATCTATATCCGTACCGCACCGAAAAGTCAAAACACGTGTTTTGATAGTAGATTTAGAATAATTTGTTCGCTGACTCGCTTGCATCCGGATTGCCAGTCGGACCATGATAGACACTTGAATCAGTTTAACAGATTCTTCAAGTGACCAATGAACGACAATAATACCTAAGAAGTTATAACCTGCAATAAAAGTGGCTTTCACGATGGAATCCGATTCGAACTATGAACCGGAGCCCGAAGAGATCGCTAATGCGGAAACAAACAAAAAACCACACAAGTGCGAATATCCCGGCTGTACTGCTGCATTTTCCAGACCTTCTCGCCTCGAACAACATTTGATGGTTCATCAAAACAAGGCACGTACGCGCTCATTTTGACTTAATCATTTTCTAAGATTCCGTCGCAATAATTGATACTTACCTGGCTTTACGATTACTTTTCTAGAGGCCATACAAGTGTAAACAAGAAGGATGCGACAAGGCATACACTAATCCATCACACTTGAAACGTCATGCACAATCTCACAGTGAAATTGCAAAAACATACACGTAAGCGCGTTAAATTGATTTTTCGATTATCTTCCAAATCTTAAGAACTATCAATTCTCAAAAAAGGTTTAAATTGCAGCTGTTGCGTATGCTCTGTTAAAATCAGTACATTAAGTAACTTGAAACGCCACTACAACCGAGCCCACAATACTGAACGAGAACTGCACTGCATGGAATGCAACGTATATTTTAGAAAGAAAAATCGTTATGAAGAGCACATGGCAGCTCACAAACATGAGTCTATGTATAAATGTGGTATCTGCGAAAAAGAATATCTAAGCCATACAAAGCTCAAAAAACACGAGGAAATTCATAATAAAATTTACGAATGTCCCATTGAAAACTGCTCAAAAACTTTTACAAAATGGGCACTTATGATAAAGCACAAAAGAAAAGAACACATTAATAGTAAGCGACTGTGAACCCTATTGCTTCTTTTTTAAATTAAACATTGCTTCTCAACAGAAAAATAAAATTTATTTCAGAGTATCCATGTCCAGAATGTGGAAAGGAGTTTCTAACTAAGGCTTGTTTGAGGCTTCATGCTGAAGTTCATTCAGAAGATAGACCAGCTATACCTTGTCCATATGAAAAATGCACTCGTCTTTATTACTTCAAAAGGAACCTAGATCAGCACATTCGCAGAAAACACAACGGTCAAAAGTTCATTTGTGACATATGCAACAGATGCCTATCTACAAAACAGAAATTGCAAAACCATATAATCGCACAACACCTATCTGAAAAGAAGCCCTTCAAAAGGAAAGCTCCAGCACCTAGAAAAGATACTGGACAAGCTAAGAGATCTGCGTTATCTGAACTCACTGGTCTTCATTTGTCTGTCAAGGCTGAAGTACAACTGATGAAGAGAAATCCTACAGCATTACTGAGAGACGCGATGGTCGAGGAATCGGTCTCAGAAGATGACAGAGTTTCCGATACAAGTGCCAAAGGTGCCTAAACGTATGACCTAGATTATGAAATTTGCAGCTTCTATCTGCCTAAAATAAGAATGTACAATATAAAGACTGTTCTATATGTATAAGCATTGGTTAGACGAGAAATAATCGAATAAACGAGTTATCTATTTTTCTCCAAAAATTTGAATTTACAGTCGCGCACGCTCCAGGCCGAAACATCCCTAAGAGTTCCAGCAAAAATCCCTACTTCTCCATTGTATAATGCATCACAAAGCCGCGGGGTATATGCGTATGCTATAGCTGGTGGCCGGTAGTAGGGGGTGAGGTGGTGAGCGACGGTTGCCTAGGCATCGGCGCGCGCGCGCAGCTCGCGGGGATAACGGCTATGCAGTACGCGTATTTGACGTAAAGCGTAAACAAACTCGCTCGCGGCCAGCAGTCGTCCCAGCGTATAGGAGAGAATCGCAGCAACGGGCAACGGGCCGTCCCCCGAGGCGACGACGGAACGCCACACACTCGCGTGCGCGTCTTGTGCGGTTCACGCTACTGGCTTCTACGATATTCGCGAGGATGACGTCGCTGGACCTGAGACAGCAGAAGCTCGAGCAACAGGTGAGGCAGATTTTCGCGGAAAACCGCGCCTGAGAGATGAGAGAAAGAGTAGAGAGGAAAGTTCGCGTAGCCGCGCGTGCAGGCTGTATAGGTAGGTCTAAGGCACAGCTCCATAAGCGAGCGCGCACGCGACACGACCTCCCCCAACCCCTATGCTATGCGCGATGCGCTGCTATAACCTTTCCTTTCACTGCGACTGCACTCTGACTAATGCACTTCGAACAGTCGATTATTCCAGATATACGCTACTCCCCTACGCCCGCTACCTACACGCATACCTACTTCCGCGGCCGACGCGATTATTTTTCTCGCTGCGGGCTGAGATATATGAGTATATATGAGTATGTTTGCACATTATGCACAGTAGAATATAGAATAATAATCGAGTCGAGTCGAGAGACGAGCGCATTTTCAATCGGTCGATTGCTCCGTTTGTCGCCGCGTGACTTGCTCCAATTTCACATACTAATCAACTGCAAAACATTTTGATGCTTTCTTTCGCGTCGAACGAATTGCAATTGTAAATAGACCTGGTCAATAATTCAGAAGAACATTGAAGTTTGGTTGTCAACTCAGTCTGGAGGCAATTATACAGATAGTATGAAATATTCATGTGCATTTTGTATTCCAGAGGCAGCTGATTGCTCAAAAAATGAAGCAGAAGAGACAGACCGGAGCTGGTGGAATGGTGCAGGCTTCTAACGTATCCAGTGCTGGACTTACTGGTCGTACAGCATGGCAAAATGATTCACATGGTACGAGACTGCTTAACTGGCTCAGTAGCACACATATTATACCAACTTTTTTTTTTCTTTCCCAATACACTGCTGGCAAATATTTATTTGAGCATTAGTTACAGGTTACGATGGACCTTTACGATACAGTATGTTTCCAGGTAACCCAGATACAAGTACACTACCTGGAAATAGGACTATGGAGACTGATGGAACTACAGGTATTAGCTGTCATTTGCTTATTCAATATGTATCTAATGGCTAATGAGTTTGTGTTTGTATTATATTTATTCTCTGCATTTCCTCATAGATGCTAGTAGTGAAGGTGTTTTTTACGATGGAGCAGATGAAGAATCTTCTCCAGTGGAGCTTCTATCCCCAACAGAAACACTTGCATGTGCATCTCCTCTTAGAGTGGCACCATCAGATGGACCTATGACAGTCTATAACAAAGATAATCATTCTTCGAGTCCAGAGTTGGAAGGAAATGTAGAGGGAAACATTGAACAGTTTGTGTTACAGCCAGCTAATAAGAAAATGCATTACAAATGCCGTATAACAAGAGATAGAAAAGGAATGGATCGTGGATTTTACCCAACATATTTCCTTCATTTAGAACGGGACTATGGCAAAAAGGTAACCACATGCTCAAAAAAATGCGCTATGTTATTTTAATGCTTTAGACTTTTCAAAAACATTTGTCAATCATTGCTTTTTGATATCGTTAAAGGTATTCCTCTTAGCTGGGCGTAAGAGAAAAAGAAGTAAGACTAGTAACTACTTGATATCTACTGATCCAACTGATCTATCTCGAGGCGGCGAGGCCTTCGTCGGCAAATTGAGATCAAATTTGTTGGGGACTCAGTTCACTATATACGACAACGGTTACTCTCAATTGAAAGATGATAAACGAGAAGAGCGCCGTTCTCATCCCAGACAGGAACTGGCTGCTGTGATATACGATACAAACGTTTTGGGATTTAAAGGGCCACGTAAAATGACTGTTATCATTCCAGGCATGACACCGGATCAAAAACGAGTCGAGATATGTCCTCGAGATGAATCTGAAACTTTATTAGGTAACTATTTGACTATTATCCATTTGGCCTTGTACTGATTTAAAGCTCAAAGTAATACAAAATGCTTTTAATTTTAGAATGTTACAAGTCGAAAAATATGGATAATCTCATAGAATTGCATAATAAAACACCAGTATGGAATGATGACACGCAATCGTATGTCCTCAATTTCCATGGTCGCGTCACACAAGCTTCAGTTAAAAACTTTCAAGTAGTTCACGATACCGACGGTGAGTTTCAATGCTTTACTTAATCTTAAGATTCCAAGAAACCTCGTTTAAAATTATTAATAATGGAACGCGTTGAAATGTTTCAGTGGATTACGTTGTTATGCAGTTCGGCCGCGTAGCAGAAGATGTGTTTACAATGGATTATCGATTTCCTCTGTGCGCGCTTCAAGCGTTTGCTATAGCTCTCAGTAGTTTCGACAGTAAACTAGCATGCGAATAATACGCTTCAAAGAGATGTAAGGCATGAGTCCATATAACTGAACGCGACACGCGACAGACAATCATTTTTAAACGATTTGCTCAGCTTTAAAAGTTGTACAGTTGCAAATTGTGCAAATGCCATATCAGCTATCGATCTAATCGAAAACGACAAATGAATGGGCCAAACGAAGGCCCTGTAGAATTGTAAAAAAATATTATGTACAGTCGACGTATCGCGTTTGGATGTAGGAGAGGATCCGTGATAAATGTCATCATATCTTTGTCACGGTTTTACGAACAATGTTTGTCTCACGACTCTATAAAGATAAATCAAATGGTTTTTGCGCGTAAATTGTTCATATCGTAAAACTGCAAATCATTAAGGAAAAGAGTAGGAAAAATCGATGCCTATAATTTTATTTTTAATATAGGTTTTTTATGCGGAATAATGTAGATAATGATCTTTATCATTTTATTGGTCAATTATATTTTTACATAAAAAAAAAATTAAAATAAAAAAAAAAACATGCGAATAGTCAAGAAAGCTTGGTTTTGTTTTAAAATACTTCATCATAAAAAAACTATTTTATTACTTGACGAATTTAGATTTTACACATCAGATAATCATCTAGGTTTTTGTCAGGCTATAATGTAAGGTCAATTGGTTTATATTTATAAATGAGACATAAAATTGTGCAATGCTCTTTGATGACGTAAACAGAGGTTTGCTTAAAATTTGAACTTTGAAGCCACGATTAAGCTTTACAGAAACTATCGGTCAATTTTCATAATGACAAATGAATTTGTCTATTGTATGTTATACATAAAAGAATGGTCTTTATGTGTTCAATTCAAAATATAAAGTAAAAAATGGATAAAGGTGACAAAAGCGAATTGCCGCATTACTGATGTAGTGCGACCACATTACAGTATTATTTGTAGAAAGCGAGACATCAAGCAGCATTTTTTATAGGATAAATTCGAAGATCTTGAAGAATCGTACTTAATTAAATTTAGAACTGATCTTTGAGCACTACGGATATTGTATATTGAACGATGTGAGAGGCGGCTAGTTACACCCGCGTAATAATTTTAATAGAATGAAAGTCTGAATTGTGAATAAAGGTTTGAAATAAGAAAAGGATTTACTGTTACATGAGTTATGTATGTATGTATGTTGTTACAACATGGCAACTTAAACACGTTAGCTAATTGTCAACAGAGTAAAGCAGCATCCCACTAACTTTATCACAGATTTAGAATGCATTTGTCTATTTTTAATAAGCAATCGATGTATTCATGTCTTTCAAACAAACGAAAAATATTGTGTATCAAGATTTTTTCGTAATAATGATTTCATCGCATGTATATTGAGACATCTTATTTAATTGCGCATTACTTGATCATATACCATAATCCACAAGCGCAATACAGCAAACGAAAAGAAATATGGCATTCCATGTGTCTAGTCCAACAAAAATTTACAGATGACAGAAATTAATGAAATATTTTGCAGTAGTTTTTCTTGTGTTACGTATCGATAATCTGAAGACATTAGGCACACTATTTTTGGAATAATAAACTTTTTTTTCACAATCATTCAGCTTATTTTACTAGAACCAATTCTTACGTTTATAATTTTGGAAGTAGGATGAAATACAGAACGATCATAATTTAAAATTTAATTTAATTTTTATTGTTATACAATATAATCTCAAAAAACAAATTATTAAAAACAACAGGGATTACAATGTAAGCGTTTCCATTCTTTGATACACAGATGTTTCCAATACATGAAACAGTTACATACGCTTTGTAAGCTGATATAATTTGAACACGTATTTTTTGTTCACGAGCCACATATGTCTTAAAGGCACTTGAGTTACAAAATAATGTAGCAAGTAAAAATTTTAGTGAAAAATTTTATAAAATTATTTACAATCATTTGACATAAACAATTTTCTATATAAATGTAATATTGTAAATATGTGATTCTTCGAGCATAGTAATGTTCTTGAAAAAGAAGACGACTTCGCATCGTTCCAATGTGTGTTATACGACGTTTTACTCTGATATTACTAACATTGCAGAGCTTAAAATTTACAAAGTTTAGTCGTTATGATAAGCAATGTTGGCTATTCAATTAAAAATAATAAATAAATTTCACATATAGTCGTCTGTTGTGATCATAATTAATTTATCCTGTTTTCAGTTTAAATAAAAAACAATCATTATTTCTGAAGTCCACTTAATATTATATTTTAGTCTGAAAATTAAAAAAAAAGAACTTATTGAAATGCATCAAATTTTCTTAAATATACCTAGATTTCAGTCAGGATCCTTAATTTGTTTACATATTTGTGTACAGTGTTATTTAATTATAATGTATATTTAATTTAAAGCATTGGTTTCCTATGTCAAAAATATTTACCTACAGTCTTTATGTACTATCTATCCCTTGTGATGATAAACATGAATAACAAACAAAAGGTATATAAAAAGAATATTCGTTAATAAGCGACTAAAAAACTAAGAGACTGGGCTTTGAAAAATGGTATTGAATACAATCGTGAATTCTAAACAAATGAAATAGAACTATACTTACAGTTTTTAAATTTGATTCTGTTATAATAAAGAAAGAATAATGTAACAATAAGTAACAATTTTTGGTGATTATAAATACCGTATGCTTCAGTGATAAATCAAATTATCGAGCTAATTTGTTATTTTTATACAAGCACTCCATTATCAGAGTAAATGGCAGTCTGATTATTCGTAAAAAAGATAGTAGGTTTTCCTTTTCAATAATGGCAAACAGTATTAACATTTAAAAATAAGAGATACAAAATACCAAGATCACGCACCGACCACAAACCGCTGTGGATTACAAAATATAAGTTTTTTATCGCACTTTGTTTCACCTATTTACAACACTTCAATTAGAAAAATAGTTATTTGGGTTTCCAAATTTTTCATCAATTACAACCATAGTCTGCTGAATTTGTACTGCTTGATCGACGTAACTGGTATCTCATCTTTTAAATTTCTTTATAATTCAGTCATTGTTGTCGAATCATTTTAAATTTGATCTCGTAAACTTTGGTCCGGGAATTCTAGAGGCCGGTCTGGGAATTCCACTTGACGCACCGTTACCTACTTTATTTGGTGCACCTGCCCAATTACTTGGTCTTCGTAGTTTCGTAGCATTTGTCCCGGTAGAAACAGAATTGGGTACCTAAATAAAGTCAATATCTGTTAGAACGTCCAATGTCCAAATACAACTTAAGTTTTTTTATAATAGAAACTAAAGTCGATTCACCTTAATTTGCTTAGGTCTAACATTTTCTGTCAGCTGAATATTTTCTTTTGCTGCTTCAATTCCACCATCATCGTTACCTACAAAGAAAAAATTTCAAAAACATATTTATAACTCGAAAAGAGAGAAATATACAACTACAAACCTATCGTATTTATTGCTTGATCCGAAATAGCCGGACTTATTATTAGTGGTGAACTAGTTTTTGCATTGAACTCTGCACTATCTGTCGGTGATGTGCTTCTACTATCTGTACTTTCCGTATAAATTCTTCCAGCTCCATTCTTAAGGATGGGTGACGGCAAATCTTTTCCTTCTACCCACGTATTTTCAAGGATTTGACGCCCTTTGACCTTAGGCGTAGAACCACCTAATCTTCCTTGTTCTTCCATACTCGCCAGTTTTTTGAGTGCTTCGAGATTCCTAGGCTTTACTGTATACGATGCTCTGCTGCTATCGGAACAAATACTAAGCCTATCGTCAAGATCGGGGGCACTATGTGCGCTTGCTGTGCTTTCAATGCTTTCCATTGAACGACTAGTACCATTGCCTGATCCGAAATCGGCATTATGCTTCATCGGCAATAGACGTTCCGACTTGAATCTGCTTAATGCATGAGAATTACTTGAAATATTCGGTTGGGATCCTTTATTAAAAGTAACGTCAGCTTCCAAAGTTAATCTACCGGCTGGCTTTAAGTTCGAGCCGAGATTCGGATTTGACTTTTGAAACATTTGTGGCAGTTTTGATAATTGACGAGGTGCCTGTATTTGCCGTACGGGTAGCTTTTCCATCGGCTTTATGAATGTGCTGTCTTGTCTGTTTTCTTCCTCATTCATTTCATTTCGAACGTGATTCTTTAATAAACTCGATTTCTTCGAGAAAGTGTTAAATCTTTGTTGATAGAGATTTTCATTACTCTTTGCGCTGGGTAGGTGGGGCTGCAAAGGCGCCGCTGTTACTGGTTTATTCGAATTGTTCTCTAGTGGCTGCGATGCTTTTGATAAACGACTACCGATCTTGCTATCTTTTCTAAAAGTATTGAACCGGTTCGGATCTTGTGAATGCATTTGAGATTCTGCAGGATTCTGTTTCGCATAGCTAGAAACAAATATTAATATTAGCCACGATTTTGAAGGAATTTAATCAACATACCTTATGCGTCGCGGTCCAGCCGCATTACTCAACTTCGCGTTGAAGTGGGCAGAATCGTAAGTCACGTCGACTGGTTTGTTAACAGTTTGAGATTCAGGTTGATGCGCTAGTGGCATCTGTACATATGTGGCATCAAGATCTTCTTCCTCCTCATCATCATCATTAATAACTGGTTCAACTGGCTTCGGGCGTTCGTAAGTAGCGTCAAATTTATTTTCAACTGAGTTTGGATGCTCGTAAGTGGTATCAAATTTCTTCTCAGTATTTGGCAACAGTGTGTTAAAGGTAGCATCGAATTTATTGCTACTTCTCCGAACTTCCTGTAGTAATTCGGCTCGCAGATTTGGAACTGCGCTAAATGTTGAATCTAATGGATCACTATTACCAGATGATCCCTGTAATATAGCAAACAAAAATACGATTAATCCAGATTTTATTAATATACAATGTTGCAATAAAGTATTAAGATTTACACTTACACTCAGCCGAGGAATCGGTTTTGCAGCAAAATTGGAAGTTTGAAACGTCTCGTTCAGTCGTGCTTTTATCGGAGACGTCGATTTCGCTTTTAGTTCGAATGTAAGATCAGTCTTATTTTCGCTATCTAAAGTAATTGTCGTTGACACAAGATCTTTCTTTTGAAGCAATACAGGTATATCATGGTCAAAAGAAAGATTTCTTGTAGAATTAAGTGGATTAGGGGAAGCTTCCATTATTTTTGTTGAGTTCAAGGGTGACAGAATCTTTGTACTGTTACCTTTGAATTCGCTTATTGGCGAGGGAAAGCTTGTAAATGTATCATTTGTCTTTGAATTTTCACTAGCAGTTACAAAAGTGCTATTGGAACTCTTTTGATCCTTATCAGTTATATTAATATATGTCTTATCCCCTATATTCTCATTAACAAAGGTTTTGTCATTCAAATCCAAAGCACTAGGACTTTTGCAATATGTTTCATCCTCAAGAACAGTGCAATCATTTTGCTTCAAGAAATCGGCAATCATACTACTGTCCTGAGCTTCTTTGAACATACTTGCCTCCATCATTGAGTCAGTTAAAATCTGAGAATCTATAAAACTGTCAAAAGCTGCTGCTGCGGCATGAACACTTTCATCTCCTTTACCATCAGATATCAAAGAGGAATACAAAAGTGATGGTTGAGATATGTTCATTAGGAAGTGACTGACATCTGGGTCACTCATATCACTGATTAAAGAACTGATACCCTCTTTTGAGGAAGCCATATTCATGAAAGCTTCCATACTGGTTTGACTACTAATCGAAGAGGGACCTTCTGATAGGAGAGCAGCAAGAACTTGGTTTGTTTTTGGCCGTAACATCATTGGTATACTGTCCCTCCTCTCCTTCTGTTCCTTGTTATTGTTATTGTTGACATTCTAATTAATAATGATTAATGAAAATCTGACACAAAGTACTTAGTTTTAAATGCAAAACAAACTTACTTGCGTTGGAGATTCAGGGATCGGTTGATTTTTCCAAACATTCGATAAAGAGAATGACCTGGTTTCTGGAGAAACGGACTGTTCCACAGAATCGAAACTTAGTCTATTGTGAGACCGCCTTTTGATTCTTGTAAAGGTCCTTGTGTCAATGGATCTCCGTGAATCTTAACAGAATTAAAAATTAAGGAAAGTTGCAAATGTCTTGCTATGAGTTGCAAGAAAACAAACGTACTACTGTTGGACTGTGCAGCATCTGATTCCTGTACGTCTGCGTGTAACCAGCCATCTATATCCTGAACCTTGGCTTCGACACTGTTCCTCCTAGACGAAGTGCCAGTTGAACACAACCTAAGGAGCAAAGTAACGTTATCAGAACAGAAAAAACGTGGTGACAAGTAGAAATAACTATGCCAATCGAAAGTAGCTAGACTACTTGTGTACGAGCATCAGTCGTAGATCTTGGACAGCAGCCCCAACTCACCATCTGTCCTCGGCGATGTCGTCGAACTCGAAGACATCGATGATCGACTGCTCGTCCTCGTCTCGCTCCCTGAAGACGTCGTTGCCCCGACTCGACCGTCGCGACATGTTGATCCTCGACTCCGCCTCACTCCAACCTACCTCTGGCGCGACTGTCAGGCTGGCGAGGGCGATTCCGAAAATACGCGATGCATCACTTCACACTTTACCGTTAAAGCACATATATAACAGCATTGGATTGCTACACTCGCGAGAGAGTATGAAACAACGGACAGCTGTATACGTATAGGTGTATATATGTATATCTGTCTATAATGGAATGTCGCTGCTGTAGCTCTGCTCCGAAAACGTTCTATAAGTACCTCTAGCTTTTTTTATACGGGGAAAAGCGCAAGCGAGAGAGGCACGCGTTGCTTATGTTCCCATGATGGGAGAGATAGGGGCGCGGTGTCAAAAATAAAATTGCTCTCTCCCTCAGCAGGCGATATGCACGTTATTTAAGGTACAATGTTAATTGTTATTATCTTATCGCGCCTGCGCCGCCGAGCGCGTGCCGCACTGCCCGCGAGACTCGAAGAGCGAGAGCCGCGAGAAGACACTGCTGCTCGAAGAAAATGTAGCTGTACCGATCGCTCATTGATCACACGCGCAACTGATGCAGTTCAAGTACGAGCTGACCTGTTGATACCTATATGGCAGGCCGCTGTACAAAATATACGCGAGAGTCGTGCGTGTGAAATTATGCATGGAAAACTACGCTATAACTATACTATAATCCGCAAGTACTATACGTATATATAGGTTAAGGCTGAGTCTGAGGTACCTATAACGAGGCCTGTTGCTCTTGTGGTTTGTGTATAGTATATGCGGCAACGATTTGGCCTCGCACGCGGTTTTCTGCAGAGTAATTGTACAGTAGAACTGTAGAAAAACCGCAAATGCGTCCGATTGGCTTTCATATATACCAATTTTTAAGTCCTTTGCAAATAAAGCTGATATCGAGGATCGAGCGTATACCTATGATGAAACTCCGGAATGTCGATTGCTATCGGAAACGGATATTTTATTATTCATAGTAATTATGCGAGGTGAGTCAGCTACATGTAGCATCAGGACATCGAGTTTGTTTCCTAAATAGCGTTATTTAAATGACTCCAGTTCCGTGTATAGGTAAATCCTATATGGCGCAAGACGCAGCTGTTTTTACGCAAGACATTAGATTGCGTCTTTTTGGAATGAAGATCAGGTTTCGTATTACTCTATTATACAGTAATGTGAAATAGTATATTGTGCCATTAGAGGGGGGGGGGGGGGGGGGCTTTTTTTAAGGGGGTGGGGGGGGTGGGGGGGGGGGGGGGGGGGGGGGGGCTATTTCTAACGAGGATGCGAGATTTGAGCACGAGTTGGAGTCGAGGGCGCCTTTTCAAAATTTGATTCATTTCGAGTATTTTTGAGTAGCGGGAAGCCATTCATTCTTTTTCGTTATTGTTAAGAAAAATGTAAGTCTTATAAAAATATTTATTTGAGATGGGTGTTGAAAAAATTGAACATGTTTAAAAATCCCCTTCATCCGTGCATGATGCAGACTCCAAACGGCCAAAAAACGTTCGTTGTTGATCGTTATGCGTTGCGTACAGCGGTGTATACAATCACCACCACGGCGCCACTGGCCACCAGCGTCGCTACAATCGCTGTTTTCTCCAGAATCCAGATGGCGCTGTTCTACACACCTATATATAGCTTGCCATTGGTTTCTCCCACCCCGCACGCGGCACGACATATATATATATATATATATATATATATATATATTCTCATCAAGTGGCGTCTGCTGTTTGCATAAAGTACCAAAGTATTTTGCGCGACTCCGATATTAGAATATGAGCATTTTTTAGTGCCTATAATTCTGATAGTATTAGAGATTACTATTACCTGATGTATTTTTTACAAAAAGCTAAGCATAGGTAACATTGGATATCAGTCAATGACGAAAAAAAACCTTTTACTTTCCCTATCTAATAAAACAAAAGTAAGAACTTAGGTTAAAACAACTCAATTATGTTCTGTTTACATTACTTTGGAAATTAATTGTTCTTAATATTAGTAATTTGTAGGTGACAGTTTGATGCCATTCAATTATAAATAAAGCAAAATGACAACAGTAAAGTATCAAGGTGGCATTGACATTCTACGTCTACCTGTTAGTGAAGAGGAACATGTTCATCCACCATGGTATTTTAAATATACACAATCTCACATACTCCATTCAAAGTGTTCAATAACTGGTCAAGAAGATAATGGCTGTAAAGATGATAAAAGCGCTTGTCAATTCTGCACGTAAGTGTCCAAATTGATATTGAACCATGAATTGACTTTGCAATATAAAATACATTGTAAGCCAATATTTGTTATAGGTACAGTCGTGCTCTTGAGATGCCACATATGCCTGACATGGTTTTTCCAAACAATGTTCTTCATTTAAAACACAAAAATGGCGCGTTTTTGGAATTTCGAGCCTTAAATGCCTTGCAGAGAGTATCCAATGGCAAAATTAACATACAGCTTGCTTGTGCTGAGGCTTGGCGCGAATCAAGGTATACAATAAATTTAATCATTCATGTATTGCTTTATTGAAACATAACTTATGTTCGTACAAAAAATATTATGGTTTTTAGAGCAGAAAATAAAGAGTACATGAAGGAGACAATAAAACCTTTTGATTGGACTTTTACCACAGATTATATGGGAACAATGTCAGGATTTGAAGTTGAAGATACCGAAGAACGCATTGACGTAGAAAAATTAAAACGTAAAGATAAAATACTCTTTTATGTTGATCTCACCCTATTCGAGGACGAATTGCATGATAATGGAATAGCATCTTTATCAGTTAAAATGGTTAGTGTTAAAATAAAGAAATCTCACTTTTTATTGATGGAAAGATATGTAAGTTTATTTTATGATCAATATTTCAACAGAGAGTTATGCCTGGAACACTTTACATCCTACTTCGTTATTTCTTGAGAATTGACAATGTTATGTTAAGAGTAAATGATACACGTATCTATCATGAATTTGGAAAAGATTATCTGATACGTGAATACACATCTAGAGAAGCAAAAGTTGAGGATATTAAGGTAAGTCATATTTTTGAATTGTAACTATTTTATGACTCGGATAAACGTATAATATGACGATTTATTCCTAATTGAAAATATTCATTTTTTAGGTCTCATCGGCACTTTTTGTACTGCCAAACGAAATCGCCCCACATTTGCCATTGGTCAAGAGTTACTATCACAAACTGAAAATTTTGCCAAAAGTGGAGTCTTCAATAAAAAATACAACAGTATCAGAAACGGCCATTACTACTACTACTACAACTACTACTAGTGAAAATAGTGCAAAGGATTCAACCGCTGGATCATCAGTACAAAGTTTCGATACTCCTACAAATACAGAAGAAAAATAGTAAAGATTGATGAACTGATTACTTTTTTAAATGTGCTCCAAACGTTGTATTATTCATGGAACAATCAAATTGATCTATTGATTACACTGTGAAATTAAAAGAAACTATAAATTATACCATTAAATTGTATCATTAGTTATATCATATACACATTTTATAGAGTTCATTGACATTTCCGTACAAATGCGATTTATTTTATGTAAAAAGAAATTTTTTAATAAAAAAATTGAAAACATTTATTAAAATATTACTATGTACTAGTTAGTCATTAAACACTAACTTTACCATGAAAGATTTAATTATATTACTGATGAACTACTGGAACATGAAAAAAAAAACGTAATAGAACAATACGATTGTTGTACAATAATTTATCTGCTTTTTTTATAATAATCATAATGTACTGATTGTAGCTGAGTTCATTTTTTATTGACTCTGACTTTTTTATTGTATATATATATATATATATATATATAATTATAAATCGCTATCTTATCAAGAAGATAGCGATATATAGTATCTGAAATGGATCGAAGTGTAAATGATTGAAGTATATATAAGGAGCAGTTCCATTACATTTAACGCAACATTTAAACAAACGATTGCGCACAAATGGTATAGTAGTTTTTAGTGAGTTTGAACGGCATATAAACAACTTGAGTCAAAGTTTATTTACTCGTTGCTTTCTAGCGTTAAAAGTGCAAGTATTACGTAATAATAAAGAATTGAACTGAATTTTGTTTATAGACTGAATAATTTGTTTGAAAAAAGTTTTTTCCGTATTATCGTACATGCGCTCAAGATCTACTTTCATGAATTTTGACGCAGAAACTACGTACGTATAATCACTTTAGTTGATATAAGTCTGTGTGACGGTACAATTATAGTAACGAGCATGATGAATAATTTTCAGAACTTTATAACATAATTTTCGTGAATACGCATTGGTATCAATACAATACAATTGAAATTTCTTGTATAAAATTGCATGATACAGTAAATACGAAGAAAAAATTATGCAAGTCGTTACCGATCAAGCTGTAACGTGACGTTAAAGTACATAATTGTGACTGCTGTAAATTTCTTCTACTTGTAAACTTGGATTTATAAATGGGACAAAGGCAAGCGGCAAAACGTCCGAGAGACGCCAGAACTACATAATCTAGCAAAGCAAAACCACCAGTGCCTGATGAATCATTATCGATATACGTCGTCGATGGTATATGTGGATATTTCTTGATTAACATTTCGCGATTTATTGTTAAAAGAAGAAAATGGATCGAGGGTAAGTGTCAAGAGACGTAATTATGTAGAAAAACATGTGAAAAGTCAGTATCACAAAATAAAAAAATTATATCTCTATAAACCTGTCATTTTTAGTATGACCGATGAAGAAAGTAAGAAAAAAATACCAAATTATCCAATCCCCTATTATTTGAAAAAACTTTTATCAAATGATTCGAAGCCATGGCCCAATATGCCAGAAGAAAGTAGATCCTATTTTGAAAGATTGAAAGAACTCAAAAACAATGATAAATTGAAACTGAAGAATAAAAATTACGTCGACGACTTTCGTCTTCTATTGCACGATGAAGCGTTTAAAAATGAGTTGGAAATGGAAGAATTTAATATATACGGACAACAAATAACAAGGATTAACGAATCCAACCTGTTTGAAATTTACGTCGAAGGCCTCGAGGAAGAAAGACCAACGGTCACGATCAATGACTCGGTAGCGGTTACAGACAATGAAACAAATCAACGATATTTTGAACTTCGAGTAAAGAAAGTTTTGAAATTACACATTATTGCAGAGTCAAATAGAGAGTAAGATTCGGTCGTTTTTAAAAAAATTTATTTTGCATCACAATTATAAACTTTAAAAATTAAATCAACAATTTATATGTTTTTAGATTTTGCGAAGAATTCTCGGAAGATACACTTTATGATATAAAATTTATATTTAATACTTTCCCATATCGATGCTGCCACTTTGCTCTGGATTTATATACTTACCGTAAATTGAAGCCGTATGTATTTCCCGAAAAATCGGAAAAACTCCATAATCCATCAAATATCAAGTAAGTATGTATATACGTTCGCGCGTATTAATTTATCTATATTTTATTATTCATAAATTTAATTTTTTTTTTTTTTTAGATTAACCTGGTTTAATAAAGCTATAGAGAATAATGCACGACAAAAACAGGCTGTAATTAACATGGTAGATAAATCCAATTTTTTCCCAGCTCCTTATATTTTGTATGGGCCACCAGGCACTGGTAAAACTGCCACTTTAGTGGAAGCAATTTGTCAAGTAGGTTATAAATTTGTTTTTATATTGAATTTAAAATTTTTATTTAAAATATTAGCAAATGGTAAATGTAATTTTTTAATTTCAATTTACACAGGCATCAAAACAGAACGCATCGGATCGTATACTCGTATGCACACCATCGAATACGTCAGCCGACGTAATAACGAAACGCTTAATTAAGTACATTCCCAAATACAAGTTGCATCGTATGTATTCTTTATCGAAGGATCCGTAAGTTTGAAGAAAAAAAAAAATTAAAACTGATTTTACACACATAAAGGTTTGAAAATAATCAATATACATATTATATTTATGTTACGACACCAATAGATTTACAATCGAAGACGATATTTTGGACTGTTGCAATTGTTCAGTATCGGCCGAAGGCGAAAGAAAAATTTTCTTTTTTAGAGTTAAATGCTTGCCAAAAATTATCATTACCACTTTATGCACAAGCACGAGGTGGTTATTATTTGTTTATATATTACATAAACTATATATATATATATATATATATATATATATATATTATGAATATTTACTAATTCATGCTTTTGCAGACTCTTGCTATTACGCTTCCCACCTAGAGATTTTCCTTATATATTTATCGACGAAGCTGGACAAGCGACGGAACCGGAAACACTGATACCTTTTTCATTGAGCTACGCCAGGAATGAACAGCGCAAAATAATTTTAGCCGGAGACCCTCAACAATTGGGACCGGTAATTAGATCAAGAAATGCGAAACCCGTACTTGGTAAATTGAGAAAAATCATTTGAATTATTATGAAATGTATCACCTGCAAAATGATTGTTTCTAATTCATGTTGTTAAAAAAAAAAAAAAAGGAAAATCCATGTTGGAGAGATTGATGACTCTTGAGCCATATCGACGATACAATAACGAATATCGACCTAGATACATCACCAAGTTGATCCAGAATTATCGAAGCCACCCAGCTCTAATTAAACTTTCGAATAAGTTATTTTACAATAATGAATTGCAACCTTGCGACGACATGTCGCTTCGAAAAGCAGAAAATTGGAAGAACTTGCCGAATCCAAAGTTTCCCATTATCTTTAAGGGAGTATTGGATGGCCAAGAAGAAAAGAGTATATTATCACCCAGGTATTTATGAATACAAAGTCATTTTTTGCAAAGATACGCAAAGAATATCGTAAAACACTTTTGAATTAATGTTTGTAGTTCTTACAATGAACAAGAGATGGATGCGGTTTTCTACTTTGCTCGGCTTTTAATTGGATATAAGTTCGGCAATACTGTTATAAAGGAAGAAGACATCGGCGTCATTAGTCCGTTTACTGCGCAAAAAATAAGAATAAAAGAATTGTTTGAAGAGTATAATTTGCCTGGTGTCGAAGTTGGAACGATCCAGTTGTTTCAAGGAAAGGAAAAAGAAATTATAATATTGTCTACCGTTCGAAGCAAAATTTTAAGGCACGATGGCCGCGATCACATTGGATTTCTTGGCGATCCAAAACGTTTCAATGTAGCTTTGACGAGAGCAAAATCACTTTTTATTGCGATTGGGCACCCGGTCACTCTTCAAGTAGATTACAACTGGTGGTCTCTCCTAGATTACTGCTGTAAAAATAAGGCTTTATACGGCGGTATCTACAGTGCATTTAGATTAAAACTCGAATCAGAGTTTAGACATAGAAATCCGAAAAGCTGTAAACATAAACCAAAGAAGACGACTGATAAAAAAAATAAACCAAGAACAAAGAAAAATAATAATGATTTTTCGTTTGCAACGAACAATCGATATTGCGTTCTTTCTAACGGTATTTCATTCATTCTTTTTTTTTTATTTTTTTTTTCTCAAGTATTATGAATACAAGTATATATTTATTTATTTTAGAAAGTCACAGCCCAGCTACTATGGAAATAATTAACGTTATTGACAGTTCAGAAGCATCTAGTAACTGTACTTATAAGAAAAGCAGGGTGATAAGACCTAAAACTATGCTAAAAACTAATTACAACGCTCATTGTGACATATTCAAAAGAAAACTATGCATTTTATTATAATTTGTGCATGTAACAGCAATTTTTTTATTTGTTTCGTCTCATTTGTATCGGGATTTAAATGTAATGTATGTATATGTACTAGATCATATTTCGACGCAGTACGTATCTATAATTTGTAGTAGCTGTCAACGAATGCAGATAATTTAATATTTTACAATATTTGTCTGTTCTTGCGTGTACCATGTACCGAAAAATCGTCTTCGTTTTCAACTTTTAGTAAACCTATAGAATATAAATAGCAATTTTTTTTTGCTACTCATGTTCAATTTTTGCTTTTAATAAAAACTGCATTTTCATGATAATCATGGTTTACTTTCTTCCTTTTACTTAAAAAAAAGTCAAAATTCCTAATTTTAATTCATTTCCTAATTTTAATGACGTGAAATAAATGTATTTGCCAAATTCTCAATAATCTGTGGTATCTACTAGCGAAAGCGCACTTTTGGGTCGTGATATATGCGATATGGTATCAAACAATGGAAAGCGATTTACTGGTTGAGACGGTAATGAACCCTTACGTGTTGTCCCAAAACGTCACACACAGGACCATACTGCGAAAGATTCGATTGTCGGTTATCGTTCAGTGCTGACTCAACCGTTCGCTATAGTGTTCGATGAAGAAAACGCGGTCGTGCCGATTTATTTTATCATACGACAATTCAAAAGAGTTTAATAGGTTACAGTACAATTTTTGCAGTTTTATTCAAGTTGATTAATTACACAAGTTTTGCTGTTCTTATCCAGAAAAATTTTTACTTGCTGTGACTGGCGACTGAGATGTATTAAGTCTTCCAATTACATCGAACTCGATAAGGTAAATTCAATTTTGCTGTAAAATATTTTAATGAACTACTTTCAACCGTGCACTAGCTATACAGTTTCCTTTGTTTCTTGCTTCTATATTATTATAACGTCAAGTGTACCAAGAAAAATGTCATAACATTTGCAAATCCGTCCAATGTTGATACGAACGGTCTGTTTGTAGTGCGCAGAACGAAAAATCATGCATTTGAATTCCACCAGCATTAGCAGAAAGTTGTAAAGACTATATTCCAAACAGTGCACTGTAAAAAAAAAAAAAACAATTGAACGCTGCTCTCGTGTTTCCCTAACAGGTTAAAATCTTCGGCAAAATCTCAAGTTTATTCTTGAATTATTTGCTTCGTTTATACAGCTGCTATACACACAATGGTGCCAGAATTTTGGATCCCGGAAGATCTGAAAGCAATTTTGCTGAAGGATGGAGAGCCGTACGCCGATATGACCGAGAAAAGCGAACGATTTCTCGGAGTGTTGAAGAAATTGAGAAACGTGGATCGCTTGGAGTTGTCGCAAAGCCACTATCTGCAATTTTTGAAGCTCGGCCTCTACCTAGAGGAGTTTCAGCAGAATCTCGATCTTCGGAAATTCAACCTTTACGGCAAGAAAATCGAGAGAGTAGCGCCGGATTCTAAAGAATTCAGAATCCGCATAAAAAATCTCGACAAGGATCATCCGCTACACAAGTCCTGCAATCTGATAGAAATCTTCAACTCCAAGGATGTCACGAGGAAGAAGTTCGTTCTAAGGGCTAAGGAGGTTAAAAACGATCAAGTGATCGCCGTTGCTTATTCAGAGTAAGCGAGATTCGACTATCGATTGCGGTAACGTTATAATTGCACTCGTTATAATTTTTACCGAAGATGTGAATTTTGTTTTCCAGATTTTGCGACGGTCATAACCCCAAAAACTCGTACAACATACGATTCAGGACGAACAACTACTCATTTCGATGCAGTCACTATGCGCTGTCCCTCATCAATTCTCACAAAATGACCTCGTATCTGTTTCCAATTAGAAAAGAGAGTTACGTCTTCGTTGACCCAGAGGCTGATGGGTAAGTTTCGTTACTCGAAGATATCGCAATTGAAATGAGCAAAACTATTTTTTTTACAAGGCAAAGATGGTGCAACAAGGCGATCTCGAAAAATCCCGAGCAGAAGCAGGCGGTGTTCAATATCCTACGTAAATCTGCCTTTCCAGCGCCTTACATTCTGTATGGGCCACCTGGCACCGGTAAAACTGCGACTTTGGTGGAAGCGATATGTCAGGTATAGTGTCTACAAGCATTCGAAAGCGATAAATATTAATAAAACAGAAATTTCCGATCATTCGCGTGATTACTCGCAGATATGGCATAACACGGGGGATACCATTTTGATCTGCGCACCCTCGAACGCCGCTGCTGATGTGATCGCGAAAAGGCTGTTGAAATACATCCCGGCTGCGAGTGTCGATCGCATATACAGTCGGTCTAGGGATAGGTAATTTTTAAAAGATCCCGTGTACACGAAAGTACCGACACGAGTAGCTCAATCTTTCATTCCGTCTCAGTTCCTTGATCGACGCCGATCTTCGAACCTGCTCCAACTGTTCAAACGGACGCATAGTGAAGGTCAACAATCGAGTCGTCTCCTCCAAGAGGATAGTCGTTAGTACACTGTGCACGTGTACCAGGTTGGTAAAGGGATAAATCGTAATAAGCCATGGAATAGGAGGTATTAAATTGTTGAACATATTTCAGGTTGTTATTTCTGGATTTGTCGCACTCCTACTCTTACGTGTTCATCGACGAAGCAGGACAGTCGACAGAGCCCGAGTCGCTGATAGCCGTCAACGTGATAAGTCGTCATGGCGATAGCGAATGTCAAATAGTCATATCGGGTGATCCGAAGCAATTGGGTCCTAGCGTAAGATCGAAATACGCGGCGCCTATTCTGGGCCAATCTCTGCTCGAACGATTGATGAAGCTCGAGCCGTACGTGAAGCACAACAACAACGATTACGACTCTCGCTACATCACGAAGCTGCTTCGCAATTATCGCAGTCATCCGGCCATAATTCGCGTGTCCAACGAGCTTTACTACGAGAACGAGCTGGTCGCTTGTAGCGATCGGAGACCCTTTGTCGGTCAAGATTTCGACACCGAGTTTCCCGTCATCTTTCACGGCGTCCACGGTTTCGAGCAGAAGGAGAACAACTCGACGAGGTATATAACTTATATACGGATATCCGTTAAATTTGTTAAAAAAAAAAACATTTTCTCGCAGTTCCTACAACATCGCCGAAGCGAAGCAGGTGATGATTTACGTTAATCAGCTGATCGGCGAGAAAATCGGCGAGAAAACGATCGGCTCGGAGGACATCGGCATCGTTACCCCCTTCGCGCTCCAGAGCAAACACCTTCAAAAAACCCTCAAAAACGAGAACCTCGAGGACGTATCGGTCGGTACGGTGGAGGTGTTCCAGGGCCAGGAAAAGGAGGTGATAATCATGTCAGCCGTTCGAACCAAGATCTTCACTCACGACGATCGCGAGCACATCGGCTTCCTATCCAACCCGAGACGCTTCAACGTCGCCCTGACTAGGGCCAGGGCGGCTCTGGTTGTCGTGGGCAATCCAACGGCTCTGCAGACCGACGACAATTGGCGCTACTTTTTGAAGTTCTGTCGAGACAACGGAGCCTGCCGCGGAGAGCAATTCGAGCTGAGGGAGAAGGTCGAGGAGAAGAGGATCTTCCAGGACGACGAGGGACTGCAGGAGAGGAGCGAACAGTCGAGCGACTTGTTCGAGGAGACTTTCGATATTTTAAAGATCGGTAAGTACACCGATATCAGCGACGCAGGGATGATTTTTTTTTTCTTTTTTTTTTTTGCGCAGATATTCTTACGATGTATCGTTTTAGATGACGGAATCATAAGAAGAAAGAAGAACAAGTATTTACTCAATGGAATGTATTACGCCGAGCGCGAATGTAGCATACTGTGAAAGTTTATGCGAGATATAACGTTGATATTTTTTACAAGTGTACCATAAATAATAATTTAATTCTTTCGCTGCGTTGTACGAGCGATTTTATACCGAAAGTTCAGTTTGAAAAGTGTGATTGTGGACTGACTACTTTTTTTTACTGACTATATATGATAGGTAGTATGTAGTAGATAGGTCTTGCGATATAGACGTACGAGTCTCAAAGATTATTGTCACGTTTATGATGGATATATATATATAAGAGTAAAACATCGAATTGCGAGAAAAAGCTAGTTTTCTGCAGCCTGGCGTTTTACATTTGTACGTAATTAATGCTCAAAGTTATGTTTTACTGCATTACAATATCGTATCGAAACTTTTTATATTTTTTGTTAAATAAAAATAAACGCTTTTAGTCAGAACTGCTGTTTCTCATTCACATAATACGCTATCGTAACGGATGCCTTTAAACGGAAAAGTGTCGATTTCAGTTATGAAATATGATTCTTCATTGTTTGGTATTTAATCGCGGCATAACTGAGCGATCCGAGCAGGTATGCGTCAACGTTCTCGGAAAACTATCGACGTGTATACAAAGTTATAGCCTGGAATTTCTACGCTGATATGCGTATACTAACCAGTACAATCCTGGTAGAAAATTAACGAGTGAAAACCGTTAAAAAGTTAAGTTTAAAACATTTTTTTGTATATCTATGCATTTATAATGTTTAAACTCTTATTTATTTAAATTGTTAACGACAACTTAGCTGGCCCAAAACTTAGTTTATTAACCGTTAACGTTTCTACCAGGGAACAGTAGGATTTAAACGTTATTCGTCCAAGTTCCTGCAGATGGCAGTGTGATCGTTTCTTATATAGAGTCGATATACACAACAGAGTTGAACCCTTCACCCGAAGGCAGCCATTTTCGGATCTATCGTTTATTTAAATATCCGTAAGTACAATTTAGCACTATGTATAAATTTGCAACAAATAATCGTGAGCGTGTATAAATCATCGTTAAAGAAAACAAAAAAAAAAAACACGTTCGTCTCCAAAAACAGCTTGACAATAGCACAAGTATCCTAATTATCATGTAAACATTGTTATTAGCCATCGAAATACCTCTCTTCGCAAAGACCAACGCGAGTAACTCGCTGATCCGTCGAATCTCTTCTCCGAGTGTCTCTGTCTCCCGTCCGCGTCACATCTTATCCGTCTATACTTATACTTCTAACTTCAGCTGTTCGAAACGTGCACGTGCGTGTGTCCAATTCTTCATTATAGAGTCGTGAATATAGCTATATATAGCTATACTGTCACTCGGAGAAAATCTTCGAGGAAGACGTCCTCGGGTGCTCCGGATCTCGTTCGGAACGCGAGTGACTCAACTTCCAAAGTGCCAAAAAGTGGGCCAGTTTTTATTTACGCGGCGCTGATCACGAGTATAAGCAACTGTCGCTTCTGGCGTGAATTTTAGTCAATTGTGTGTTTACGCTGTGCAGAAGCGGAGCTTTGGATTGCGTTGATGTTTACGACGTTGCACACAGCATATATTCAACTCTCGGTTCAACGACATTGATCTCATTCCGAGAAATCGGGGAAAATAAGAGAATACTCCGTTCGTTTTTTCTTTTGGGTTAGGATATATATATATATATATATATATATATGCAAGTACAGGAGCACATTATATATCACAAGTAGCGCTTGAAGCGTTTTATTCGGGTCGCTACGAAAGTGAAGGATGATGTCATCGTGGGATTTTTCAAATTGCCTGAAAACGTCCCGACTGTTACCTGTTACACTACTAGTCGCTAGTGCAGCTGCAGTTAGCAGCTGACTTTGGTTGGATATTTACCCTCATCGAGATTCGCAACTTTTTATACAGAGGTGCGCAAGTAAGGAGAGTAATAAGCATACTTGGAGAGGCAGAGCAAATTGAGAAATTTAGACGATATTGTTGCAGGTGTGCGACGAGCCCGCTGACGGTGCCAATAATAAGTAGGCTTTTATAAAGTTTGACGAGCGACGGACTGAAACAAAGAAGACGCTGCAGCGATTATTGTTGTCGAGGTGAGGAAGAGAGAGGTTTTTTTCAATGTGACACCGAGCTCGGGAGAGTCGTACTTGATTTGTTTCGGTCGCGTTTGGGGGGAATTTGTTAAATTTTTGTGACTGTATTGTACTTTGGATGCCGTTTTTCGATTTTTATCAGCGTTTAACAGGCAACATTAGTGAAACTTTAATGTCAGCTTTTTATTGATTACTATTGGCACTTGATCAGATAAAGGTTTATCTTTCAATATTACTCTTTACAGAAAAGCAGTATTACATATTTTTTTATCAAAGTTAAAACTAATCAGCGGGATACATGATTTTATCTTGGAAATAAATTATTTAATCGGTGTAATAATTTCTTTTTTTTTACAGCATACATTCGAGAAGAAAAAAAAACTAGTCATGAATTCCCAGGCCCTCACAAAGAGATACCAAGGGTTTAACAATAGCCACATAAAGAAAAAGTATGTACAACTAAACAGTTGAAAGTTATAGACATTTTTATAAGATATGCTAATATTTACAAAAACACCTATTCTTACAGCAACAACTACAATTACTTTGTTCTCCCAACTGCGGTAAGCCTGCCAACGTTTCCAATACCCAAAGATTTGATCCCTGTAGTTATGAGAGATCTGAAGCCATTTGATGGCATAACAGAAAAAGGAACACAGTTCTTGAGGGTACTGGAAAAAATAAAAAATGCAAAGGAAATAGAATTAACAGAGAAAAATTACCTACAAATTTTTAAAATCATGTTATACGTTGAAGAAATCCAAAATAATAAAGATATGAGAAGATATGATCAAGAAGGAAAGAATATTGAAAGGATATCAAAGAATTCGAAAATTTTTAGAATATATGTGGATGGTTTAATGGAAGAGAGACCATCAGTCAGACCTAATGATACAGTAGAGATTCGGGATTCTGCAAGCAAGGTTTTATATCTACTAACAGTTACGAATGTCATGAATGATCATCTTATAGCAAATGCTGGTGAAAGATTTTGTCAGGAGTTTAGTCCAGAAAAGTCCTATCACGTTAGATTCAAATTTCAAAATTATTCACTAAGATGTTGTCATTATGCCATAACTCTGATGAAGATGTATGAATTAACTCCACATTTCTTTCCTTTCAAAAGGCTAACGTTTAATAAACCAAGCAGCAAGTTAGTTTTTCTTCTCTATCTTTTTAACATTCTGCAATTTTATATATGATAAAAACATCTCTGTATTTCTAGCGAGTATTGGTTTAACAAAACGATTGAAAGTAATCCAGAACAGAGGCAAGCTGTCCTTAATATAGCTTGCAAAGCATCTTATCCTGCACCATACATTTTATATGGACCCCCAGGAACTGGAAAAACTGCTACAGTGGTAGAAGCTATTTGCCAGGTAATAATAATATATAAATTAAAAAATTGTTCTGGATTATTTAAACGTTCTTGTACAATACATGTAGGTGTGGCAAGAAAATCCATCAGAGCATATTTTAGTATGCACTCCATCTAATGCTGCAGCAGACGTCATAACAAAACGATTATTGAATTGTGGAATTCCAGATCATAATCTGTATAGAATGTACAGCCCATCAAAAGAGGGGTAAAGCCAAATTTTAGTAATTCATAATTTGATACTATATTTAAATTCAATCAACTAAAGAATCAATTTTAAATCATGTAGATCTCAAATCGATGATGCTATTGTAGGCTGCTCTAATTATGTTGATGGTCAAGTAATGATGCTCCCTAAAGAGCTCGTGCTACTGAAAAAAATTGTTATCTGCACTCTTGTCGCCTGTACAAGGTTATTGTTTTTACAGTTATATTTTTTACATAAAAGTAAGCGAATTTTTTTTAATATTCTATAATTTTCTTTCAGATTGTTGTATATGGATTTTCGCGAGAAGCATTTTGCATATGTATTTATTGATGAAGCAGGACAAGCCACAGAACCAGAAGTGATGATACCATTTTCTTTACTAAGTAGTACAAGAGAAGGTCGAATTGGAAGGCTGCACAGTCAAGTAGTTCTGGCTGGTGATCCAAAGCAGTTGGGGCCTGGAGTTAGATCGAAAATAGCAGAGCCCATACTTGGTAATAAGTTGATTTGTCTCTACCAAATAATTTTGATTGAAATTTGCACAAACTTGATAATTTTAATGAATTTTGTTGAATTTGAACAGGACGATCAATGTTGGAAAGAATGATGGATTGTGAGCCCTACAGGAAAAATGAACATGGTCAATACAATCCAAGTTATATCACAAAATTGATTCGTAATTACAGAAGTCACCCTGCCATAATTCGCGTATCCAATGAACTATTTTACGACAACGAATTGATAGCTTGTGGAGATCAAGAAGAAATACGTAAAGCAGAAAATTGGCCATATCTCGTGCAACCAAAATTCCCCATTGTTTTCCATGGTGTTGAAGGTTTGGAGGAAAAAGATCAAAAGTCCCCTAGGTACATTTTTTTGTTTTATAAATTTAAGCTTTTAAAATCGTTGCAAAGTTATTTTTATACTCTAAATACATATTTTTCAGTATTTTCAACATGGCTGAGGTAGAAGTCGTTGTGCACTACGTTGCCAGATTTTTACTGGGACAAAAATTTAACAATACTATAATTACACAAGCGGATATTGGCATAGTTACACCATTTTCTGCCCAAAGATTTAAACTGCATAGAGCTCTCCAGGAACTTGATATTAATAATATCGATGTGGGTACAGTCGAACTTTTCCAGGGACAAGAAAAAGAAATCATCATTCTTTCGACAGTTCGAAGTAAAACGTTCTATCACGACAATAGACGTCATATAGGATTCCTATCTAATGAGAAAAGATTCAATGTAGCCACAACGAGAGCTAAAGCTCTTTTGATTGTCGTGGGAAGCCCGGCAATTCTACAGACAGACAAATCCTGGTGGCATCTGTTGAAATTTTGTCAGTTCAATAACGCGTACCGTGGAGTTAAATTTAATTTAAGAAATGATATACAAGATTTTGAGAACGCGATAGTTAATGGAGTAAAACATCACAAGTGGTCTATAAACGATAGTAACTTGGAAGTTATACAATTAGGTAAGTCTACAAATATATTTAAATTTATTGAAAAAATAACAAAAATTTATAAATGAACAAATTTCACTTCTAGATGACGGAATCGTTGTGAGCGATGGTGGTAGCGTAGTGGATGAAAATGAACGTCCGAGTACGTCTCGCAATACTAGCAACTATACTTTGGGTCCTGTCAATACGTACAATTCATACACAAATAATTTCGCTACTAATAGTACTTTTAACCATCCATCCAAGTATAATTCATACGCCGGGAGTAGTACTGCTCCTCGCTCTGAAGTATTAATTTCAAATGTAGTAATGCAGAAAATGAGTGACTTAAAACTGGAAAAGGCAAAGGCTAAGAAAGAAAGAAAAGAGAAAAAAAAGAAAGATAAGAATGAGAGTTAATATGATATTTAAACGAACCGATACCGCAGATGCCTTAAACAATCATTATTAACGTTGCTAAACTATTGAGTAAAATCCAAGTAACGTTGATAAAATATTGTTGAGTGTCAGCGTTTGTAAATACTTTTGTTACTTTGTGATATTACTCTAGTACCGAAAGTTAAGAAATTTTTACTAACCAAAATAAAATTTAACTTCTTCATATTTTTAATGTTGTGAAAAATGTCACACGTATATATATATTACTAACATCGGGTACTAAGTTTGTATTTTATCTATTGGACTTGATATTAATATTAATTATTTTTAAAAAATTAAGCGTTTTAATTCGTACCAGTAACACTATTCTATTTATAAGAAATCTCTTTAAATTGCCAAACATTAGAATTGAGTTGAATTTCTCTTTCAAAAATGATAAAAATTTATTTTCGGAACTACCTATCATGACAAAATTATATGTATTATCAGTTTGTAAGAACTTAGTATGCATTTTCTCTTTATATATGTACTTATTTTAAAAAATTTCTTTTCTTACATACTATTTATTATACAAATTGAAACGTTTAAATTTTATTAACGTTGTCAATGATTTTCAGTATTTGCTTCAAGCAATTTCATGCTTATAAAGAAAAAAATACCAGCCTAATTTAAAAATTCTCAAGTTTTGTAAAAAAGAAATATAAAAAGGTGGAAGAATTAGCATTATGTTGTGAAATTATTAAATTCTGTATTTATATTAAAAATAAATACGAGTTATCATGTGTAATTTTACAAGATATATATATTTATAAATATAACTTATTTTAAAGAAAGGTTTTTGATAAAGTACAACTGTTAAATAAAATGATGAATTTTGTATAAAAATCTTTTATTTCTGGTAGAATATTCGAAAATTGGTTAGCGTATTATATCTACAAATTGACAAGACAATTCACTCCAGCAGTAATTTGGCTTTGTTACCATTTACCTCGTTTGTCAGTCCATGCCGAAGGGCGAATTCGCGCTTGACATTAGCAAAAAGAATGTCTGTTAACAAAAATATTTGCGCTATAGCAAAGGCTAACGTTACACCAAAGTAGAAATTCGCATTCGCTGATCTTGAATATATCCATTGATGCCATACAGTTGGCGCGAAAACTGTACAAAATAAAACAAAGCAGCCGACGATGAAGCCTTGTTGCATATCTGCAGAAAATCAATTCATTGAAAAAAATGTATTCATACTTGATGATTATGTAATTTCAAATTGATACTTACGCCTGAATAAATGGCGCCAAAGTGGCAGTAAACTGAGATAAAATCCAACATCTCCAATGCATGGATAAGATTTAAAAATAGCATCAATAGCCAAGTAAGAAAATGCCAAAAGCATTGGATCTTTGCGTAGCCTCAATGCTAAGGGAACTATGAATAACAAACTTACATTTATTTGGAATGAAGCAATAAAAAGTGATCTGAAATGTTCAAACATTTCTGTAAAAAAGTACCAATACAGTCCAATATTAGGACGCAAATCAGGCACCAACAAAATAAAACCAATGGTACTTTTGAGAAACGACCAACTCCCCATAATATAGAAAGACAAGATAAATAAAGCTGCTAACATAGCAAAAAATGTCATCAGAATTCTTGCTATTTTTCCAGCTACCTCATCTATGTGAGAATCTTTGATTATGTAAATTATAGCAGGGACAATCAAACATACAGGATAAAGGCCTTGCAAAGTCAACAATGCAATTGTTAAACAAAAAGGTATAATGGAGCGTTTTATGATGGCAAGTAATGTGACTGCAATTAGAAAGTTGGTAAATACTGTAGTCGTAAGTCCTACGCAGTTCAAAACGATGTAAGGATTGAACAAATAAGCTGCTGAGACATAGAAAACTGATGTTTTACTAGGAGAAGTAATTAATGAAAAATTATTATCTGGATCAGTTTTGGCTTTAGTATCACGCTTAGCTTCTTCCTCTTTGTCACGATCAATCTGCAAAAAATAAGGGTGATTAAATGGTATGTATATAGATGATATAGAAATTTTACGTGACAATATGATTGATTAATTACCGATTCCTTAATGTAATACGTAGCAGTTATGCCAAGTAACAGAGCTGTCACAAGATCAGTTATAACAAATAATAACCATATCAAATAGGTAGGAAAATACTTTTGAATAAAATCAAAAGTGACTAGGCCTAATGGAGTTTCATGAAGCAAATCACCACTGTACGGATCCACTCCAATATTGTGAAGATAGACACCCTCTGTAACTATATACAAAACATTCAAAAATCGATCGCTTAGAAATTAACATTGTCAACTTACTTCTTTTCCAAGAATTCAATGCTGTTGATACTTCAACTCGATCGGCAATAACACTTTGATAATCTGAGTTCATTAACAATAATCTCAAAGCACCAGCCAAACCAAAGTAAACAATTTGGTTATCCATCATTGCTCTATGAAGTTACTTATAAATATTATCGACGGTAATAAGAAATTTGTATTTTTTATACTTTCAATTTACACCATGAGTACACGAGATTACTTATACTACGTTTGGCATAAAACATTTTTTAGTCTTCTCTCGGGATTATACTCCCATGTTACTCTCGTCTCTTGACGTATACATCTTTATTGTTTAAAAATATTTTAGGTTATGTTAGGAAGCTATGTTGTCATGTTAGGTTAGATCTGGCAGACGAGAAGTGCCGAATCTAGTGCGCGTGTCGTACTGTCGTGTTATGCTATTTAGCCATTGTACTATAAAAGTGTAAAGTAAAAAGATTGCGTTTATGGTGTAACAAATCACAAAAGATAAAGGTAATTAATTAACTCAACAATCCAACTGTTGATAGTTTTCGCGTTATAAATTATAACACATATACATGCTTTGAAGTAAACATGATAAATTATCAGATTAACACAACCTAATATCTAACCAGTTGATTTTTAAGAATCTTTTTGGATAATTGAATACAATAATGGCTGCAAGACTCAAAGGCTGGAGATATGTAGCATTTCTTGGAACTTTTGCTGGTTCAATATGCACTTTTCTATACTTTACTGCGGTTAGGCCTATGATTGATCCAGAACCATACAGTAAGCTTATTTATCTAAATATACATAAATTTCATAAGAAATAACAAACGTTAAATTATAATTTTATTCCAGAAAAAATAAGGGAACAGGTGTTACCTAAACTTCCAAAGTCGGAGTGGTAAAGTGGACAAATTCAATAGACTTTAAGAGTGCGTGTTAAGATGTAATTTATTGTACAATAATATAACATCCAGTGATGTATATATAAAATAATCAATGTATTTTTTCTTCGTTATCAAATAAAACTGTACATTATTTCACAGTAGTCTATAATTTTAAAATTCGTCATCACAAACATCAAGAAAGACGTCAAATGCTTCTCGATTGCAGTTGCCATCTGATGTAAAAACATATTTGTGGAAAGTACCATCCATACAGACAGCTAAAAAAATAGAGAAAGATTAGTTGTAGTATTTTTTTTTCTTGGCTTCAAACGTGCTTTCAGCTGTACTCACCTATTACTGAACTACGAGTGCCAAAAGCACAGACACAGGCACATTCTGGAGGTACGGTAAAAGTGGCTAAAGCCCATTGACTTTCCACATAATTTCCTAAAAATCCCATCTTTGAGAAGGTTGATCTGCGATTTAGATGTGTGTCTTTAAGTGCAAAAATATGAACCGTTCCTTTGTCACTTGATACACACAAAAATTCTGAATCCCTGCTAAACGTAATGCTGTAAAAAAATAACAAAGGATATTCAATCTATTTTTGAAATTCAAGTAGTGCATAACAAGTTTAATTACCAATATACAGTAGCTGGATCAGCACCTCTACGCAGTTCGACTAGCAATTGCTTGGTTATACTATCCCAGACTCTGACAAGGGTTCCTTGTGCTGAAGCCGTTGCTACTTTTGTTCCATTAGCATTCACAGCCAAGCATGCCAAAGCACCCTAAAATTTATATGCATATTTTATTTAGAATATATTTTTGAGATATTGTCATCTACAGGAAAAGACAACAATAAATACATACTTGATGAGCAGCCAGAGTAGTCGGTGCACTTGAAGATCCAGCTTCGGTAGCTCCAAGATCAACTAATTGAACACTGCCTAGCTTGTGGCCGGGAAATGCCAGCAACTGTTTGTGTGCTGTAGCTAATGTCGCAATTTCTACCAATCCCTTGGGATTATCTCTAGTCTCCAGAGTAAACAGTCTACGTGTGGGTAAAGGAAAAGAGAACACGTGTATCTCTCTTTGCAATGCGACTATGAGTCTGAAATCGTTAAAATCGATCATTAGCATCCATTATCATATTTGAACAACAAAGAATCTAAAATTAATTGCACATACTTGTCCTTTCTCAGTCTTACAGCCTTGATAGAACTTGTAAAGGTTATTTCCATGATAAATTTTTTGGCCAAGTCATCATATATGAGTACCGTGTTGTCGGCATACTTTGGTCTGGTGCCGCCAGCGACCACAGCGATGACATTGGTCCTCCAGAGCATCTCTCCTATGGCGATACTGCCCATGAGCTCATTCTCAAAGTAGGCCTTCTCGACCAGAGGCTCCACATTGTATATCCTGAGCCCTGACTCCATGCAGCAGGTAAAACACCCTAGTCAAAACATAAACAATGCTATATAAACACAAATAAAGAACGCAAAATACGCGGACAGACGATGCGATGCTTACCCTGATCCTGATTGAAACGCAGACTGAGGATTCCCCTACTGGCCCTTGCCATTTCTTCTCCGACGTTATTATTTCCATACAACGACAACGACGCGCTTATAACCCGTCAATCAGCAGTAGCAGCACACGTAGTTCATCGAGCTGTGTCTATACTGCGCTGCTAATTAAAACGTGGAGCACAACACGCGTTTTCCCTTGACACTCCAGACGAAAAAGCACTCTGGCCTTTCCTTTGTTTACGTCCGCGCTTCGCCTATCATGTTTGACATATACGTCTACTGCGCACGACGCGACGTACCTACTCACGAGCGGCGCAACACGATTGCACGCAGATCCGCGTGCGTCTCATTTCGAGCGCAAACTGCGTCGAGTGTGCGTCGTGCGAACTGCAGCGATCGGCGAATGAAAGTACGGGCGATTACCTCGTACGGCGCTGCTGGAGCCGATATCTCATTGGTCGCGCAGGAGGAAAAGTGCGTAGTATGTTTATGAATGTTTGCTGACTCGAGTATTATGGCGACGAAGGATCTTCCGGAAAAGTTTCGACTTCCCGAGTAGTAATTGATAGTTACGGTAGCACTTAGGCGCGAATTACAGTCCGGATCCGGCATCCGTAATATCATAAATGTTCTAATAATCTTTAATTCCGCTCCAAAAGCAGAATAGTGATTATTGTTCAAACTGTTTACCTTTTAATATTTAAATATGACCGAAATATGTAATAAATGACCGATTTGAAGAGTGAAGAGAAATAACATCAGGGTATTTTCCGGCAGCAGTCCTGGTCAAACGGATACGGCCCTGACAATACCTCCGGCTGGCCGTATGTAATTTCTACTCGGGTTGTGATACGTCGAGGAATGGATGATCTAGTCCTTTATGATTATTTATACATTTCCAAGTTGCTAAATAAAGAAGCTTTTAAGTACATAAAAAATTAAATTTATTTCACTGTAAAATTCATCAATCTTTTTACAATATATAAGAGTACAGTTCATTGAGGGTAAATTCTCTTAAAAAGTGGCAACAGAATTCAATATACTAAGAACAATTGTCACTGCTTGTCAACGTCGGAATCATCTTTCCGCCGAGTGACCTTTGACATTCCTAACTTAACAAACTCTTCGAGCACCTGTTGATCCTCTTCGGAGTAATCTGAATTCTCATAGGACAGCCGCTTATAGGCTTTGGCCTCCTCGTCATCGGCGCCGGAGTCATCCTTGGCCGATTTATCAGTCTCATTGCTCGCCTCCTCTTCCTCGTCTTCTTCTTCGCTTTCCTCCTCGATGCACAGCAAGGAGAAGCTATTGAGGTTCATTTGCGAATCAAAAGGTGACACATCGATTCTTCGATCGTCCTCCTCGGAGTAATCGTCGGAACTCGCCACGGAGTTGTAATCGTAGGCGGGACTGCTGGATCTTTCCGCCCGGTAGAAAGTTCTGGGCTGCTCATCCTCATAATTGAAATTAGCTCCGTAGAACTCCTCATCATCGGAGATACTTAGCACCGACAAAGCAGAGAGATTCGATTGCGATCCGTATGGAGAAACGTAAGTCGGCGTATCTTCAGTGCAGTAAATCCTCATAGTGTCCAGAGCTATGATTTCGTCGACGTCCAACCTTTGATTAGAAGAGACGTCGCAATTGCGTTTCATTACGGGGCTTCTGGAGAGTTGTCTGTTCGAGTGATTGCGATTGTCGGTTTTTAAACTATCATCATACCAAGGACCCTTGAGAGACTCGCGGTATCTGTTCTTCTGCTGAGGTTCTTTGTTCACATAGGCCGGCATGTAGTCGTTTTCCTCCTCCTCGTTTGCGTAGATCACTTCTTCTTTAGAGGATGCTACTAGCAGGCAATGATTTATATAGGCTAAAAATAATATATCATGATTAAGACTTGTTAAAAAGTACAGTTGTACTTGTGTATTGCGATATCGATTGAACAGTACCTATATTTCTGTTCGACGCGTTGTTGCCTTGGGGCTGGCGGGACGGTTTATTGTTTACTTCCGATTCTTCGAACGAGTTGTTATGACTCTGCTTCTGCATCGGCGCTTGGTGCATACCAGCTGCACTCGTCCTAACCCTGATTGCCGCGATCCTGTTGATGATCTCGCGGTTGTCCCTCATGTCCTCGAGCTCGTCGTCGATGGTCAGCGCGCTGAGCATACTACCTGTTGTTGATCGCGCTTTAACGGGCATTGATTCTTCCTTGAATGAAACCAATCCATCCTGGAAGAAGCTATTAACAGGCTCCAGATTGTTCGACTCGCGAAGGACGCCTGAACTCATCAGATGTATCTTATTGTCGTTGTGACGATGCTGGTCGGGAGGTTTTCGCAAAGGCGGCCTTTTTCATTAATTGAAATAACAAAGAAAGTCAGATAATATCGATCAATTATTAAAGGAGAGGAAGTCAAAATACGTACCTTGTAATAAGTGGCATTCTCTGCGGCGGATGATTCTGAGTATTATGTTGTTTTATTCTACGCGGGCTTGGCGGTACAGTCTGAGTCGGCGAATCTGGCAGTTCACTCGGAGATACTACACCGCTGGTTCGGTGACTGAAGTCACTGATCACGGAACTGCGGTCGTCATGGATCGAGTGCTGCTCGAAATCGCTGAGGGAATCTAGAGAGCTACAGCGGGAGAACATCAACGGTGTCTCCTGCGCGTAATTATTTTCCTCCGCATTGAATGTCGCAGCTTTGTTTTCCTTGTCCTTGTCACATGGCTCGGCTGGCGATTGAGGAGGAGTGCCAAGTTTTTCTAATTTTCTATCGTTAACCCGTTTATCGCACGTCTCTGGAGTTTTTTGCAGGATTGGAATCCTCGAGTCCTCGGAAACGAATTTGCGTCTTGGGCGAGCTCTGCAGTCTTTTATTGTTATACCCTTCTCCGACTTGTCCGTCGTTTCTTGCCTCTGTCCTCTGAGAAATTGTCGTCTGTAGGTTGCTTCTTCTTTATTGCAGTCATCCAGTGATAGCAGATCTGACATTGACGTGGCATTGGAAAAGTTGCAAGGCGTTTGATAGGGTGTTCCTTCTGTATAGTAACTTTTTACTGTATCTTCTTGTTCACTTGTACACTGTATGGACAAGTAAGTTATTTTAGTGAAAAAAACAGTTTCTAAAGTAGTTTTAAAAATCTAGAATTTACTTACATAAAATCGAGGATCCTCTGTCTCCTCTTCGTCCGTGTCTTCTTCTGCATAACGTAAGCTATAATCTGTGGGCTGATCCAAATCTGTCTCAGCATAATCTCCAAAAGGATCAACTTTAGATCTATTATTAACTGATTTCTTTTCAGGCACATGTCTGGTTACTCTATTAACTACAATATTTCTCTGTTGCTGCTGTCTTTGAATAGACATAGAAGTGTCCGTAGTATACCTTTTAGAATAATCTATTAATTCATCATCTGCTGTATCTACATCATGGTTTTTGTTTTGTTTCTTATTGTCGCTGCTCAATGCTGCTTCGTTAAAAATTGGTGAAGCTACTGGAGAAACTTGAATGTAACTTTTGTAGGATTCATCTGTTTCGTCTGTATTATTTACAATTAAATCTTCATTTTCACTGCTAATTGTAGAATCGAATTCATCTACAGGTGAGCAACATAATCGATTTTGAATATTTTCAACTGCTTCAACAGAAATATCCGATCCAAAGCTCCATCTCTGCCGTGAATCAATTTTCTCCCCCACACGTTCGCGTGGGTACCAGCAATTAGAATCATTGGAACTGCTTGCTAACTCAATACTGCTCCTTTCATCTCCTCCATAATCTTTGGAAGTTGATTCTTGATCTTCCTTGTTCGAGTAAGATTCAACATTGTTGCTTACTTCTTTGTCCATATTTTTATGGATATACTCTTGATTATTCTCATTCAAGCCTTGTTCTTGATTCCAAAAAATCTTCAAACATCCATCTTATTTCTTAAACTTTATGTATCTTACATAGCACTTGAAGTAGAGTATCATTTGTTGACTTTTATTTGTACTCAAAAAATATTTCTTGCTCCATTTACCTTAGATAATAGATTGCAAACATTATTTAACTTGTTTGAATTTGAATAAATAATAAAAGTTGCTAAAAAATCAACGAGTAGCGAATAAAAAAGTTATAATCTTGGATATCCTCATGATATTTCTGAAACAAACAAACAAAATACGTTTTTCATTTTACAAAATATAACCTCATTTTGCGTAAACTTAAAATATTTGTCCTAAAATCAGATAAAAAGCGTAACTTACTTTGCTGACAAGTATCCATGGAGTTCGCGTAAAGAAAGTAAAATAAAACTTAAATAATTACATTCTCAGAACGTAAATATTAACGGCATAAAAGGCATATTTTTATGGAAGCATAGTTCCATCTAACCTCCTCACATGACTGAAGTTGTTCTACTTCTACATACTATAATAATGTGTTGCACTGCCAACTTCACTGTATACATTGTGCGTAAAAACTATATACTGTCTGCAACTGAGCGCGAAAATTCAAATTTCACGATGCACGCATTGCAAATATCAGCACAACTTGTCTACGAATAAGATCTGATACGAGTATGCGATCATTATATTTTTTCGCGAGTAAAAAAGTACGAACCATCAACGACGTACTATCTCGAGTACAGTATTATAAAGAATATAAGGCGTGGCATCATCAATTATACGCCAAGATTAAGCAGTATATAGGTATATGTATACATGATGTATCCTCCATCTTGGCAACAGCTGCTCGCGAATCTAACCTCAATCGCATTAGGAGATCATACACAAAACCGTCGTCACCGAAGCCACCTACATACGCTCGATAAACATCGTTTTCGTGGGCAACCCGGGCATTAATGAATCTTTAGTTCCAACCACAGGCTAGCTCCAAAGGCAGCAATAATATCAGGGTGAGTAGATCTGCGGTCGTGATCCTCGACGCAGAGCTGAACGCGACTTGACAGATAACTTATATATATATATATGTGTGTGCACCTGTGCCTCCGCGAGTGTATAGCGCGCAGATTTATTTTGGTCTTCTCATCGGTCTCGCAAATGTCATGTTCTTATTGATTTTCAGATGGCTCTCACCTTCCAGCAAATAATTCTGGACGCCGGCAAGCTGGTGAGCGAGATAACGACGCAGGAGAACACCGCCGACGTCTTGATATGCGAGATTCAGTCTGTCTGTAGTCAGATTGACAGCATGAAACAGGTGAGTGTGCAAATGTTGTTGTCATTGCTTGAGCAGTGGATGCACTTGAGCTTATTTGGTTGGAAGGCGATTTGCATAATTTGGGATTTATTGATTAGACTTCTTTATTGTTCGAGCGGTAACTACGAATAACTCTGGCTCAATCGTCTGTGTTGACCTACTAAAGGAAGCCATATGTGAGACATATTTCTTTATAAGCTCAAGTCAGACTCAGCCTTTTCAGTTAACTGTGTTGGGGTATTTTTTGTTGAACTTGCGAGTAATTTAACCAGTACATTGAGGACAATGAGTAGTGATAATGTAAAAACACATGAGCACGATGAAGAATCATTTTTCATTACGCTTAGTGCACAATAATCTTTTTTTTCGCAGTACCAAGAAGACATTGAGACGTTGAACGCTGCGACAACCAACCAGAAGCCGCGTCAAGACATCATTGCTGGATTTCAAAAAGGAAATAATGGCTACTTCAGAGAATTACAAGCAGAAAACAAGGATCTCCGACTGGCTCTGGAGGACTACCAAAAAGCATTAGAACAGATAATGTCGAAATACAGGCAACAAACAGCTTATTTTCTGAAGCAGACAAAAAAGAATTACACTGCCATTCCAAGCAGCAAATGCTGTCCTGAGTACAACCAATGTAAATGTGTAGATGTAAGTATGAACGGTCGTCAAGTCATAATCATTGTTTATCACTGTTCAATCGCGGTACTCATGGACAAAATATTAACTTTTATTGCAGATAATAGGTTCACAAGCTGAGAAGATCACTGAAATGGCAGCTGTCATGCGAACCGCTGCCGAGATCGAGGAGGAGAGCGAGATGAAGTACGTCGAGACATTAGGCCGTTTGAAAGAGGAGAACATCGGTTTGCGAGAAATCCTGGACATGGCCAATAAATACGGTAGTCCGAAGAGCGAAACCGTCGTCGAAAGTAAAACGGTGCAAACTGAGGAGATGTAGATGTGAATATACAGCAATTTTTTACTAACAAATGTGATATCCGCTGAATGATAAACTTCGTTTGCATTATTATTATTATTATTATTATTATTATATCGTCGGTTATCACGAGAAAACACACAAAAGTAGTTTTGTCAAAGCAATCTTGTCGATGCTACACCTAGTAATAACAACGTAATGCAATTTAATATATTGAAAGAAGGCTCTTTGTTATTTATTGTAAACTTTTTGAATTTCTTCGTTTACGTTACGTATTATAGCGATAATCACACGTACAGGTTTGAATGTATATATTAATGTTTTGCGTTAAACCAGAGACAAGACAAAGTCTTCGTCCGCAATGAGTTACATGTATACCTGCGCCGGAAGAGCACACAAGGATTCATGTGCGACGCAGGCATATGGATGGCGCCACTTTACACGTTGTATCACTCTTTACCAAGCATAAACTTCTTTTTACACAAGTTTTATCGTTGAAGTTTGCAAAAAAAAAAGCGCGCGCGTGTGTGTATGTGTGTGTATTAAAAGCTAACAAAAGTAATAAATATGTACACATTAAAAAAACGCTGCGTTTATTTCCTCGGTGAATTACGCAAGCCAAAGGTTTTCCCGATTTTATTCCTCCCTATGTACGCGCTTGTGTTTATACGTGGTTTTGGAAGCGATAAGGATGCGCGATAAAGAGCAGTATCGCGTGTTTGTGGAGAGAAAAATTTGGGGAAAGACGGCCGGCCGCGGAGATAAGAGATAAGGGGCCGACCAAACATCTGCGCGAAAACTTGATGTTTTCGGTGGTATATATGAGCTTTTCCTTTGTATCCGCATCGCGTGCCCCCAAGGTATTTGAACGTATATACAACAGTTCGTATAGCGAGTGACAGCGCGGCGTTTTTGCGCCTGAAAAACACGGCCTTTATTTACGGTTATTACAACGGGGACGAAGCGAGGAATTACGTCTATGTAAACAATGTCTTTGATTGAACTTGAAAGCGAATTCCTCCTCGCGTATAGCAATAATTAACGTTCGTAATGAAATTCGCAGTAAAGGCGTCTTTGTCCCTTGAAACATAAAATAATAATACACGACAGCGAGGAATTTTCTTTCCCGAATTAATATATGTTATATACCTGTAACCCGAGATCATTAGCTGATTCTTCGCGGAGAAAAATTTTTCATGCATCGCTCTCAAGCATCTTCGAAAGTTCGCCGTTCCAGTTTTAGAAAAAAACTTATATATTTTCGCACGACTTTTTCCCTCCGAGAGAACTTTTTTAATTAGTCCCAAGTTTCCCGCGCGCGGGGCAAAGAAAGATTTTTCAAGTGTACGCGGGCAGCTTCAATCGTGTATATATATATATATATATATACCTCGAACTTTCGCATTGAATATATAGTTATCTTCTCTTATAATCGTTATTCCTCGATTCGAAAATTGAACGCATAGAAAAAAAAAAAAAGAGAGAAAAAGCAACCGTCGTTGGGCGCCAAATGTTCGCGCGTTATTCAGCGTGAACCGGTGGAAAAAAGGGAGCGTCGACAGGAAATCGTCGGGGCCGATCTATAGGAAAGCGGGGAAACTCCTCTTCCGCTACGCGATCCCCATCGCACGGACGTAAAAATTCGACGAACAGGTGTTTCGCGTGAAAATTCGAAATGGCGCATACGAGCAGCGGAAGAGCTGGGGGAGAGGAAAAATTGCCGCGCCCTAAAAACCATACGACCTACGACGTATATCCGGTGTATATAGGTATATACATACGAGTGGACGCGCGCGCGCGCGTGTGTTTGAAATATATAGGGACGAGAAGAGAGTCTCGTTTCCTTTGGCGAAATCGCGCCGGCGCTGCTTTTTATGGGATCTGTCCCTCTCGAGGGCCGATAAATCAAGGAACTGTGTATACTCGAGAGGCTTTTCCTGGGAGGAATTGAAAATTTGCGGCTTTGATTTTTTTCTCTCTCTCTCTCTCTCTCTCTCCCGTCCCTTTGTGAAGGACACGAGGGGAAGTCGTTGTTTTCACGAGCTACTGTGCGACGCTTGTGTTTTGATCGGATCTAGTGTAATATTTTGATGAAGACTATATATGAAACTGCCAGTATAGAAAATCGCTTCCAATAAGCGAATCATTGATTTACGATCGCTGATATTATAGCACGCGCTTGTGTGTGTGTCTATACAGATTCTCGAATTTTCGAAACAAACACGCGTCAAAAATATCATCCCTAGGGACGAAATCAGCGAACTCGAATTATCAAAGCCCTGAGCGTGTTTTTAGCTCCGAATATTCCGCATCGAAACGCGTTATATTTCCAGTCGCGAAAAAAAAAAAGAAAAACCCATCTGTACAGACCATCGCAGACCCTCGAATTTATCGCGCTTTTAGCGAGGGCCATATTCATCGCGAGCGGGTACAATATTCAAGAAGCCCAATGTAGCAAACGTACTATACCGCGCGTATAACAAAGGCTCTCCGAAAAATCGGCGAAAATCCCATGGTTTTCCCCCCCCTCGGCTGTTCTGCACCCTTCGGCCCATCGATTTTTCGTACCTGCGATTTTCCCCCCTGTATATATATATACACTACTATGCGCACGCAAACCGTCAGCAGCAGGGGTAGAGAAGAAGAGAGCTTTTCGCCGGGTTAGAGTCGTAAATTTTCGCATCTATATACGGGTGAAAAAAAAAAAAAAAGAGAAAAGCGACTGACGCGCGGCTGTGCAGTCGGCGAAATCCGGAAAAGCGAGGGGGATATCGCACATAAATAATACTCTCTCTCTCTCTATCTCTCTCTCGTTCCACTATACAGGGGTAGTACCTATAGCACAGTAAAACCTACCCCGTTTTCCCTTTTAGCACTATTATACGCGTCGCTCGGAGGAGAAAAAAAAAGCGTTTCGGCCCTTCGAGTCCTCGTCGTAAAGTTTCGAATATAATCCTCGCAAATAAAATGATTCGGAGCCGCGCGCTTTATTGCACGGACTAATCCTTTTGCCGACTGCGCTTTTCCATATATATATATATATATATATATATATATATATATATCTACGGGCCAATATAACGCCGCTGCAGCGAGAGCCGCAGGTATATACTGCAGCAGCAGGGCCGACTATACGAGTCGTAAAGCTGTGGGAAAACAAGGACGAGAGAGTAGACGAGTCTTCCGGAGGCTGTGCGGTAATGAGTAGGGGGAGAGAAGAGAGAAGCCCTGCTGCTCTGTGTATAGGACTACGCACACTTATGTACCCTTATGTGAGCCGCTGCAGTGGTAGAAGCGTCTTTTCGCGGGTGGCTAATGGAAGATGCGTGTATGCACACGTGTGTGCTTGATATATGTGAGGCGGCTGCAGCTCAGCTCCGACTTTGGCATACTCTTGTGTTTTTTCTTCCGACTTCCTCTCGATCTCTTAGATGGGATAGAGATGCGCCGTTATAGGTCTAGAGAGAGAGAGAGACAGATAGAGAGCCTTTCTCATTCGAATAAAGTATACGTTACACGCGCGAGGTACTTTTAATTAAGCCATATTGCTTATAATAACTGCGTTTAATTAATTCTCGTATAAAGCTGTTTGAATTTTCCCGCGCGTACGTTTTTAAAATTAAACGCGGGAGATTTATAGATCCACGCCCGAAGCTTTTTCGCAACAACAACGATGCGCCGTATAAATCCGTATAAATCCATTCTCTATATATATATATATATATATATATATATATATATATATATATATATATATATATTCTCGGAGCTTACAGCTGCGCTCAAATTAAAAGAAATACACGAACGTGCGCAGCCCTCCCTAATTACCCCATCATTTTCCTTCTCCTCCTTCTCCTCCTCCTCTTGCCCTTCACTCGAGAGCTGCGCGCACAAGAGTTAATCAGCCTCGTGGAATATAAAGAATCAAGAGCCGCTTTCATTTCGGCCGAAAACACGCTCACGCACTCTCAGACCCACGAGAGATGCTGCTACGCACTCGGCGTCTCTAAAAAGTATGCCCGTCTGCATTTTTTCGACAGGGCCGTATCTTTTCTCCAGCAGGCGGCTCGTCGTGTGTATGTAATAAATTTTTTCCTTCGACTCGTATCCTATATAGATGAAAAAAAAAACCGCTTGGCGAATGCTAACCTCGATGTAGAAAATCGAGCCAGCGCTTCAAGCTCTCTGTGCACGGGGGGACACGCGTGGAATTTATCTCTTCTAAATTGAATTTCCCGACGGTACACATGCGGGCGGATGAAAAGACAGCGCGACGTAAAATCATGCCGATGAGAATTCAACTCGTTGAAAGGCTATAAGGGCCGCCCCTCGATTTCCCGATAGAAAATTCACGCGTATACAGCCTTGACTATATATACGTATAAGAATCGTTATTCAGCCTGCGCGAAAGAGCCTGGCCCGATGAGGCAATCTCTGCGTGAAAAGCGCGCGCATTCGCCAAGGTCGAAAAATATCCCATAGAGAGAGAGAGAGAGAAAAACACGATAGGCGCTCGTGCAGAAGTATATATAGTGAAACTTTCGAAACCCCGAGGTCGAGCGCTGAAATTGTGCAAAGCCCTTACGGCCCTGGCCTCGTTTTAAGCCGCGCTCGCGCGCGTATACGACTTGATCTATAGTTTATATAGGACCTAATACACACACACACACACACACACACACACAGAGTGTGCAGTAGTGCGTCGGCTAAAAAAGAAATACATCCGCAGCATCGTATGTGCGCGTAGTCTCCCGCAGCTATATAGAAGGAATTCACGCGGAGAGAGAGAGATGGAAAAACTCGCCTTTATTGCCCCCACGCCGCCAGCCTTATCTATCTTCTCCGCCATTGTGTGCGTGCCCGCTGCAGCGCCGGTTTATACGGGCTTCGAAAGAGAAAGAGAGAGGAAAATGTCTTGGCTCTTCGCTGCTGTGCTTTCGGCGACGTTTTTTTTATTTTTTTTCGCTCTGGGCTATGAATCGAAAGTTTGTTTTTCTAACGGGCGAATTTTCGTGTAGATATGCAATACCCTCGGAATTAGCATATTAGAATCTAACCCACAGAAGCGGTGAAAGGGACTCGCGGAAAAGCCGAAATGGGAGAAAGGAACTTTCTCTCAGCTTTGCTCTATGCGTCGATGCATATTACATCTCTTTCTCTCTCTCTCTCTCTCTCTCTCTCTCTCTCTCTCTCTCTCTCTCTCTCTCTCTCTCTCTCTCTCTCTGGGCCCTTTTCTCTAATTCGCAAAAGTTAATAAAAAGTAACAACAGTAATATATATATATATATACAACTTCCGGAGAAAACTCCGTCGAGCTTAATCAAAAGAGTCAACGCGAATATACGTATCCCGAAGCTCCTTCGATAAACTCGTAGACGCTGATAAGGAATCCCTTATATATATATATACACGCATATGACGCGCGCGAAGAGAAAACTTGTTCGCGTCGTCTTTTTGCGCCACGTGCGCGAGACGAGTTTCTCTCTACATGCTCTTGACTGTGAGATACACGCGATGTATGGGGTGGAGCTCGAGGAGAGAGGATGGCGCTGCAGTAGGCAAATGAGCGAACACTCGTGCTTTTAATTCTATGTGGAATATTATTATTATTTTTTTTTTGTTTACGTAAAAGGCTGCGATATTCAATTAGTTACTCGACGAGCGCATTTTCGAATCATAAAAGAGCTCGTTAATACGCCAAGAGGACGATATATGCCGTTTGAGAGAGAATCAGAGATTGCGATTCGAAAGTTTGTTATTTATTTACATAATCGGAATATGACTTTTGCAGCGACGCTTTGACAGCAAGCATTCGTGTCGTTTGCATAAACATAACGCATAAAAATATAAACGAGAGATCGTCGATATCGAGGTTAAAAATGCACATATAGGCAGAGTCAGGCGCGCGGGCGAAACTATGCGGCGCAACAGTATAGAGACTCGTAATATGGCGGAGAGCAGGAAGAGCCGTATCTGGAGAGCGAGAGAGAGAGAGAGAGAAAAAAAAAGTCGAAGGGGAGAGGTAGAAAGAGGAGTCGCGTCGCCGCGCCTAAAAACGCGCATCGGGCGCTTTTCCGTGCAGGCGAACGAATATAAAGCTAGCAGCGTAGCGGGTGTACAAGAGGTTTTAATTTTCTTACAGAGTCGATTATTTAACTCCGTTAATTTTTCGACAAATTTCTCATCACCTCGATTGAAATGTCGATTAATAGCTTTCGGACTCCTTTTGTCACAAGCGACTCTCGTATCGGAAATCTATACGACGTACGACTCGTCGCCGAGTTTATTTCTACGTAACTAGAGCGCGATATGCAGAGGAATAACGAATCTCGTTAATTATGCAGGTTGAATCGATCTCGAAATTCTCGTCGCGCCCGTGATGGGCCCGGAAAAAAACAAAGCCCGACGCCGCGTATAATCCGGAGGGATAATGGTACCTGCGCCGAATCTCAACGGCGCATCTTTCTCCCGACCGAGACCTTCTTTTCCCCCCCCCCCCCCCCCCCCCCCATCAGCCGAGTAGAATATAATCGTACACGAGCGTGCTGCACTCGAGAGAAAAGTCCCATTGGACAGCCCTGACTGCCAAGGTCGAGAAGTGACGTTTCTTCGCGCGCGTCTGTGTGTGTGTGTGTGTGTGGCTGATGGTATAATAGTGAGAGGGAGACGCGTCCGAGAGAGAAAATTCGAGAGGCTCCAGGGATGGGTTGGTATTATAACGAGGTACCGGCGCCATCGGGCAGACGACGATGCGTGATTAATCGTTTACGCACGAGTCGCTATCTCTATGAAATTTTTTTTTTTTTTTCGCTTAAGCGTACAATATTGAAATATTTCGAAAAACGAATATCTCTCGAAATCCTCGCCCGGCTGCCTTTTTTCAGTCCCCCTCTCGGCTAGATAACTGCCAAAAGTCCCGGAATAGACGTTCACGCGCGCATAGCGGCGGAAAGAAAAAAACCGGCCTCTCCCCCCCCGCCCCGCTCGCGTCGGTCCGAAAATAAATTCCCGTCGCGCCTCCTGCATGCGTGCGTCGGTCGTTCCTGTATGCGCCGGAAAAATAAAGCTAGAATATAACCCTCTCCTATGCGCCAGAGGCTAAGGGCCGCGTGTCCTTGAAAGAGCGAGTTTTTCGAGAGAGAGAGAGAGAGAAGCAGCAGCACGTGATGCAGTGACTTTTCTATATACACACGCGCGCGCGCACCTGTTACACTCCGTCTTGTGTATAACGCGATTTTTTTTTTCCGATCGAACGGGCTGCTTTTTTCGCTGCTGGATTTGAAGGAATCGAATGCTCACCGCTCGAATAATTACTGGCGTTATATTCCAGGCTCTGATTTTAAGCCCCCTCGTAAAATCCATCGAATTCTCCGACAGGCGACGATAGTCCCGATGTGCTGAAAATTCATTATCCGCTCGAAAAATCCTCCATCCGTTATAATTCCTCTCTATCTGCTCTCGCGAAATCAGAGCCGAAAAAATCATTCCCCGCAGCAGTTCCGATCGCTCTGCACAAATGACGTCCTCTATCGAACGAACGAACGAAAAAAAGAAGCCAAGTACACAAGCGCGAATAATACAAAAAAAAAAATCCGCTCCGATCACATCCTCTCGACGCGCGCTGGAGGGCATTATATACTCTCCTCTGTGCCATTCACACGTACGTACCCTCGCAATAATCGGCGAGTGAATTGAATGGCGAATATAATGATGAAAAAAAAAAAGAGCGAATCGCGTAGGTGCACACGTGGTGTACATAATAGGGGTTGGCCGGGCGAGTGCGCGCGTACATAGAGGAAGCGAATATAAGAAAGGAAGAAAGAGAAAGCCTTGAAAAAAATATCGCGCGTGTGTGTGTGCGTACGCGCGATCTTTCTGCGCGTGGGAGACGGACGAACGGTTCTTTTTCTTTTCAGAGGCGACTGCTGCTGCTGCAGATCTCCTTTCCGCCCTTTCTCTTCTTAGAGAGGGAGAGAAAAAAAAACTTAGGCTGACCCACTTTTATACGCGGAGATTTTCGGTTTCGCGCCGGGACGCGGGTTATAGGCACTTTGTGTAAGATGCATTAGAAAGTTTATAATGTCCGCGAGGGACGAAAGTGAAGGTAGATATATCGTATGTAACATATAGCGAAGGTTCGAGAGATATGATGAAGTATCGCATTTTCGCAACGCGAGAGCCACAGAGATATGCGTTCGAGGAGCTTTCACTCGCGCGTCGAGGAAAATGTGAAACTTTTCGGCTGCCGCTGTCACAATGTCTCGCAAAATCGCTTTCGTAACGCTCGAGTGGAAGTTTTCGAGTGGATTTCGTCAAAGCCGCCAAAGAGCGAGCGATCGATCGCGAAATCCGTTCGTTTTTTTTTATTATATATAAGCGTAGCACATATATGTTATTCCGATTAAATTTATGTAAAGACTGCTCATCGAGTGGGCGACACTATATATATATATATATATATATATTCGAAAAATCAACGGACAACGCGGAGAGCGAGCTGCGAGAGCGTCATTAAGAGCATTGCTGCGGCCGTTTGAATGGACGCTTTGATTTACAAAATTAACGCTCAAATTAATGTTTGTTCGTTTAATACGCGCGCGGAAGCATTTTCTCCCGTACACGCGTTAGCGCCGCAGCTATCGCGCATATGCATATTAATATCCTTCCTTTGACCCGCCACTGCGGGAAATTGTTCGGCGCGAATTATTTCTCCCTGTGTGAGAATTGAAACGTGTATACCGTTATATTATACAACGCCTGTATCGTGGATACTTTGTGCCGCTGTATATATATATATATATATATATTGCGCGCTAAAAAGAAAAGCCGCACTTCTGTCCGCCAGATGCCGCATACAAGTATATACAGCTATTCCTCGAAAACGCATATAACGTATATCTGAGCGAACGAGGAGCTAAAACGGCGAGTAGTAACTCGACACCGACTCTCTGAAAATTTTCCCTCGGAAAATTCGACAAAGGCAGCGCGCTCGGCCTTTTTCAGCGTAATTTCGAACGAACGAGGATTACTCTCGTAACGATTCGTAGGAGCGATAAACGCGAGCGCGTGAATTCTTTAATGGGATTGGCTTTTGTTCACGAAGTGAAAGGCCGGGGATGAGACAGGTGTACCAGTGCGTCGGTCTGGCGCTGATGAGGGATGATGACACGGGGCTTTTCCCTAATTGCGATTGTCCGCGAAAATCCGGGAGGGGTTAATAGCATCTTTGTCCAGTGCGACGAACTGCTCATAGGAGGATTAGCCTTTCCGAAGTGAGGAGGCTTCATGTATTTTTGCGCGAATTTATATGCGATCTATAACGGATTATTTACAGACACCTTCGGCCAATGAGTACTTTATCCCTACTCCGAAAAAAGAGCCTATTATTATATTCAAAGTATATTCGCAGAAAAAAATGAACCGAGCCAAACTGTCGTCACGCGACTCGACCCTCTTGTTTACCCTCCCAACGGCGCACGTGTCTCTATAAATAGCGAACACGTGCGGCGCTGTGTAACCGGTTTCGCGCGTATTCGCGAATCGCTTCCGGCACACGTTGTGAGAGAGAGAGAGAGAGAAAGGCAGTAGGCCAGGGTCGGACGTTGAGCTCTATAAGCGTAAACAGCTGCTCGTCGGGGTGGCTGACCGGCGCGTTTTATATATGCAAAGTGCTTATCGAGATTCTCCGGGAATTTCGCAGTTTAAAGTGAATTCCATCGCTCTTCTAACTTTGCACAATAATATTGCCTTATTGACATTCTCTCGTCGGCGAGAGAGAGAGAGAGAGAGCTGCAGAAGTATCTCTGAAATATGTAAAGATCGTCAAAGGGCTATCCGATGCTTCGCGCGCTTCGAGTCTACTCTATAAGTGAATTTACCTCCAACTGATGCAGCGCTAAATGGAACCCGTTTGACTGACGGAGAGACGAAAAAATTCTCTTACATCGCGATAAAAGTAGCGAGAATCGGTGAAAAAAAAAAAAAATGAAGGGAAGTCTCGTGGGGTCTTGACTCGTCGTCTCTCCGCGTGTGTGTAAGCGAGAGCACGTGCAACAGCGGTGGATGTCGTAAAGATCTTTATTGACAAACGATCGGCTGGAATCGGCCGTTAACTCGGTACGCACACTTATCGCGCGCCAAACTACTTACAAAGTGCAGCCCCCCCCCCCCCCGCTTCCTTTTTAAAAGAGCAAGCAAGAGCTGCATCCGGTGCGCATCTCTCCTGGGAAGAAAGCCGTGCCCGGCGAGAAGTCGAAAATAAAGACGCTAATCTCGAAGAGCCGAGAGATTAGGAGAGGGAGTAGACTTCTAGAAGGCTCTCTCTATGGGAAAGCCGCAGCAACGCGCATAGCGGCTAAAAAAAAAGAAAAAAAAAAGGGAGAGGCAGATAAAGAGAGCGAACTGCACGTGTGCAACGCGAGAGCCACGTTGGCAGCTTTTTCGGCCATGTGTGCGTGTGTGTGTGTGCTTGAGTGGAGTGACTCTCCGCCCCCACTTTTCTCTCGACGACTGCAGTTTCCTCTCCGAGCGCGAGCATATGTGGCAACATCGCCGACATGCATTCCACGCGTGTGCACACTCGGCGGAGAGATATATCGCGATGGGGGAGAGAGGGACCGGTTTCGCGGCGTCACGATGTGCCAGACCACTGGCGTGTTGGAACTACTTAACGCCAGCTATGTAGGCTGCGGATAAAACTGTATACGCTTTGCTTTTTATAGCCTCAGAGGAGAGGGCTCGGATTTTTTTTTTTTTTTTTTTTTTTTTTTTTTGTTTACTCGATCTTCGCGCCCAGGCTGCAAGGAGTGGGGGGAAAAAAAACGAGGCGCGGGTAATTTTCGCTACGAAAAATATATTCCTCGCGCATCGGGAAAACGTATACTTCGATGACCGCTCCTCTATAGACGGACCCCTTTGAAAATTACGACGTCATCAATCGCCGCTGCAGAAAAGTCCGGACAAAAAAATATAAAAGAAGCCAGCGCTTAGAAATCGGAGTCGTAGAGAGAGACCGGTTTTTCTCCGCGCGTAGGCATGAAAGAACGGCTGCAGTTTTTCTCTCGGCTCCGTTTTTTTTTTTTTCACAGCGCGCGATAGCCCGTTTTGTTTGGCGAGAGATTTCTCGACCGCGTATGCTCGACGAGAGCAGATATGGCGAAGGTTTGTTTTTCCGGAGCTGCGCTTCCCCCCCCCCCCCCCCCCCACACACACACACACACACAGCAGAGCGATAACGAGAGCTGTGTGCGCGAGTATAGCAGTTATGTAATTGCGGTGTTTTTAAAGGAAATGTTTTCGTATAGAGCTGCGAACTTTGTAATGATAAATATGAGCAATTTTGTATATATAAAAAAAGCGGCTGGATTAATCAAGGCGCGGACGGGGAAATAAACGATTCCGAATGCAAATTTGCCGCGCGAGGTTAATCACCGAATTACACGGTAATCGTCCTCTAAGCTTCGTTGCAGCTGCGCCCCAGACCGAATCCACTTCCATTTGCCGGGAATATAATGGCCGCATTATAACGAGCCATTTCTGACCTCGCAGCTCTGCTCGACTTTCTCGTGGCTTTTCGAATCGATTATCACTATATACGTGTGTGTGTGTGTGTGTGTTATTCGCGCGCGCGCGCGGAACTTGATTAAGCTCTCGTTAACATATAAATGACGGCGAGGCGTCTTTGCTTCTTTTTTTTTTTTTTCCTCTCGTGCTGCGCGTGTACGTATATAGAGAGACGGCGGAGTTATCAGAAACCGATATTGGCCGCGTGTATCGAGTTCTCTCACCTCTGCTGAATATGTACTTTTAGCGAATGCATCGTAAAAAGGCTGTTTGCTCGGTCGTATCACACCGCACACGTTGATGCATAAATTTGGCTCCTTAAAAAAAAAAAAAAAAAAAAGCAGTCGCTTAATCGCGCCCTACTGCGTAAAAAGCCCTAAACGCGCGAAATCCCCTCTAGCGCCATCAGCTCCGCTGTGTATACACGCATACATTCCTCTTTGCATCGCCGCATATATAACCCGGCGCGCTGCACTCCATCCGCGGTTGCTGGCGCAAAGTGCATCCCTCTCGCGCGGGCGATAAATTTTCGCGCCGCGAAATGTATGCGTATGTATGTATATATATATATATATATATATATATACCAGCGAGAGAGCTTTATCGAGCCGCACTACGCTGGGTTATAGTAGTGCTGGTGGTATATAGTTGTTTACAAGAAAAAAGCGAGCACGCGTGTCGTGCGCCGCTATCGATTAGTCGTCGCGTCCTGCAACGAAAATTCATATTATATATGTGTGTGTGTGTATATACTCGCTTTTTTTTATAAGGGGGAGATTAGTGTTTTCACCGAAGGTTTGATGGTCGGATAATGAAAAGCGCCGGGGGATTTCGCGCTATTTTGTTTTTCAGGGTTTATATATAGTGGAATGACGGGGGCGTGGGTGGGTTTAATTGAATTTGCGTTGAAAGGCTCGTTTATTAATGCGGCGATATACGCCGCTGATGGTGTAATTTATTAGCGGCGTTTGATCGAGCTGGCTATATTTTATCTATATATATATTGTTATATATGCGTAATGCACGATAGCGCGACCGGTTTTAATATGGGATACACACGATGTTACGTATTAACGCGTATTGTGACGCGCATGTTGTAATAATACAGTCGGGTTTTAATTATAGAAGCGATTCTGCCGTCAGGACAGTGTATATAAAATCGCGCGCATACCGATCGATCGTACACAAGACAGAGAGAGAGAGAGAGAGAGAGAGCGAAAGTGTATTAAAACACACACACCCAAAAATTTTCCCTGACATACAAAACACGCTCTCGCAGTATGGAAAACCTTGGCTCTGCCCGCGAAACGCCGAAAAAAATTAAAAAGCACCCTCGCCCTCCTACACAAATATACGCACGCGCATTTCCACCCCTATACTTATAGACAGCCATATATAGCCACACGCAGGCACAAAATATTCGTCGTCCCCCTCGCTTGCATATCCTATATACCTTCGCTTTTCACCTCGTCGCCGTACGCGTGCAGTCGAAAAATTGCGTATATATATATATATATATATATAGTATACAGTGTCGCCCCCTCAAAGAAGAAAAAAAACACACTCAAACTATACTCCGGGCGATGACGCATATAGCTCGCGCGCACCTGTAAATGAATGATTCGCGTGAGACTTTTCGGCATTTGGTGAGCGCAGAGGGCCGTGAGCTATACACACACACAGACACACAGTCACAAAGAAGGAACGTGAATTTATCGAGCGGCTGGATCCCTCGTTCGCCGACTTTCCGACGCCGAAGGAAAAGCCGTCGTGCGAGGACAAAGGAAGAAAAGGTAGAGAGAGAGAGAGAAGGACAGACGCAGTCGCTAGATATACCTGCTCCGATCCCGAGCGTAGATCGTGACCGGATGGGAGAGAGAGAGATGAACCGGCGCGAACGTTGCTCTACGGATAATAAATGCCTCGTAGCAGCAGCAGCAGCGGAGAAAGAAAATTTTGAGAGCCGAGAGAAAAATCGCGGCTGCGAAAGCGATTATTTTTTTTTTTTTTCTGTCGAGTCTCTATAGCTGAACACACTCTTATATATATATATATATATATATATATATATATATATATATATATATGTATATCGAGGGGAAATTTATTTCGGGATGTTACAGTCGCGAGATTTTCTCTTTACTTTAGTTTCCAGAGGAGGGAAAAACGCGTGGGCGGAGCAAAGTCGCGCTTATTATATTTATAACACACGCGACGCAATCGAATCAGCCGCAGCTATAGCGGGTGTACGCGCGCACTGCTCTTTTAAACTCGAGAATCGGCGCGTAAACAACGAGCGCAAATACTTCGAAAACTCAAGAGCGCGTACGGCTTTTTTTTTTTTTTTTTTTCTCCGGGAAAGAGGAAGTCCATGAAAAATTACAAACGAAACCGTAAAAGCGACGTACAGCTGCAGCGCGGCGCCGAGAACGATATTTTTTTAAGCATCGCTATGTACCGCCCCGCGAGATGGAGCGATTTCAAAAATTGCGACTAAAATATGAAGGCTCCGAGTAATTCCGCGAATAACGTGGCCTACTTTGCTCGAGGAGAAAAGTGTAACGCGCGGGATGATAAACAAAATTTTTCGAGTCGCCTGGATTATACCTCTAATCCAAAGCGGAGAGCGTTTTGCCTCTCGGCGAACGGCGGAAACTGCCCGCCGCGCATTTGCCTAAAATTTTAATCCCGTCCGCATAAATAAAATTAATTCAGACCCTTCTTCCTTCTTCTTCTTCTTCTTCGGCTCGATTTGAAATTCCCTTTAAAACGCGAAAGAAAGGCGAGCGCGGCTTGGTTTGTAAAAAAAAAAAAAGGAGAGTGAGAGAGAATCGTAAAACTTTTAAGCAATCGTCGTCGTTGCGCAACCTATATGTATATAGAGGCATAGAGGAAAAACGCGATGAGCAGCAGCTGGTCTAATCAGCTGCTCTTTCTCTCTCTCTCTCTCTCTCTCTTTCTCAAGAGAGACGAACAGATCGCTCGGGGCAGATAGTCGCGGGCGGCGCGGCAAAATTGCCGAAAATAACATTTTTCTCTGTCTTTGACTAATAAGGGACAGAGGAGAGAGAGAGAGAGAGAGAGGGGGGGGGAGGGGGGAAGGTATAGATAGGAATCTGCAGCCGTCGTGCGAAAAAAGGAAGGCGACGGCTGCTGCTGGTCCCGTCACTTTTAGAAAGTTTCGAGAGGAGAGGGGGAGAAAAAACGTTCCATTTTCTTCTTCGCTCTCTCTCTCTCGCGCTTTTTTCGTGCGCGCGCAGGAAAAGCGAAAACTGGTTTTGCTCTGTTAGAATACATTTTCGTAATTTTTTTTTTTTCTGGTTTAACATATATAACGGAGCAAAGACAGCGCTTGAAACGAAAGGGAGATACGTCTCTTCGGGGCTTTAAAATTCATCCTAAATGTTTTATAGCACTCGTGCGCCGAGAGTTATGCAGTATTCATCGGCGGAAAGTTAAAAGCCCGCGCGTAATCCACTCGCAGCTAAGGTTCTTTTCTGGTATACGTTGTGTATTCTCGGAATGAGCTAACGATATTCCTTTCCGCGAAACTCGTTAAAATACACTCGAGTGCAGCTAGTAATTATTCCTCAAGATGATGAAAATTCGCGAGGAAACGGAAAAAGTCATCGGGAAGCGTCTCACCTGCCGAAACACCAGCAGCCCTTGAATGGCACAATGCGAGGCGATAATCCCTCCGCCCGAATAGCTAATCGCCGGGTATTACCGAGAACAATCGACCTGGTAAGCGATATCCCGACGCGGAGAGAGAAACTAGACGTACCTGCACTTTTCGACTCTCTCTCTCTCTCTCTCTCTCTCTCTTGAGCGTTTGGGGAGTCAGCGCTGCAGCAGCTTTAGAAAGGAAAAAGAAAGGGCCTCTCTTTGGCCACCTGCGGGACACTATTTTCTGCTATTTTGACTCGGCCGCACAATATCGGCTCCGGAGTAACCCACATTGTGTCTCTCTCTTCTATTCATAAGTAAATCGCTCGCATTATATGGTCAGCGGTTATACACCCGAGACAAAAGCCTGTGGAGGGTGTCTCCCGCGGAGAAATATGAGCTGCAAAGTGGAGGAAGAAGAAGACGCGAGTGAAAAGGAGAAAAATCGCGCGAATAAAGAGAAGAATATCGCCACGTTCGATTTTTCCGAGAGAAGAAACTTCGATATATAGCTGTGTGTGTGTGTGTGTGTATGTGTGTGTTTGTTGTATGTCGTTTTCACCGAACGATTTTTACAACGAGAGTAGATCGTATATTTTTAATCGAAACCGCTGGGGCCAATCTCCATTTTCCAGCGATAAACAACGCAATCGAGAGCCTATACAAAATTTCCATACTCGCTTTGTTCCCCTATCTTTTTTTACAATCCTCGCGAATGCACACACAGCCTGTGTATATAAATCATGCGCGCCCATTCTCGATCCTCACCTGCCGATATAACAAATGACCGCGCACCCGCGCAAAGCGTGAGAAAAAAAAAAATCTCCACATATGCTGACCGAAAGAAAATGCACACACGATCGGGAAAAAGCGTCTCTCCGCTCGGCACTTGACGCAACAGGGATGTGGCGTGTATATATAGGTATATAAGCGACAATGCATCAGCAGGTAGCCCCGCGCGTGATCATCGATCGAGCGCGAGAGTGCCGAGAGAGGCTGCAGCAGTTCGTCGGTCAATGGCCTTGTGTATAGCTACGACGTGGCAGGGGCCGGGTTAGTTTGGGCTGCTGCACAGTCGTGTTGGAGAGCTAATATAATCGGGAGAGAGAGAGAGGAAAGCGCGCGCCTACGCGCCATCGTGCGCGTTCTGGCCTGTAGTGACCCTGATGCAAGAGAGGGACTGCCTGCGGTTGAGGAGAGAGACTCGCTGTTGCTGCTTTTAGAGAGATAGTCATGCATTTGGCGAGTGGAATTTTTCTTTTTCGATTCGTTGATGTTTTGTACGGGAATTATTACGAATTATGCAATAATCCGTATACCCATCCGACAGCGAGCAATTAAGCCTTCGAACCCTCCTAAAACGTTCATCGGCAAACCTTCGCGGCCAAAATCCTTGAACGGTATATAATCAAAGATTTTCGCGCACTATCTCTCGCGAATAAGCCGGGAGCGAGGCGCCGTTTGACTAAATAATGACTCGTTCTACTTAGACGCAGTTCGCTCGTGAATTTCGCGCGGACTCGCGAATAAGAGCCGCTTATACGGCCGACTACGATGATTGGGTTAGTTCGCCAAGGCTCGAGAATCGGGTAAGCATAACGTATCATTGGCGATGTTCTATGAAATATTCAGCGGATAAGACGGGAATATATATATATACGTGTATACCTCAACGCGCGACTCGACGACTTCTTTCGCACTGATTGAAAATGAATTTTTCAACGAGTTTGGTTCAAGCTCTATATATATGTTATATTTGCGCGTCGTTTCGAAGCTTTTTTTCGCGAAACGAGATAGCGCAAAGAAAGGACGCACGTTAATTACGCTCGCGAGTAGGGGAGCAGAGATTACACTCGACAGGCGTGCAGAGTCGCGCTTCGAGGCAAGCTTAATGAAAAGCCAATTATTGCGCGCAAAACGTAATCATATAGTGCCATAACGCAGTTAACAAAGTTACGCTCTTCACGCAGGTTCGATCTATAAACAATTTGTTACTTATAAACGAAAAATTCCGGGTATGCGAAAGCCTGCATCGTAGAAATAAAATCCCTCTTAAACGATTGAAAATTCAGCTCATAATCCACTTACGTAGTATAGCCAGAGTCGAAAAGCCGCATCGCAGGATCTCACGCGTTTTCCATCTCTCGGCCAAGGCTCCTTTCATCTTCACGGTAATCAAGCGTGCGGCCACCCTAAAACGGGCCCCGAAGAGGAAGAAAAAAAAAGAGCATCGGACTCGTGCGATTGAAGCCCGGCCGAAGCTTATGCGCGCGAGGAACCTGTTTCCTTTATTATACGGTTTCCCCTTCGAATTTCCCTCTGTTCTCTCTCTCTCTCTCTCTCTCTCTCTTCGCTTTCTGCCCACGTCTGGCTTCTTCTTCCTCGGTTGGCTTCTCTTTCGGACTTTTCGACTCCTGAGAGAGAGAGAGGGATTGACGAAAAAAAAAAGTCGGCGCGGCCCTATAAAAAAAAAACCCCTTCGGGCTCGGAAGGCGCGTAGGAGGCGATTTATGGATCGTACTATGCCGAAATTGGAGGTACATCGTGTGAACGCGCTTGTCAATATTTTTTTTTTCCAGATTAATCACGGGACTTTTTGTGCTTTCGCTTTGTCCGATTTTTAATGACGCCGCGAGATTTCCTTCCTCCGAGGAGTGTTCGAACCGGTGCGAAAGCTTTTTTTTTTTCTTTCACCTTGATTATTTCCGCTGCTCGCGCGGAGATGAGTTTTTGCCCTCACTGGGGAAGGAAAAAACAAAAAAAAACAAAAAAAAAAAAAAAAAAATAGTGCGATACAAAATCGAGCGCGATTTGGAAAAGCGGCTAATAAACTTCAAACAGCGCGATTCATTCGGCTCAGCCTTATAGAATACAGCAGGAAGTCAAACGTTCAATCATCCCCTGAGCACATAAGTTCGCACATATACTCGGGCCTCTTATGTTTGCCGAGCGCATTCGTTTACGAAACGCGCAGAAAGTCACGTATACGTCCAGCTGTACACATACGCGAAGCTTGTATATATTTTGCCAAAAATGATAAGGTCTATATGCGCGAAATTTGCGAATATCGTCGAATCAAAGGATATTTATCCGGCAAACATTTGTTTCCGAACTACATACGCGAGAGAGCATCCGGAGAAAGTATACGTGTACAGAGAGAGAGAGAGAGAGAGAGAGAGAGAGAGAGAGAGAGAGAGAGAGGTAAACAGTGTGGGCTGCATTTATATGGAGACGAGGCTGCTGTTGGAAAGAGTATGAGAAGCTTAGGCTATAGAGCGTCTCTCTGGCTTGAGTATAAGCGACGATTACAGGAGGTGTTGATTCTACGCGGGAAATTCAATTAACGTGTCTGCAGGGGCGAAATGCTTGTTATGTATATACGCTACGACTCGGAGACGGTCTCAAAGACGCTGTATACTGTACAGTGTGTGAGAAAATGATTTGCGAAAAAGCAACTCGAAATATATATATATATATATATATGTATTAAATCGTCAATATAACACAAAGCCGATTAACGCTGCAGCGCCAAAGAGAAAAATATTGAAAGCCGCTCTTTTTAAAGCAATAAGCGCGAACTTTTTCCTCTCGCTCCTTTGAAAACCGCGAATAGCGATGATATAATTCGAAATTTTCTTTTCATATACCGCGTCAATCGTAAGCCCTAGCTTTCACGTCTATTAAAGGCACAGCCTACGATTTTTCCCTCTCTCGCGCAGAGTATATATATATATACACAATTTTAATCCAGTTTAAAAACGCACACACACACACACGGGGGGCATATAAACAATGGAGAATCAAGACGGGATAATTCATTTCTCTGCGAAGCGGCCAAGTCTGCGATCGAATTAGCGCAGCAGTTCTAGTTAGCCGATCTGACCCACTTCGAAACTGACGCTTCGCTCCTTCCTCGGACAAGACTATATAACTTCGCGCGGCCTCGTTCTCTCGCGGAAATCCCAGGCATTTTCGCGCCCCCTCGCGCATAGCTATATATACATATATATATATATATATTTACATCGCGAAGCGGCAATGAGAATTCCGAGAAGAGAAGAGACAGCGGATGGATGGATAGATAATACTGCAGAGCTGTTATCGACTCGAAGAAGAAGAAGAAAAAGAAGAAGCGAGAGGAAAGAAGCAAACAATCGGCGGGTCTCCCTCTCTCTCTCTCTCTCTCTCTCTTGGGCCGATAGAAAATTAGATAGCGAAGCCTCCCGGGCACGTCGATCCGCAGCTGTATGCCGAGAAAGAAGGACGTCGCCGAAAGCTTATCTCTCTTTCTTGCTCGGGAGTTTTTCCAACTTTTGGCTCGTTCCCGATGCTCTTTTCGCTTTTTTTTTTCTTCCTCAGCGACGAGCCGCGCATCTGTCGTGTACACAGAGAGACGACGACGACGAGCGACTATCTGCTGCTGATAAGTACAGTTGGGAAGTTCTTTTTTAGCCGACGCTATACAGCCACGGTTATTATCGCGAGCCGAGACGGATTTCATGAGCAGGAATGCATCGGCTGTTTGCGTAGTCCGATATGTCTGATGTATAGATTATTCGAAGAAATATAGAAAAGTTCAACTCGTTCCGCAAAGCTCGCGTTCTTTACCTGGCGCTCACTTAGACCTTCCGGCGTATATATATATATATATATATATATATACCGACCGACCGAAATCGGCAGGTATAGCTCGGCTCAAAGACCAGCAATAAAGCATAGCGCTTTGCCCGAAACCGATCGGGGATCCCCGAAATTCTCTCGCCTTATGCGTATCGCACGTCGTAAACGCTGCATGTGGAAAATATTTTGTATTTCTCGCTTAGGCGTATACATAGACGAGGACAGGTATCGATGATCTATGTTCGAACATTGTGAATTTTCACAGCCCGGAGGCTCGAATGCAAATTTATAGACGATATATACGCGTATACACTTGGATGTTAAAAGTATATTAATATTGATCGAGTATACGTTTACGTTAGCCTGCGCTCAAAATTTACGATGTTTACTGCGCTGCTGATGCTGCTGATGCGGTGTATACACGTTTCGCGTTGAAATTATTTCGAAGCTTCGAGAGTATAGTGACCCGATTCAAAGCTTTATAGAGAAGCGTTTGGCGTTAAAGTTTTACGAAATCGTCATCGTTATACAAGCCTTTCTCTTATCGCGAACGCGATCTTCGTTACTAATTTCATCAGAGAACTGTACGCCGCGAGAATGCCCAACGCAAACAGAAAATTGCAGCGATAAAAGGTCTACCTAAAACGGATATAGGATAGAGGAAAATAGATAGATTTTCGTTATCTATCTCTGTATCTCCGAACTTATACGCGATATGATTTATGCCGTGTGTGCGACGTGTTTTTTTCCAATGCGCGAATGACTTTCGAAAACGCGTATACAGTGACGAAACTGCGCGAAGCGTTTTCTTTAAGCTTTCGGTGGAAAAAAAAAAAAAAAAAGAAATATATGTAAAATTATTAGCGGGCCCGGGCGTTCTGTTTATAGAAGAGCCATGACCGACTTTGCCGCAGATATTGGATAATGGCCATGAGCAAAAAACCGACGTTTTATACAGCATATTATAAATGAAAACATAGAATTCCATAGACTAACGCTTATCTGTCGATAACGAGTATAGCCGAGAAGCAGCGCTTTATTGCGTGAGCCGAATAATGACCCAATATATCGTCGATATACGCGTACAATATGCAGCGCAGGGACTTTTCCAATTTTCACTTTTATCTCGAGAGAGAGAGGCTTTAACTGCGCATTTGCGCGCCGCGTCACACGCCAGGCTAAGTGCACGTCGTTAATTTATTTTTCCCTTCTTCACATACGGGCATTTATAAGCAGTTATTTGCAATTAGCGCGTCGTAATAATGAAAAGGAATAATCCGCTATTGGTGCGAACTTTTCGTCGATCGAGTTTAGGTCCGCTCAGCGAAGCAAAAAAAGAGAGCGTCGCTGATCCTTAATTCCGGGTTGCGCTATATTCTGGTATGTACAGTAATGTCCGCATAGCGAATTCTTTTTTGCCCGAAAAATCAGCAAAGCATCGAAAGTCGACTGAATTAGTCATGCGCACCTTTTTGCTCCGTCTGGCGTCTGCTCTTTTGAAAGGTATATATACATTCGCGCGACAAAAAGCTATCAAAATCAAGCCTGTACGCGTGTCCGAGGACGGAACACTAAGTGCCTATATAGCATAAAGGAGCTAAAATCTAAATGCAAATTTTAGTACTCGCGCTGAGTGTCGCAACGGCTTTAACGATGCGCAAGTTTTTGAAAGTCATCAGGAACAGCAGCGGCTATTAAGGAACTTCGTCATTCTCCCATAAGATTTTCCAACTCTATAGAAGACGCGCATTCGCCCAAAAAATACCCGCACACGTCCCGACACTTCCGCAGTCAAATATCGCGAGAGCTGCGGAAAAGTTTAATCGATAAAAAGCCGGGAAGGGGGAATCCCCGTATATATAACTTTCCTCCCGGTCAGCAAACCGCGTTTTTTTTTTTTTTTTGCTCCGCAACGGCTCTGATCCCGTGTGCGAGCAGCGACGCGTAACGAGGCGATTGTGCCTGGAATTTCGCGACTTTTTTCTCTTCCTTTTACATACATATAACATAAACCTTACAATACTCCCGTATATCTACGAATATTTCCCTGTATACACACCCCTTTATTATTAACCCCCCCCCCCCCGGAGCAGTATAGGCGCACACGCGGGCGGCAATAATTTATGCTGCGGGTCTGTAGATACGTTTTCGCTTTTCCTCAACTAGCTATACACACGCGTCATCGCTCGCGCTTGCTTTTATTCGGTGAAAAGCAGCATCGGGCCGCGTTTAACGATCGGCGAGCTCGCGTGCGCTATATGAGTCACGCGCAGACCGATCGAATTTGTGCGCGCGTGTGTACGAAAGCAAGCGAGAGAGATAATGAGTTTCGCTATACGGACGGGGACAGTATAGGGAAGCCCCAGCAGTAGGCGGGAAAATCGATCGTCGGAAAAGCGGGCGTGTTGACTCGCCCTGCAGCGTCGTTGAGCGGAAATTTTGGCCGTTCGTTTGCATTCTTTTCTTTTTCCCCGAAGGCGATATAGTATACGTGTCGTTGATGGCTTGCAATTAACGTTATAGCTCGGTGTGTAATTCGTCTCGAACGAGGAAATATCGACGAGTGAATTAAAAAAAAACAAACGCGCTCGGCGTCGATAAGAAAAACAAATTTTATTCGCCCTTTTCGAAGAAGCATCTGCCGTAGGATTTTCCCAGCGGCGACACAGGTGCTAAGCAGATTACCTGCGAGCGTCGAGATGAAATCGAAAAAATGTGCATCCACCTTCTGCCTCTCTCCTATACACACACGCGTATATTAATTTCCCGACGACGACTATAGCGCGAGGGGATGAAACACAATAAGATGGCTGCATCGAGATTATAGAGCGCCTGTGTGTGTGAGTGTGCGGCGTACGATGGGTGGAATACGGAATGTCTAGCGCTGGAAGAAGGTATGGCGCAACAGGACACAAAGATTCACCTTGCCTGCAGCAGCGCTCGTCTCTCGCATTCTTCTCTCTCTCTCTCTCTCTCGCCCGTCGATCTTCGCCGCGCGACGTCGTGCATTTTTTTTTTTATAATCTTTTCTCTCTCTCGGGGGACGTCGCTCGCGGTTTTTCAATTTTCTTCGACGCGGGGTTATTTTTTTTTTTTTTTTTATGTAATTTCGGAATACGCGATTCGCGCGTCGTTGTTTCAGCATTTTTTTTTCTTCGCTATTTAGAGAGCGTAAAAAGAAAAGAGAGCCTAAAAACGCGTTCCCCGATCAAACCCGTTTTAGCGCGGCGGCGCATGCATCCAGCGCACGCAGGCACAGTTTCGAGAGAGCGAACGAACGAAGCCAAGAGTCAACGCACTCTTTGGCCCATTGTGTATACGCACGAGCGCAACACACACACACACACACACACACACACACAGGCATCTCCTTCTCTATCTCTCGCTCATCGAACGCGCGCATAGCGCAGCTTTCTTCCCCCTACCGCTCGTTATTTCTCTCCTTCCCGCGCACTCGGCGGTTTCCCATTCGGCGCGCTCGTGCGCCGATGGAAAATATGCAGTCGAGCGCGTTTTTTTTTTTTTTTTCGTCGACCGAAAGAGAAGAAGAATATAAGTGTAAAGAGAAGAAGCCTCGGCGTTTTTTCACGCAGGGATGGATCGGGTCAGGTGCATACCGATGGCTATATCTTACGGTTTTATTTTCGCCTCTGGAAAACGTTCCATTTTGCAATAGCGGAGGTGCTGGTTCGCATATCCGGCGGCGTGAAAAAAAAAAGGTTTTCACTAAATTTAAGTGGCCGCTCGCAGAGTCTCTCTCTCTCTCTCTGCCAACCGACTTTTCTAGCCGTAGGCAGCGGCAAAAAAAAAAAAAAAAAAAAAGAAGGAGAGCGTACGAGAGTACAGTGTCAAGTTCGGCCATCTGTAATCATCGAATTTCAGGCCCGAAAGACAATTCCAGCCGGCGCTTTCTTCCTCGGCGTGCGAGCTCTTAACGAGCGAGCTATACTCGCGGCCGATTTTCCTCGAACACGCCCTTCCCCTATATTATATACCGGCTTTCTCACGCGCGCGAGCGGTCTGCATATGTTCCGTATATAGCTCGCGTGTGCGTTATAACGTAGAGCGTTTTCGTGCGCGTGTATAGAGGAAAACTCGACTTTTTCATCCCCCGCAATGTCAACATAGCCTCTCATGTCATACGTATGCGCGGGTGGAGCGTTTCTATGGGGGTCGCGACGACGGGTGTGTGTGTGTGATTTTTTTTTTCCTCGGCCCATGGGAAGGAATCGAGTTTTCACGAAACGTAAGCCGCCCGAACAAGCGTAATCGGCGAAAAGGAGAGGGAAAAAAAAAATTTTTTTTTTTCCCGGCCCCTCTCGTAAAATCCCATTACTTCGCAAACAAGCGCTCTGGCTCCTCTTCTAGGTATAAAGAAAATTCGCCGGCGTGCAAAAGGGACCGAGAAGAAGAAGAAGAAAAAAAACGAGCCTGCGCGGAACGGAAAACCTTGGCCGAGGAAAAATTTTTTTTTTCCTTCTTCTTCGGATGGGCGTGGTGGCGATTTTTCCCTCTTCGTTCTTCTTCGTTCGGGGGGCCCTATACGCGTCCTATACTTAAACACGACGTCTCTTCCCTCCCCCACTTTTTCTTGCGTATATCTCGCGCGTTTATCGTTGTCCCCCCTCCACTATCCCTTTTTTTTACGTCTCTACGCTATTCGACTCCTTCCCCCCTTTCTCTATCTCGAGGAACGCGATACACCGCCTGTCGTCGTATGCGTCTCTGTATCGCTCTTTGTTCGTGGAGACCCTTGACTCCGAGATGCAAAACGAAGCAGCGGCGATATATAACGAAGATATACAGTCTCTCGGCTTTGTCTCTCTTCATTAGCGGTGCCGACACGTCGATCCAATCATCTCGTCCTTAATCAGCGCGGCAACGTGGCAATAAACAAAATTAAAAATCCACTAGGCCGTATGTGAAATTTCGGCGGAATGGATTTTCCTGCGCCGTATGGCACACGTATAGAGAGGGGAAAACTCGCCTAGGGAAGGGGGGGGGAAATCGAGGAGTGGGAGAAGCGCATTTTTCGTTGCGAGGCCACGCACGCACGCACGCACGCACTCTGTCTCTCTCTTTTTTTTTCCGTGCCGAATATACGCGTGCGTGTGTGCTTAAAGCCGAATGCGAGGATCGCGATTGGTCGAGAGAGTAGCGCGTTGCGCCAGCCAGAGAGAGAGAGAGAGAGAGAGAACGCGATGACGAGGAGGCTTTTCGCCGTGTGCTAGAAAACTATCCGCTGTATATTGTAGAATATTATCGCCTATACCGCAGAAAGTTTTTCCTTTGTGCTTTATTACTGTCATCTATACGAGTGCGACAATACGTAAAGCCGATGACTGCGCTAATTACCGCAGGAGAGCAGGTGGAAAATTTACAAGCTCTATTTTTGCATAATATACGGTATATATATATATATATATATATATATATATATAGGTACTATGGAGAGATTTACAGCCCGTGTACATTTCCCGTCAACGCGGGCTTTCTCCTTGGCCCAGAAAAATTTCGACCGCAGACTCTATACACGCGCATAACGATCCTTCCAGACGCAATACAAGGGAAAATTCGCACTCGGGGCTACGCCCCTATACCGACTGTCTCGAATGCATAATAGCAGCCGAGGGCCCAAAGTCCACCCCTGCCATACTATATACCTATATACAAGCATCCTTTTCTCTCTCTCTCTCTCTCTGGCATACGCGTAGGGCCTGCTGGAGAGGGTTTCCTTTTTCCTTGCGCCCATAGCTCCGTCTCTCTCTCTCTCTCTCTCTTTTCGTAGATCACGCAGCGAGATATATATATATGCGCGCACAGGCGGCTAGAGAGGGGCAGCCTGCCGACCTGCTTTTCGGAATTCGTACGCAGCGGCATAGCGCGCGCGGCAGCAACGCAGCGCAAGAAAAAAGAGAGAGAGAGAGAGAGACGGAGAGTGAGAAGGGAGGGAGGGAAATAGACGAGCGGAAAAAGCGGCTAGAAAGAGCGAATGGGGAGGGGGGAATCAGCGGAGCAGCAGCCGAAACTTAGCGACGCCCGAGACTGCGAGTTCGGCAACACACGCGGTCGCGCGCCCACGAAAAACGCACTGCGCTTCTCTCGCTCACTTTGGCGAGAACGGCAGAAGAGAGAGAGAGAGAGAGAGAGAAAAAAAGAATAAGTGTCCGTCCGTGCATCAGTCTGATTCTACTCTGTGTATGGACTTGTCCCAGTGATACGATATATACAGATATACGCAATAGTGTGGACTCTTTGAATTTTCGAATTTCGCGCGTTCACCCGTGCGCGCCAATTTTTGCATCGGTTTATTATACCCGATCGAAGATGAAATCGTCGTGACACGCGGTTACGCACACGGCAGTCTCTCACTATTCGTCGAAGACAGCATCCTTCGTTGCGAAAACAGCACGTGGCGTCGATATCTATATACTCTCACAGGCGGTAAGTTTGTTTTTTCTCTCACATACGCCGTACACGTATATCACACGTACAAAGACGGGCTTCGCGGATTTGCGCGTGCGTCCCGCCGGCTGACGCGTCATGTGTTCGCATCACTGCGAGGCGCTTTTTGCGCGTCTACATACCCACGCCGAGCGGTGGTCTCTCTTTTTTTTTGCCTCCGCTTTGCGGTTACAGGTATATATATATATATACACAGATTTCTAAAAGCCCGTTGAGCAAGAGACTAGTTGCATTAAGGGACTTTCTAGACTGGACGCGTTGCGTAATTGACGAATCATTTTCGCATTATGCGAGACAATGTATACATTCCGCGAAAGAGGCGTCGTTAGCCGTGTCCGTCCATTGTGCGCCTAATCGTGCGGGGAAGATAAAGCGCGATTTTCGTCGTCTAATCTCGCTCGCCAATCGCCGTAAGGTTTTCCCGTCCGTCTCTCTCTCTCTCTCTCTCTCGATAAGTATAAGTATGTACAGTTTTCGCTCTTGGCATATTACGGTATATCTCGGCGATAAAAATTCCGATCGCGAAAATCGCTATCGTTACGCATACCGATCTCTCCCGCACGTCTCGATAAAGCGCACAAAGGAAGAGTCGCCGATTTTTCCTATACACGAATTAACGATCGACCTCTCTTTCTTTATCTCCACCGATATATATATATATACGCACACGGCGCAATAAAAAGCCTCGAGGAGCCATTAAGGCCGAGCGCATCGAGTTCCGTGATTTTCCCAGCGAGAAAAAAATGCGCGTGGCAACTCTGTGTGTTCGTAAGCCCCGCAAAACGGCGCAGCTGTCGCTGCATTTTCGAAGCGGAAAGGCCATCGGGCTCCCGACGCTCTGGAGAGGGGAAAAAAAGAAAGACGAAGAGAAAGAGAGAGAAGCTTCACTCTGCACGCGCGCATTCTATATATCTGCGCCGGGCCCCGTGTGCGCACACGCATACATAGGCGTCATTGAACTCGTGATTAAGGCCTACACTCGATTATATACGCGCACTGTATATATATACGCATCAGCGGCGTGCGTGCCGAATATAGGCGCGGAAATGCCAGCGTGTGTTATAAAGGGGGGGGGGGAAGGGGGGAGGGGGAAGGGACGGCGAGTTTTCTAGGCTGCGCCATTATGGGTGTGTGTGTGTGTGTGTGCGCGCGCGCGCTGGGATATGCGCTTTTTTTGGGCGCGTCGACGCCGATGCTACTATATACTGCGCAGTTTGCCGATTTTTCCTTCTAGCTACGAGTACACTCTTATTGTCGTCGATTTTTGCGGAACGAGAACCTTATCGCCCCTGAGAGAAGATTTTCGAGCAAAACAGTGTCGTCGCAGATTAGACGCATTAATCAGTGGCTTGTCTATTGCTCTATTATAAGTGGACTTGGAATACGCGCGATAAAGTTGTAAAACTTATCGAGCGAATACTCACAAGGCACACGCAGATAAAAATATGCGCAAGATCTTCTTCGACGGCACGTGTAGGCCCGCCCCCCCCCCCTCCCGATATGTGTGTGCGCGGCGAATGTCGTTATAGGGTATACATGCAAATGAGCGCGATGACGAAACGACATTTCTGCCACTTTTCGTACTAAATTATATAGCGACGCATGATCCTCTTATCTATCGCGAAATTCGTATAGCGATAACTCGGTTATATACACGCCTGTGACGAAATTTTCCATGGGACACGTGCCGATTTCTGAGAATTATTCGCTCTCTTCTATTTTCGCGCGGGCACGTGTTCGCCGAAATCGCGCATGAGTATGGCTAATCAACGCGCACATCACGAGCCCGAGCACGCGAACCTCGGAAAAATCAGCATCTATCTATAGATACGCACGAGTGTGCGTGTGGGTGTGTGTACACGCATACACTTACGCATACAACTGGTTTCCCCCCTGGCGTGCCCCCGAGCAAAACAGCGCTTCCTCGTCCCACACACGCGCGAATTAATGAAAACAGCTCACCTCGTGGCTCGTAATAAAACTCCCCCTCCTCTCTCATCGATTTTTCGCGCATTCATTCAGTCCTCGGTCTCTTATGTATATATACACGCATACGCATACCTCTCCCACTCTCCAGAGCTCTCTGCGTCGAGTCGACGAAAAAAGCGTCGTATAGCGCTGCTTCCCAACTTCCGCGAACTGGCCAAACACACACACACACATACACACACACGCGTCGAACGAAGACACAAAGCCTGCGCGCGCTCGCGGTAGCGCGTGCAAACTCGCGGGCGCTCTCGGGTCTCCGACTTCTTGTTTACCATCATCGTTTCGTGTCACGACGTCGGCATATACGCGAGCTTCTCCCGTTGTTTTTATCCGCGCGATTCGGCGGTTTGTTGTTCGAACTAGATTTTCAAGGCCAGAACGACGCCGCCGCCACTGCCGCTTCTGCCAGTAATGTGTATAGGGCACTCAGTCAGTGTGTTATTAGCTCTCGGATAGTTATAACGCTCGCGAGTCGCGCTTTCCACACGAGGTCGTGCGTATATAACGCGCGTATATATATATATATATATAGCTGTACACGTATGTACATAGCTGCTGTGTATTGTGTATTCGAGGTGAATAGACGTACCTATCGGCTGCGCGGCGCGCTTACGAAAAGCCATTGAAGATTGCTGTATTGCAGTTCGCGCGCGCGTATATACGCACGTGCTTTCGGCCCCGGGGCGATTTTCGATTTCCAATGCCCGCCGACCTTGTGCTTCGGTACGACGCCTTTCGCAGGTTAATCATCGTTGCATTATATAGTTATGTGTTTTGCGTGATTGTCGGGGGGGGGGGGGGGGGGGGGGGGGGGGGGGGGTGGGGGGGCACTGGTGTGTTTTTTTGTGACCCTTTATTTTTGTTTTGAGGTTGATCGGGAAAGTTCTCTTTGTGCGCGCACTCAATGCGCGCTTACGTTTGGATTTTTTTGCTTTTGAAAATTAATTTTTTGACCTTTGACGACAAAAACTTTACCCGATTTCACAATACTTTTTTTCACCTGAGATACGCGACGAGGGTTGCGTGTACTTTGTTGATCAACGTTTCACAACTGGTGATTTTGGTTTTTCAGATTCCTCAGAATTCAGCACCATGAGTTCAGATCAGCAGTACTGTTTACGCTGGAACAACCACAGCCTCAACTTTGTAACTGTGTTCGAGTCTCTTCTGAAGGCAGAGGCCTTCACCGATGTCACGGTGGCTGCTGATGGTGTGCAGATAAAGTGCCATAAAATGGTTCTCGCAGCCTGCTCAACCTACTTCCAGGAGCTGTTTGTTGGAAACCCTTGCGAGCACCCTGTCATTCTCCTTAGCAATGTCACGTTAAATGAGATCAGGGCCATCCTTGACTACATGTACAAGGGAGAGGTGAACGTTTCTCAACAAGAACTCGCTGGTCTCCTCAAAGCTGCTTCCGATCTGAGGGTAACATTTTTGCATTGTCTATGATACGTGCCCCATCACGAGGATTTGATTACCAATGCTGTCATTTGTCAATTCCAGGTTAAAGGTTTGGTGGAAGACCCAAAGAAACACAAGCGCAGGGAGGAGCCAGCCACCAGGGTCACACCACCCCCAGCCAATAATCCCAGCCACAGTGCGGCAAACAACCAGGCTCTCTGTAATGGGTACGTCTCACCCGTGCACATTCCCTTACACATTCCTCCCTACATTCCCCCCTCCACTCACGCTCCCTTGAGTAAGTCGCCCATCGACAGGAGCCACATCCTCAAAAACGGCTGGGACGCCCCGGGGTCTGCTGTGCCCGAAATCCCGCATCCCGTCCCTGGACCACCACCGCCACGAAGCCAACACTTAAATGCTGGACCGTCGCACCATAGCAACGAAATCAAGGCGGATAATTCACCCCTCAGCCGCAAGAAGCTCACCGCTAGCGCACACGGCGGCGCAGACACGCCGATATTGAGAAACGTTCTGGGTCAGAGTCATCATTTGGAGCCCTCAGCGCTTGATAGACAGGAAGCTTCCTGCAGTACAAATAGTAATGGCTCCTACCTCGAGTCGGACAGGAGGAGCAGCGCCGAGCTTTCCGAGTCCATGGAGGAGGAAGAGAACAGGGGACAAAACAGCTCGTCGCCGTGCCCGAACGCCAACCCCATCGACGTGGCCAACGTCAAAGGTAAATGTTTGTTTTACTCCATTTACTGCTCGTACATTTGAATTTCTCTCAACATCATAACTAACGATTCCTCGTATTGCAGCTGGTACAAGCAAACCCGAATGGAAGCGCTACAAGCAGTACACGCGCGAGAACATCCAGGAGGCCATGGACGCTGTGAGGAATAAGAGGATGAGCGCGCTTCAGGCCGCTCGCAGATACGGCGTCCCCTCGCGAACACTCTACGACAAACTCAAGAAGGCCGGCATCCTGCCCTCCCGGGGTGCGGGTTGCGCCCGTCAGCGATGCGAGCCGGCAGCCGACGTCGTGGACAACGACAGCGCCCGTTTCCCCTACTCCAGCAGCGTCAACGGCAGCGTCTACGGTCATAGCGCCCTGTCCCAGAACGACAGCGATAACAACGGTGTGCACAACGCACCCCTCGTTATGGACATGTCGACGCGCAGCCCCAGTCCAGCCCAGCCCCCCCAGCACTTCATCGTACCAGCCATCGTGCACCAGGACGATCAAGTCGAGGATCTCTCCATCGCCAGGAGTAGCAGCAGCAGAAGTCGCGACAACACCACGCCCGTCAACATGCCCTCAACCTCAGCGATAAAGAAGGAGCCAGAGGACACGGATACGGCTTGACCTGCGGGTCCCAGGATTCGCGCCGCTGGACTCTTCGACGAGCTGATCAGCGTGGCTGCCGCTAAGCTTAAGGACGATTTCGACTGCGGTATCTAAAAGCTGCGTATCATTTCATCGACCGGGCGAATCTTTTTACTGCTTCATCACGACGGCATCAAATGCCCGAGGAGTAAGGTTTTAATTTTGCGAATTTTTTGTTTTTTTTTACACCCACCGACGACTATACGATGATTGTACCGCGACCACGGCGCGTGCATCCGCCTCTCATTTTTCTTCTTTCAAACGCTGCGGTATACGGATTTAGTAGGGACAAAAAGAAGAAAAATACAGAATTGCACGAATAAGACTGAGCATGCGCCGTGACTTTCGAAAGAGACTGATGAACTTATATGCGCGCGAGAGTTGAGCTCGTTCCAAAAACTATTGGAAACACTCCGTTGCCCAATCATTGATTGTTTCATTTTTTCCATCTTTCGTCTTTGACGATCGAATCGGATCGTCTATTTTTAGTTTCATTTTACGCAATTATCCGTTGATTTGACCCGCGCGGTCACAGATGTCTGATCTATTTCGGGGGATTCAAATTCGCCGATCCGTTTTTTACTCACTTTTATCGCTCGGTATGATCTTGTAAAGATTGACCGAAAAGAGTTGGCCTTTTGATTTTTATCGCGCGATTCCGCCAGAATCGATTTTAACGAGAAACATTTTATTTTTATTTTAACCGTGAAACAAAGCCGCGCAAAGAATGAGACTTTGATTTTTCATTGGGACGAGCTTTCGACATTTTTGGACCGGTGAGAGCGACAAGCCTATACAATTGTGATTTTACTTTCTAATTGGTAATCAACTGTATGTGACATGTATGTACTCGAGAGTAAAAAAAAAAAGAAGAGCCGTGATAGAGGCTTGTTTGTAGGCGCGCGTTACCAAGTTTCGAGGAGTCGATGAAATTTCGCCGGAAAAGAAGAGCGTCGTCGTTTAAACTTGTATAAATAAACGCAACGATGCACGCAAGAGCGAGATGCATATTCATAAATTCGAGCGAATAAAGCGTGCGCGCGCTCGGGCTGCGTTTATAAGATTAAATTGTACGCAAAGTTTGAACTTTTTCGCACAACGCGCTCCGCCTTTCCAACACGTCCGCAGATACGGATCTTCGCTAACGACGCGGCGCCCTGTGCGTGAAAGTTCGAGCTTTTCTACGGCCCTCTGCGGATTTTTAATGCTCCCTTTCGTCGCGGTCGTTGCGGTGATTTATTAAGTGCAAAAAATGAGTCGTCGAATGATGTAAGCGGTCTCCATCGATGTATATTAATTTTACAGTGTATGATTCCTATCGGCATTTAATGCCTCTTGGCATAGGAGGTTCATTGTACTATTATTTTTTATCATTATTGCTATTATTTTCTTTGTCCTAATTATATTACAATTATTATTATTGTATCATTGCCCCATAATCGCATTAAGAATCTTAACGGTTTCGTTAACGACTGAGTTATCAAATGTTATAATTTGTTAGATTAAAGTAAGGCTATGACGGTCGAGGCGCGCAAACGCGTCGCACACGCTGAACTGACGAGGAAAAAAAAGGAAAATTAAATTACACATGGCCCTGGGAAACAGATGCAATACCGCTCAAACGTGTGCGACGGGAACACGCGCATTTACACACCGATCGAAAGCGCCATATAACCTCGAGATACAATGGACTACCTCTCACAAAGTACAATTCGTCGATCGTGCAAACGAGCGCGACTGGTACGTAAAAGTACTTTGATGATCCTCATTATTTTTTATTTTTCTCCTTTTATATACATCCTGTATATCATTCATTATATTTTACGTTACGTACATAAATTATATATATTAGATTTTTAAGTTTATGTAAACCTGATGCGAATAACGTACTTCTACAAAGTTATAGACGTCGATTTTACTTTGTTCTATTTTTTTTTTTTTTTTTTTTATTATTATGTATCGAGTAAGCGTTTATAGGCCCGCGCAATCAAGCGTTGCCTTATGTAGTGACAATGACACCGTGGGTCCGTGCAACGGCCCGTATGACCATGATTTATAACATTTTACCTATAGACATAAAGAAAGCGAGCAATTGAAGTTTGACAAACGTAAGCCTCGGATGCTCGTACGCTTCTTTAGATGTATACTTACATGCCGGGAATGCGATGCGTATTCGCGATTGCCTCACGATGTAGTACAAACCATCACCAGATACAGTACAAATGTTTGCCTACCTCAACCTTTATATATAATTATATATGTAGAGAGCGCGGAGAGCTTTTGCTCCCTGTTATCGTGTAGAGAGATAATACTTTCGGAGATTAATTTGTAGCTCAATGTCGTACCTGCACCTGTATGTGATTCAATAACGGTTACCACTTTGCAATTAATACGCATTGGCTGAAACACGCAAATCACCTAGATTATTATGATTATTATTATTAGAGCATCTACGAGAACTCGCGCTTTTACTTCTATTCACATTCTAGAACTTAAGCTTGTTGAGGTTTTAAAATTACGTACTCTAAAAATTGATTGATCGAGATTCGATATTGTCGACGTGTTTGGACACTAAACGACGAGGAAAAAGGATAATAGAAAAGAGAAAAAAATGAAAAATATTCGAGTGTTTGTGTGGCCCAGCCATTGCACCTTTAGATTTTAAGCTAAACTTACGACAGAAGCGTCACTTAAGTGAAGATATCTATTGTTTTAAATGACTATTGTTAGTTACGAGAAGTAATGATGATAACGTAGATGAGTATGATACAGACGGGGGTGAAAAGGAGTTACCGTATATAAAACCGTGCCTGCGCGCCGGTATTATATTTTAGAGGCCTTTATAAATCTATTACTATTACTATTATTATCACGAGAAAAAGAAAATAATTAATCAGCGTATATGATACCATAATTCTTTTTTTTTTTAACCATTATTATTGATAAATTTATTATTAAATATATATTCATAGAGTTTATATCTATACCAGCACGATACACGATAGCTTATATGACATGTTGTAAATAGTGGTATAAAAACGAAAAAAAAAAACAAAAAAAAAAAAAAAAAAACAATCAGCTGCCTTATGCAACTACTGTTGTATTATTCTTAAGACTGATTTCTTTCTACTGCATAATATATTCGATACACACATACGCATATATCTATGTGTGACAGTAGAAAAACGCGCGTGGAGAACTGCAGTGGAAAGTATAGAGGAAGCAGAACAGGCACTTGTGTCTATATACGCGCGCACAGCAGCAGAAGCAGCAGCAGTAGCAGCAGCAGCAGCAGCACAGATAGAGAACAACATTCAAAGATCGATGCGTGTGTCGAGAGCGTCGAGTTCACGCTGGAAACGAGTGACTACGCGAGTGAAGCATTTTTCTTTCTTTCTTTCTTTCTTTTTATTAATATATATCTTGGGCCGGCGAGCGAAATCATTTCATTTATCTACGACACTGTGGTACATTATTATACTATATTTTTTCGTCTCTTAAAGTGCGCTTTACTCGAACAATCACTTATTGTGCAAGTTTGTTAAATGAAATATATATTATCAATATATGAATATATCCCAAAAGCTGCGTTTCTTATTACTACGATATCCTGTAATGTTTCACCTCCGATTCCGCACATCACGTCGTAATGACTAAAAAGCTTCCATCCCCACGAATAACACAGTCTAAATTCAGCTCATATACATACCTTGTATATACAGCGACATATCAGTATATGGAGCATCGCGCGTAATTAGGCGTATGTAAATTGCATTCACATGTACGTCCGTTACGGATGTAGCGTGATTTATGACCAATAAGCGGTGATTAATAGTCGGATTAATTGATGAATAGAAATGAAATGCGCAGCACGTCTGAATAATGGCCAAGCGCAGGCATCAGCTCTCGCTCGCGTTACCTGCCTGTCAGAATTTTGAAAAATTACCATCCCTTACATATCGACTCTTTTAATTGTATTTTCAAAACTGTGTCGCGAGCCAATTTACTTTTTTTCAACGTTTCGATCATCCCTCTCTACAGGAAAAATGTAATATCGTCATACGCGCTTTTATATTTTTCGCAATATTATATAACGTATAAAGCTCTTTACTCCGCGAGCTTATTATTACAGCTGTAAGTATTGAATTTTCCAGAAGCGAGTAGTCGCCGAGTAATGGTAATAATCTTTTCAAATACTTTTCTGCAAACCTCGCAGGATTCGCTCGAGGACAATAGACGACGCGAGGACGACCTGCGGAGCAGCGCATTTTGTTCGGAACTAATGTAATTTCCCGCGAAGAGTGAGCGCGGCGTCGCTGGAATTGAAAAAAACCGACTCTCTCTCTCTCTCTCGTTTCCTGCAAAAAGCACATATAATAGTCGCGCGGAAAAAAAAGGGGGGAAGCGTATAAGCGGAATCGAGTGGGGAGGAGAAAAATTGCGAAATATATTAGCGCCGACGTATATACGCGATTTTTCTATATTATTATTAAATTAAATATTAAATTACGCATATTATTGTGGTTCGGAGAGTATCGAGATAAAAATGAGCGTATATACGCGTCGTTATATACAACGAGAAAAAATTATAACGCGCGTCGACTCGCATCGCGAGCTCTCTATATACATATATATTCCGAGTATATAACGATTTTTCGACTGAATAGCGAAACGCTCGAAATGTTTGCTACGACTATATATATATATATATATATATATATATATACAGGATGTCCGCAAGCGCAACGACGGGACTAATGAGTTGTTTGGCGAACGGTTTGCGCGAGCTAGCAAGCGACGATCTCTCACGAGCTGTTTCAATTAAAACTTTCGACGCGTCGCGCGGAGACGGACGAGTTAAAAATGTATGTATATCGAGTTCGATTCGATTGTTATTGAGCGAGGGTATTTTCGAGGGAAATACTCGCGACTGACGTGAACGATTGCATTGGTGAACGGATAGCGCGGTGTAGAGAGATTATTTTCGGAGACGTATACGGGATATTTAGAAATCGAATTGTTTTTTGATATATAGCTATATAGAGTTGCCGGAGTATCGATTATATACGCGTGTGTTTTTGATATAATGTAGGATATATCGACGAGGCGCTGCGAGAGAGGGAGAGGAAAAAATCGATTAATTTTTTAACGCGTGCGTGTGCGTATTCTTACGAGCTTTTCGAATATTAATCGGGGCTGCAGCTGCGCTATTTGCCGCTGTATATTATTTATATTCCGATCTGTACTTCGCCCCCGATCGTGAAGAAATTATGCACGTGATATTCGTTTGAATATTTAAAATCACCTGACGTTTAATGTCGTATAAAATATCTCGTTCGTAATATCTGTAATAGCATTTTGAATATAATATTTGCCAAATTTATATAAAGCTATATACGAGAGATTTAAATAGTATGTAGCTTCCTGCGCACTATTATTGCCGCTAATCAACTGATCTGTATATGTATACTACTGACGTGCAATGTGTATAATTAAATATACTAGATCCGACAGAGCACGATATATCCACATTGTTTATATGCATCATCATAGAGCCGAAGGCTCGTGGACAGCCCTCTCACTTCGTAATATCAACTTGGCCGCAAAAATAAATAAATAAATATATATACCAGTATAGGAAAATATGTTGAATTCAAAGAAGAAACTTCAATCTTCGAAATGAGTTTCACATATACGGCACTACATGAGATTAGTGCCATTTCATCTCGTCAAAAATAATTCATATACAGATATATAAAACATCGATGTATAAAATCTCACAGCTCGAAAACATCTTCGCGTTTTGAAAAACATCGCCGAAACCTTTCCGCCAAACGACTCCCCCGAATCCCTGGAAAAACAACATTTTATTAAAAACAAGACTCCACACAGTCCCATCCGCGAGCTTTCGACATATAACCCCGCGAAAAATTCAGTTTCCAATCCCCCGCGCAATTAATGCTCGACGCCTCCCACGCGCATATTAAAAAAAAGCTCGAGAGCATCATCAAAATAACAGCCAACACGTATACATCGACGGCGTTCCTCTTCATCGGTCGAAAAAACTCATCGCCCCGCGCGCGATATTTACATTGAACAGCGGCGTCGAAGATAACAAAATACAAAAAAAAAAAAAAAGAGGAAGAGCCAAAAGTTAATCTCTGCGCGGTTCAATTTTTCCACTTTTGACGCTGCAGCAAGCGCGTTTTATACGGACGTGCAAAAAATCGAAAGGCAAATATATATATATATATATATCGGGTCCGAAAACACAGAGCCACGGCAAAAAAGAGGCAAGTTGATCCGGCCGCAGGAATAATCGGACGATCAATTCCTGCCGTGAGCGCTGGTCGCTTTTTTTCGCGACATATCGCGGTGAAACGCTGCGGTCGCGCGTATATACGTATATATACTGATCGCGATGATGATATCTCTGCTATGGAGGATAAATTTCAGAAACGCGTCGAGTATATACGATTCTGTTTTTCAATATTCGACATACACGCGAGTATATCCAAATTTATCATTTAAAAGCGACGTTGCAAGCTCGCCGGTGTTTATATTTAAAACTGCAGTGATGTATCTCTTTTCGTATATACGCTGTTTTACATTGCGCATCAGCCATTCGTTTTCTCTCATTCTATCTCGTGTCTCCGCGAATTTATACCACGTGTCATTCGCCCGGCGTATCGTATCAATTTTTTGTCCCGCGCATGCGACACCCGAGCTTTTTTTCCGTCACACACACACGTATATATATACAACCTCTCGTTCCATTTCATTATGCGGGGAAAAAGGAGTAAAAATAATCTCGTGCAGGAGGTGTCGAAACGTTAAATCCTCCGCAGTGCAGAGAGAGAGAGAGAGAGAGAGAGCACGCGAGGGGATGAAATTTTCGCGCAATTAAGCGAATTTCGAGAGGGAGAACCGAACGCGCGTTGTGTGCACACGTCATCGTATATATATCTCGTGGGCAAATTCAACGCGTCGACGTCCTATCCGTATGTATGCAACAAAAGCTGACAATAATCGAACTCTGCATAATACGCCTGTGCGTCTATATTGTTTTCAGCCGAAAATTACGGCAGCTTTATTTATTTTTTTTTTTCAGCTCTCGTTTTGCAAAGCTCTCTCGGAACGTGTAGCAACACGCCGTTTATTTCAATCAGCCATATAAGCCGCAGAGCTTTGAATTTGCATATAGGCATCAAAATCCGTAAACATAGTCCCTCGTCCCCGGCAATAATCTACCATGACACACACACACACACACACACACACACACAGAGACACTGGTGTGCTATGCAGCAATTTCGCAGCTATTCAAATGCCGTGTGTCCTGCGCTTGCGTTTGCTCATTCAGCTCGTCCGTCGCGCTGTGCCAGTAGACTACAGACTTAATTTTCTCGCTCTCTATCCTTATCCCACTCTCTGTCTACCGGGTTCCAGAGCAGTGCTCCTCCCTTTTCCGCCGCAGCTCCTCCTATACACAGAGAGAGAGAGAGAGAGAGAGAGAGAGAGAGAGCGAAATTACGACAGACGAAAAGAAATGCTACTGCGGGAGCGCAAGCTCAGCCCCAAGCTCGCCCCTAAAAGAAGAAGAAGAAGAAGGCCTCGATCGTCGGCCGCTAATAAGGTTCATTCGCCGATACGCGAACGGCCAGAATAATTATGAGCTTGCGCACAACGGCGGCCGCCGCAGCTCTGAAATAAAGCCCGAGAGCTGCTCTCGCGCAAGCTCCACGTCCCCGGCGAGCTACCGCTGCGGAGAGGGAGAGCCCGGCCGCCGCCGCTGCCACAGTGCGAGAGTATAGTCAGTGTACCTGAAGCTCGCGCGCGAGCTTGACGCGTCCTACTTAGCCGGAGCTTTTTTTTTCACCCGGCGTGTATCCGTTTTTCTCCCTCGTACTCGAACTCTGCGCTCGATCGAATTAAAAGTGCGCGTTACTGGATCCGAGCTCGATCGATCTTTTCCGATTATATATATATATACATAACGTAAACATAGTCGGAAAAATCGAGCGTCGATCGAATTACGCTCGCGTATAGTATAACGCAATTGTTTACCGGCGTGCAGCTGCGAGGAGTATAACAGAGTCGCCGGATGCCGAGGCATGCGCCCTACAAATTTCGGGATTGATGTATCGCAGAGCGCAGGTACAAATGCTCGTATTTACATAACGCGCACCGCCGAATTCTCAGAGAGCCAGGACCTCTGTCTGTGTGCGCCTATACGTATATACCCTCTTGAGCAGCTCTCCCGCACATACACACACGCACGTATATATATATATCTATATATCTATATATATATATATATATATAGGTGTATATCCCCAGTGGATTCGCAGGAGCTTCGCTGCCCCCGTCGTCTGTACGTGCCTCGCGTGCGTCTATGCGATCCGGGGCTCACACTGCTTTGGCTCAAGAGAGAGAGAGAGAGAGAGAGAGAAGCTTCCTCTACTTCTTCGTCTTCTCTTATACGTATATACCATGTTTTTCCTACTTCTGACGATGGAAGCCGAGACGACGTACGCGTATCACCCGCGAGTGAATAGAAGCGGGTATTTCATTGATTTTTTCTCTCTTATCTCACCTCCGATGCGTCGAAAGCTCGAGTTGTAGGACGATGAAATTTAAGCGTCGAGCTGATGGTTACCACCGGGCGTTAAGTTGTAAAGCGCGAGAGGCGCGGCGAAATGAATTTTTCCCCCTCCGTCACGTCGCTTTGAATGGGACTCGCGTGCCGGAGCGGAATTTCCTGTCTCTACTGCGTGCGGATGGATCTACTTACCGCTGGGATTTTACACGGACTGTTTTTTCATTTTATATTCAGTTTTGTCGGGAGGAGGATATTTCGGGGAATCGATGGTAAGCGTCGCGTGTACTTAACGAGGATCGATCGCGCGAGCTCAAACAGTTTTTCGATATTCAGTCATTCCGATGAAATTTTTACGTCGAACCGTCGCGCTGACAAAGTGCGCTATGCGTTATTCAATCGGACGATTAACAGTCATTCGTATACTAGGAAATCCAATCTGTTCGACATATACGTGTATTATGGTACGACCGGAGCTTAATTATCTTCGACAAAAGAAAAAGCTATAACTCTAAATATATCCTGTACCATTACTCTTTCAATAAAAAAAACACACACACACACACAGAGCTTTTCAATTTGCCGCTATTTTTTCAAACGCACAATGCAGCGCTTCTACGCGCGCCCCGAGATAAGAATTTTCCCCCGGCATTGTAAGTTTTAGTTGCTCCATTATACGCCGCCCTCTCGCGCGCATTGAAGTTTTTTTTTTTTTTTTTTTTTTAATATAACTGCACACGGCCGTGCCGCCTTGACAATGATGCAAAAACGCCGCCGGTTATATGTGCGCGAGTGCTTGTAACTTTATAACAGGCAATTTATCCATTGTATTAGTCTTCGGAAGAATTGTTTTCTTCTTTTTTTCCCGATGCGGTAAGGATTATATACGGTATATATAGAGGAAGAGCTGTCTCGCTTATAATAACAATAATTGAGTGAGGGCCAGGAGTAATTTAACTCGAATTAACGCGCTGCCGCGAGCGCGCGCAATTTTCAAGCGTATATATACGCGGTATATTATATCGGAGCTTCCTCAAAGCCACACAGATCGTTTAATTGCGTTAAAAGATAATAAGATCTGTCTGGCCGGGCTCACGGATTATTGTATACCGAACCGCAAGCGCGGAAATTAATCTTTCGCACTCGAGAGCTCGCTTTATACTTTTTCAAATACAAAATAGAAAGCTCGATAAAAGCGCTCGATCGTTCGAAATTGAATTTCCCGCCATTAATTTTTTTTTTGTTTTCCGTATCTTCATCTACAGCACATAGCCGGTGTATTTACGTATTATGAGAGAGAGAGAGGAGGCCGTCCGTCGTAAATTTCAATATACGCACCTATAGCCGCTCGACTTTTTGCATGCGCGCCGCACATACACGTGATCCTCTATCTCGTAAACCGAAAATATTGACGATGCAGCTCGCACACACGAGAGAGAGAGAGAGAGCCGTATAGAGTCTACACCGCCGCATCACAATGCAGTCATGTTTATTCAATATTCATGCATTTTGTATTATAGACCTACATGCGTGTCTATATGTATATATATGCGTGTTTTCTGGCTTCGGCTCGCTGTATGTACACATAGCTTATATATAGGTACACGCGGGGCAGTGCGCAGTGCATTATTTTGCGATTTCGGACTATTTTGGTTATATTCACGCGCGAGAGCTAAAAAAGTCGCCGTGTATATATAGTTTTGTTGGAGTTGCTATCCAAGTCTGTATACTCGTTGGCCCGATCATATGGATGTAGGCGTAGTTAGACCGAGGAAAAGTTGAAGAATTCGGTAAATTAGGACTACTTTCGGGAACTCGGCGAAGAATGCTTTTTATACGTCGTTAGCGAGCGCAAAACTTTCGCATGGAAATTTATGAAGGAACCCAGACCCGGAACCTATACTCACTTGTATAACGCAAGCTATATTATTTATATAAAAGTTAATCTACCCTCAAAAAAAAAAAAAGTAGAACCTACCCCCGGCTTAATAAGCAAAGCTCGTATATTCGCGAATTCAAAAAGCTGCGCTTTAATCCTCGAGAAAGCGAGTATATATCTGTAGAGCGAGAGAAGTGGTGTGAAAGGAAGTCTATATTCTTTATCGTGTTGCAGATCTGGATTTGTTACACGCTATGCTTGGCTCTGGTAAGTTTGCCACGCGCCGCAAGGGGAAATATCACTACAGCCGCCACAAAAACTTTGGACTGGTGCATACCGCAATGCATGTGTCTCTCAAACACCCAGGTACGTTATATATACATATATGAACATACATTCAAAAATCCAGCGCCGCATGGAATATTTCATTCGTTTCAACGCCTTCGCGTACGCTACAGTTTTTATCGTCGTCGTGCTCGACACTTTTATTTTTTTTTTTTGCGATTCGCGAAAATGTAAAAGCTACCGCTGCACAAACAAACGAGGCTGCTGCAGCAGCGTCTGTATCATTATTAGTTTTAAAAAGCTCTATTTTTACGTATACAGCACGAGCGAGCGGGGAATGAGAGTCTGGATTAAGCGGGACTGGCTTCTCTCTGCTAGCGAGCAATTTCGAAACGCTCTCATTAAATACATTGTTAAGCTCCTTTGACGTAAGCTTCTCGAGTTTAACCGTGTGCCTCTCTGTGTATGCGTGTGTTTGTTTTGACGGTCCCCCCCCCCTCCCCTGATTGCGCTGCAGCTTTTCTAAAAAGGATACACCCGGAGAGCGTGTCGTGAATTCGTAAAAAGCTTCGAAAATAAAGCTCATCTAATCCTCGCTGTAACAAATTTATTTATGCACAGGCACATCCAATTGCGATTAATTTCCTTATTGTGTATTACGCTCGCGAGTAGAACGGTTTAATCAAGCGCGTGCGGGGCATGAATACTTGACGCGCGCCTATTGTTATTAATTCATATAATTGAGAATCGATACAAGCTAGTTGTATTATTACAGTATCGAGCACTTATCAAGCAATCTAGTTTAGGCGAGTATGATATCGTGTTTCGGTTGAGGCTTTGATTATATCTGTCGGTTATAAATAAATAGTCCAATTTTTAACATTTACATTACGTCGCTAAATCCTCCAATTTCGCAGCGACGTCATTATCATAATAATGGCATCGAGAGAGGGAGAGAGAAGATATTGCAAATTGTTTTGCGTAATAACCGAATTTGTGTAAACCAACGATGTAAACGTTCGGAGGGTTTGTATTCGTCTGAAATATCAATATGGAATCGAGGGAGCTATCATCGAAATGGGAAAACGTTATCATCGAGATCAAATAATATCGACGTTCTGTATACATATATATATATATATATATATATATATATATATACTGCTGCAGTTTCCTTTGAACGCGGGGGAGGCATCTTTCAAACGCAATTTCGAAATTGACTACTCGTGCGAAGCCATTGTTTTCCGCAAAAGTTCATCCCCGTGTTGTGGCGTGTTGTGGAGCCGAGATAAAACGCGACGTTAATTAATCTTTGAAATAATCAAGTCTGCTATGTTTGAACAAAGAAGCGGTTAAATATAGAATTATTTTTAGACTCGTCACGTTATTGTATTTCATGCGGTAATCCAGAGATACATCTTAATATTATTCCGTTCTATTTTCGAACGTCTCGCAATTATTAGCCATGCGCACCGGAAATCAGCGTAGAACAAGCTTTGTTACTAAACCAATTTACAACTGTACCCGAAATGTCAACTTTCGAAATCCGCTCAACGAGTCTTATTTTCTGTCATCCGTTACGAATATACTGCACTGCATACACGCGGAGCAACAACAACAGTACCGCAAAGCCTTTTTCCCCTTGAAGCTCGCTTTCAAAACGTAATTCTCAGCGCGTCGTCTCTCGACGAGAATCTTTGCGAAAAAGCTGAGGGAACACGAGCTTAAAAAGTCGCGAAACCCGATTCCGTGTAACAAAGCTCTAGTTAAACCACTATATACACGTCTATATCCGAATAGATTTTAAAAATCCGAAATCTTTTTATAATTTATTTTCAACAGCGCGAAACTAAATATCCTCTACAGGAGAGAACTCGATGGGCAGCGAATATTTTTCGTTTCGAATAATCGAGTTACTCGAGCGTAATCGAGTTACCTCGAACTCGAATAAAGTACAATCCGCTATACCAGAAAAAAAAATAATCCCTCCGCTCGAATTAAATTCGAATGGTCGCTCTGCTGGAGTTTAACCGAAATCAAATTTAGATTGCTTCGTCTCACCCCGTCATCAGCCTCTCGGTTTCGATAACGGAGGGACGTGCATTTTTCAAATTTAGATTAAGTTTCTAAACGCGAAACGAGAGAGAAACGCGTCGTTTCCGCGGCTCTACGATATTAACTCGAAACTTTTCAGCTGTTTCCCCCCCCCCCCCCCCCACTCGCAAATCCGTACTTTTCGAACTATACACAGCGGAAGTTCGAAACTGCGATTGCTTTGAAATTTATAATAACGCGACGAAGTCGAGGAAAAAAATCGCTTCGATAAAACTTAGAATATATACATCGCTGAATTTTCAGATCCTCTGCAACACAGGCGGTCTGCGCGACATACCGACTAGTCTGCCCTCGAATCTGGAGGAGTTGTCCCTGTCGAAGAACGAGTTCGGCACGATCCGCAACGACGCGTTCTCTCAGCTGCGCCATCTGAAGAAGCTCTACCTCGACGGCAACGTCATCCAGGAGATACGGCCATTCGCCTTCCGGGGTCTGAACAAGCTTCTCGCTTTATCCATCCAGTACACGCCGCTCTCCTACATCGGCGAGTTCTCATTCGCTGCTCTGCAGAACGTCAGCGGCATCGTGCTATCCCACAACAAGATAGCCCACATCAAGGCGAACGCGTTCGCCGGTAGCTCGCACATCGGCATAATCGTCCTGAGCAACAATCCGCTCAAGACCATACACAGCCACGCCTTCTCCGGGCTCACCTACGTCGGTCATCTCGTGCTTCCCGGGGGTATCAAGAGCATCGAACCCGACGCCTTCAACGGACTCGAGCAGGTCGGACAGCTCAAGATGACCTTCATGGATCTCGAGGGAGTCAAGCCCTACACCTTCCGAGGACTCAAGTGAGTATAAGCTGATTATTAGCTCTTGATCAGGTCGCACAACGGGTGGGCAGACGCGTTTTTCCCAATTACACAAATACGATCGAGAGAAGATCTACTCCCGGCACCGAAAATCCCTCCTAAAACAGACCAATAAAAGGCCCTTTCCGCGAACTAACGTGCATTTTACAAGCCTCGTGTACGGCACTTTTATTCTCCCCCATCTCCTTCCGCGAGCGAGTTTATCCGCTTTAACGGGGTTAACAGCAGCCGCGCGGAGACGACGACGACGACGACGACGACACTGCTCTACACATACGAGGACTTTGGCAAAGTGTAGCTATAGGACCTATACACGCCCACCTACAAGCTAATACAGCGAGGAGAGAGAGAGAGAGAGAGAGAGAGAGAGCGCAGCTGTGTTTTGATGGGACTACGTCGTGGCTGCTGCTGCGCTATGCCTATAAAGAGCCTCGAGCGACCAATACTTTGTCGTAGGGCATGTACTATGGAGTAGACGCGCGCGAGACTTGCTCTATCAAAAGTCCTGACGAGTTTCGCGTGTGTGCTTTGCGGCGGATTTTACGGCATTACGCGGGGATTGGATTTTACTCGTATACTGCACCGCAGCTGTGTGTGTGTGTTTACAACCCTCGCGTGAGAAATATATATATATATATATATATATATATAAAAGGTTCGCTTCTCGACAGGAACGTGAACCACCTGCTGATCCAGACGTCGGACCTGGGCGTCATCCACAAGGACGCCTTCTTCGGCCTCGAGCACATCGACCAGCTGAACATCGTGAGCAACAAGATCGACGCTATCGAGGAGTTTCATCTGGCCTCGAACTTCTCCATCAACGTGCTCCACTTCCACAAGAACCACGTGCTCAAGGCACCCAAGTACGGGGACGCCTCGTTCCGGGTGAACCGCATCAGCACCGAGGAGAATCACTTCCCCTGCGACTGTCAGATCCACCTGGTGCTCGAGAGCGACTTCGTGAACGGTAGCGTAGACGAGTTCCGCCGGCACAACTTCTGCATATCCACGGCCGAGTTCAACGGCAAGCCCATGAGCGTCGTCGATCTCGACTCCATCGCCAGCTGTCACGACAGGCTCACCAAGGATAATTACGGCTCCGGCGTTAGCGTCAGATCGAACAGGCTATGTTTCGCCCTCGTCATTGGCTTGATGGCCATGTCCAGGAGGCTTTTGTATTCGAGTATATAGACGCGTACACGTACGTATATATCGACTCTAAGGTTGTGCAAATTTCTATGCGTGTCTTGATTGCGCAAATCATCCGGTCGATCTCGTTATTGGCCGATCTGTTGTTTGCGAGTTTCCTCTCTCCTTTGACTCGTCGCCGCGTCGCACGTACTGCTGTACTACTGATTTCGCGTAATTTCAACGGGGGAGACCTGTTTCGCGCGTTTTTTTTTTTTTTCTTTCAACCGAATCACACGTTCTAATAGTATATAACGTACGAGATTTCGATATGAAAATTATTCTATATTTCATCCAGAGAGCTTTAACCGAATGTTACGGACGCTGTTGGCAAACGATTCTTTACGTATGTTTACGTGTAAAAATAAGATGTTGAAATCAAAAGCTACGCTTTATTGCGAGAATTGAGAAGGTATACCAAATTATATATGAGTTCCTTGGCTCTTTCGTTGTTGAGATCCGATGTTATATATTCAAAGGGTATATATACATATAGCCTGTACACATTGAAGAAGGTCCAAAGAGACGATAATTATTAAGACTAACAAACGAAAGTATAATATACTCAAAAAAAAAAAAAATAAATAAATAAAAAAATAAACGAACGAAAGTATTAACAATAAGAAAGTTCAGGGTACAACGACCCGAGTATAGAATTGAGACGATCTGTCGATGGCCGACTATATCTACACTACTACTACTTACTATAGCGAAAGGTATACAGTTAACGGGAGAAGACGACGAAAGTACTATTGTATAAGGATGAAACGACAAAAATAATGGTATAACGCGCATATACATATCGTATATCGAAACTCACTCAATGAGCTTTTAAAGAAAACAAAAAATACAATGCTATATATATACAAACGCGTTGATCGCCGGTCATTGATCGAATCGTCCGGCGGGCGCGATATCGTGTGCTAAAAACTGTTTTTAAGGTTTCGGAAAGTACTGAAAGTAAACCGTAGCTTATAAGACGTGTAGGCGTATGTAAGATTGTTGAATCGTTTCTTTTTTAACCTAGAAATTCTTGAATGTTGAAATAACCAATTTCCAATCTTGACACACACACACACTCCATTAATTTATTCAAAAGTCTATATCCGAGTTGAAGCTTTAGTTTGTAAAACGGCGTTACGATTGTTTCGCTGATGCAAGTGATGTATACAACTATAAGAAAGTACATATAAATAAAAACTCTCTGCGTAGCTTGGCCTGATGTGCTGTATTCGCACTTTCGATATATATCTCGAAAAAGATAAAAAGGACGTACGCCTGATACGCAGGCTGCATATATAGTATATAGTGCGAGCTTTTAACGAGGAAAAAAGAAAGTATAACGCTTCGCATAAGTTTGCCTATGCATATAGTATATATATATATATATATATATACATACATATTCGCGCTATCTCTTTACACATTGATCTCGACGAAGAAAAATAAATGAATCAACCGACGACTATATGTAAAACACGGTATGAACGAAAGAAAGTACTCGATACATATTGTTATAAAACTTATATACAATAACGAAGATACGATATACTTTGCACTTTTTATTCCATACCGCGGTGTACATTTCAGTATATATACACTGTGTGTGAAACCGATACAGTTCATGATATTTTTCAGAGTTTCTTCTATAGTGTTTTATACAGCTATAAGGTGTCGTGTGTTTCAAAAAGCATTTGTTATGTAAAAATGAGAAAAGCCACAAATTATAAAACAAGAGGCGCTCTTTGTCCTGGAGTCTCGAAAATTTTACCCGCGGATTTATGCAAGCGAATCTCGAGGGTGAATGGAAAAATTGATTTTCTTTTTCGATTGTGTAAGTGTTGAAAAACTCGACACGTGTCATATTAGGCCGATTCGAGACTCGGGAGAAAGATCCTTCGCCGTAAGTAAAATTAAGAATTTAAGAGTGGAACTCGAAAATTATTGCTCCGAGATGTTTTGATCTTTGCAGCTTTTTGTCTGTATGTGCAGTATGGTATAGTTATATTACTTTAAGTACTTTACACGTAGATAAACGATACAATTAGTTGTCAAAGACTATGGAACCATGAAATGCTGCTTCTTTTTGAATTCCACTCTTGTCGAGGGTTGTGCCGAATATTCCTTGTGCTCCAAAGTTGCTAGAGTCTAACCACTTGTAGAAGTTAGATGACGTTAGCGCCAGACAAAGGCAAGAGACAAGAAAAATAAATAGAAAACCGAGAGCATTATAATTACGGTAGTCCAATTTTTAAGAGTGTCAATTTTTGCAATGTTCCCTATTTCTCGTGTCACTGACCACAAGAACGAAATAATAATCGAATAAGCTTCCATGAGTGAAAGTACATAGACTTATATAACCGTTTTGTTTTCTGTCGAGAGTACGACATGACGTAAAAATTAGAAAAGAATAACTATTACAAAATATATAATCGAAACCAAAGGCCAAAAAAATTGTATCGCATGACCGCGTCGAACGTGTTTGTAGTTCGATGCTGATAAGTGCATATATATTACAAATATCATTAAGGCTTCCGCCAAAGTGGCTGAGAACGGGTGAATAAGGAAAGAGAGGACTGAGATTATCGTGAAGAAGCTTTTTTTTTTATTCTTTGTAAAATCTGTATACAAACGCCTCGTTTATAGATAGTCACACACAATGTTTCTCTTTACGTTTATCGTGATAGAAAGTAAATTTTCGTTCTGATCGAATAGCAAATGTAAATAAGCAGTGTATTGAGAGAAGGATGATTTGACAAGTGTAATTTTCAAGCGTAGTAGATTTCGAACGAACTTGGTCCTGTTTTTCAAGCTTGCTCGTCAGCGACCCATACTGTGTAAGACTTTGCTTGGCCTTCGGTCAGCATAATAACCGAGGACCAACCTAGCTTGTATTTTTTATTGACATTGTCAGCAGAGAATGTATACACCGATTATCCTTCCGTCATGTACTAGTTATTGTGGCTCTGAAATGTTCAACAGAAATATGATAACAAATAAATCCAATTAATTAAAGAAAACCAGATAACGCCTCGTTTCTTTCTGAATGTCCTTGTACGGTTTCATCAAGTTGCGAGTTTTACGATGCTGCTATAATTTTTGTCAATGAAAGTTAGTTCATGATAGAAACCAAAAGAAAAAAAAGATACAGTAACCAAATTGAGGGTAGGGCAAGAAGTCATAAACACCATTTTACAGATTGCATCCTTATGATCAATTTATTATAAATCGACTGATAGTTTTATACATTGTTTTGTAAAAAAAGGCGAGATAATGTGCGATTTGTGAAACTCATTGTACATTTCACACGGTTACTCGTAAGTAGTCAAATCATTTTATAGCGAACTCAAATCACTACCAAAGCTCATCGCTGAAAAATAGGATAAGAAGTGCTCGCATATCATCGTTGCCAAAATAAAATTAAGGCCGAAGGAAATTCATTTCTTGAGTAAGCTATTGCAATAAAACACTGATAAACGATAAATAAAATGACTGCAATATGGCGCTCTCGTCGCGTTATTCCGTCTCATAACTTTGGCTTGTACTTTCGTTTTTAAACAAGTTCCGCCGTATGGACTAGCGCGATTAGACTCAAGCGGCCCTTTTAAAAAGTGTGATAATAATGAAAGAAAAAAAAACAACTTTGTATCGTACAACAACGATATAGGTTGCGCGGCGCACGCGCAGTTGCAAAAAAATTTGCTCTATATACATTTAAAGCTTCTCTAATCTTCCAAATTCTCCAAGCCAGTACGTATTTAACGGACCGTCGTTTACAACGAGATAATCTTAGCCAACGCCTCGTCAAACATTCACCCGTCGCCTAAGAACGAGAGACAGACAGAGAGCGATAGATACACAAAAGTACCTTGCAACAACTAGAGAATCGAAAGGGACAAAAATAATCGCGCAAAAAACGCGCCGATCTAGTACAGGACCTACAAGACGCTTAAAAGTTCATGCGATTGTTGAAACTGGCGTTATTGGCGATTCTACCGCGGAACGGTCTCTTTATGCCACCCCGAGTCATAGCAGCACCGCCTCTCGCGTTGTTGAACGCGTTGAGGTTCGTCGTGGCATTCCTCGATTTCCATGGCTGTTCTCGGTCGAAGACTCGTTCCTCGATGATTTCCAGCTCCTCAGGATCGTCGTCTATGATTTGCGGTGGACTCTCTCTTCCTGGAGGCAGATCTCTGTCCAAGTTCCTGCTAAAAACATTAGTTCCGCTGAAACTGCTGCCTCCCTTACGCATGTCGTAGTCATCTACCAGCTCTCTACGTGCACCTATAGGGTAATCGTCGAACTCTCTGCGTCCTCCAAATTCCTCAAGTCCTCCACGTCCACCAGTGCCAATAGGGTCCATCATTCCACCACCTCTGATATCCCTCGAATTATTCATCCCTCGATCACGCTCCCACATTGGTTCCATGCCTCGAGAGTCCATGTCTCTGTCCCGAAAGTCGACGTCTCTGTTTCTTAGATCCATGTCTCTGTCACGGATATCCATTTTCCTATCCCGAAGATCTATGTCCCTATCACGAAGGTCCATATCCCGGTCTCGCATGTCCATACCGCGATCCATCATACCCCTGTCCAATAACATTCTTTCTCTTAGCAAATCCTTACCACTACCTCTCATAAGGTTATCTATGCCGGACAGTGGCATACTTGTGCCGCTACCCAAATTGCCATGCATGTGATCGCTGACTATAGGCTGCTGTGTCTGTCGGTTAGGCGAAAAGCTCCTTGACCAGGAGTTCATCGGCTGTTGTCTGTCGCGTGACGCATTCTTGTTAAGGCTCCAGCGCAGGTCATCGTTATCGCGCAACTTCGAAGAGTGGTCAAATGTCTCGCGCATACTCCAGTCGAGTCTGTCAGCCAATGGCCTGCTGTTATTAAATCTGTCTTCTATACCACTTCGCTGATGTAGTTGCGACTCTTGTTGCTGCTGCTGTTGTTGCTGCTGCTGTTGCTGTGGTGGAAGTCTGTTCGACCCATCGTCGTAATCTTGCTGCTGTTGCTGCTGCATCGATGACGGCTCCCGTCTGGACTCTTTAGGTATGGGTTGCAGTTCCATCGGGTATACCTGTCCGCCAAAGTCGCTCGTTTGCGTTTCCGTTTGAACGCCTATTTCTTCCTTCGTCGTTTCATCTGTCTGGCAGATTTTTTGATGAGTGATTTTCCGTGGTCCAGCGCTGAAATTTGACAGCTGTTGGTTCTGGTTCTCCTGTTGCTCAACGCAGCTTTCCTCTTCGTCCCAGTGGAACTCGGTACGACCTTTGCGCAGCAGGATCGAGTTCGAGGCTACCTCCAACTTGTCCGATTTGGCGAGCTTCTTTGCTGGATCGAAGAAAAAACGGCCTTTCATTTTGAGCCGCGGGTCTTCCGCTGGCAGATTGCGAAGCGCTCGCTCGCAATGTCGGATGATCTCGGGCTTAAATCCTGTTAACGGCGACAGATCAAAGTGTTATACATTATATTCACATTGACTTCGTATGATTTCCCCGTATGAACGGGGAAATGAACTCACTTGTGGTAAGGGTGTTTGGAGTTTTTTTTTAACAAGGTCAGTGGCTAAAAAGGAAAATAGAAGGTTAGTGTACTCACCTCTGGACGACGACGACTGGCTGGATGAATCTATAGAAAGGAAAAAAAACTAATCAATCATGCCCTTGGTTAAAAAAAAAAAAAATTATTTCGATTTCTTTTGCATACGAGACTTATTATTTAATAATAAGTCGCAAAAGTATCATTTTTCCGGTTTTAAATCTAACTAAATAAAATAAACTTGTTTCACGTGTTACTTCCGTGACACAAATGTATTCGCACCTTTAGTAGAAACTGAAGCTTCCAGGAGACTGGATAAGCTGGTCTTTTCATTTTGCTGGAAACACGAAGAGAAAATGACACATGTAAAGTAAATCCAGCTAAAATCATCACTCGCATAACATATAATTTACATATGTTTCGCAGGGGCCTGCGACATTATTGCACGCTCGAGCGCCCGACATGACTACTCGGACGCTCAGAGCTACGGAAAATAACTAGCACATACACAATAAAAAATTCTTTCTTATTATCATCAAATGATCATGTATACAAAAAAATTTACTTTGAAATCCGATATAATGGGCGGCTCAGGGGTACGCATGCGCTCCTCGCGCTTGTTACCCGAGCTCTTGTGCCCATCGGCGCTCGGCGACCTGGATGGCCTGTACGAAGCGTTGGGCGAGTACTTGGGCCCTGGCACCATCGTGGGTACCTTTAGTGGAGCCGAATGCAGCGTTGATCCCACGGGGGCAAACTGCATCTGCCCTGGTGCTGGTACCGGTTGAGGTGACGATGGGCCCAGCTGTTGTGGCATGGGCATTACTGTAGGTGGCTGCATGTGATTCGGTTGACCGTACATCATGGGGCCCGACGCGAAGTCTGGGCCCCGGTTTAGAGGATCGAAATTAAGACCCGGAGGTGGGCAACCATCGTAGTTCATGAACTGTGGAGGAGGTGGACCACCGGCGTTGGGTGGCATACCCATGTGCATGGGCGGTGGACCCATAGGATCCATGGGTCCGCCAGCTGGCATCATGCCCGGCATCATTCCCTGAGGCGTAGGTAGAAGTCCTTGTGGCGGGCCCATCATTCCTGACAGTGGAGCTCCTGGATGAATACCAGCGGGAGGTCCAAAGTTTGGCGGTATACCACCTGGTGGCCCAACGGGCGATGGTCCCAATGGTTCATTTTGAAACTGACGAACAAGTTCGTTGAGGAAAGGTGATCGACGTCGAGCACGATTCGGGCTCCGGGATAGGGAGCGTCGACGACGGCTCTCGAAGGGCGATCTGCTGGATCTGCTGGAGCGACGACGACGTTCGCGGCTGCGGCTGCGACTGCGATGTCGATCCAGACTGCGACTGCGTCGTTCTCGGGATCGGCTGCGACGATACTTCGCATCCCTACGTACAAAACAATCTTAAAGCTTAGTTACATTGCGTACAAGAATTTCTCACACAAATTGTGTGTGCAGCAGAGTATTCATAACACATAAGACCCTCACCGCCCAAAAGATTCTGATTGCAAAGAGTAAGACAAAGCAATCGAGCTTTTGAGCAATGGACCATAAATAAAGAAGCTTTACCGTTCGCGCAGTCGCCTCTTCGACGCCTCTCTCCTTTCGGCGCTGGCCTCCCTGTCATAACTACCTCTACGCCGTCGCTCCTCTGGACTCAGGAGGATAGGGCTCCTACGTCTCCTTCTCTCAGGACTATAGTTGATGGGACTCCTCCTTCTGGCATCGAGGGGACTCCTTCTTCTCTGCTCAGGACTCCTCCTGTAGCCTAGTCTGTTGCGCAAAGGACTGCGAAGCTTGGCTCTGTTCTCGCGACTGCGTCTCAACTGCTTGCGTAGGTCTTCTTCCTCTTCCTCTTTCTGCAGCTGTTGCTGACTCTTGTCGACTATGTTCTGAATGGCTTCGGTCTCGGTGCCTGGTGGCAACACGGTATCCGAGTCAAGCAGTGTCTTGATAGCCTTCTCCTTCTCGGCGAGGATCTTGCTCTCGGTGTCCTTTTTTGCGCGCATTTTGTCTTGCTCTATGTCCTTGCTGGACTTGTTGGGGTCCCGGCGAGCCACCTCCCGACGACGCTCGTTGCTGCGCGAGCGACGACGACTCCGGTGATTGTCTCGATCTCGACTGCGATCCCTGTCCCGATCACGCTCCCGCTCGTGGTTCCGGTGTTGGTCTCTGTCTCGATCTCGTTCCCTACAATTATGCTCGACGTCTGTGAAAGTTTCTTAGGGGTGATTTGGATGGTGTGATACGTAGGAGAACTGGGACTGGATAGGGTCCAAAACTGGCTTGCCATGTTTGGTGGTAAACACTTGAGGGTATCATGTCTTGTGTAGCTAGATCAACAAAACAGCTGGGTTGGCAGTTTTTTTTTTTGGCTTTTTATTGACACAACATAGATATAGTTGTGATTAGATACGTACATTTATTTACTATTTGCATTATTGTACTGAATTATCACAGGTTAATAATTATAGTGGTTTACTATGCACTCTTTGAAAACTTATATTCAAATCACTAATGCCAAGTGATAAAAACAAATATGTGCATATAAGTAGTGAATCTACTTATAACAAGAAAATATGTGGAAAAATTATGTTAGATTAACTAATCTTTAATCTAGTGTTAACAGTTCGTGAGGACAAATTTTAAGTGGTAGATAAAGCGATATCTTTATGAAGTAGATATATTTTTAGCTGTAAGGATATTTGTAATGAAATAAGAAAACTGCTGGAATTGTTTAAATTGATAAATATAGGTATTTGTGCTTTTTTGCATTTTGTATAGAATATAAATGGAAATACATCTTTTTGGCAAAGTTGATTTTTTAAAGTATTTTTGCATTTAAGCAATGCAAAATAAAATGTTATCCAATCTACTTTGCGTGTTCTATAAAAATATATTTTGTGCACTATCCGGAATATATTAGGCTTCACTCAGCCTATATAACAAGAATTCCAAAATTTGGCAGATTGGAAAATGTTCATTTATATTGTTGCATATTTGAGTTGATTCAAACAAATTAATCATCTCTTGATTGTGATAATACAATAGATTACCAACATTAGAACATGCATCACAACGTTTTTATCAAATTCAAACACAAAACACTCATCCTCTGATTTTTTCAGCACTTGTAACATTGTACAGTAACTAACAAATGATCACTCATACAAAGAATTAATGCAAAGCAACCAGAGCCTCTGATACCTGGAGGTGCGCCTCTCCTTTCCACGAGTGCGATCCCAGCTCCTTCGTCTGGGCTCATCCTCGTCATCCCATGCGTCTACCACATCCAGTCCATCGATGAGATCCTCTTCGTTGATGGTAGTCTGAATCACATCAGCGTCTGCATTCTGATTGTCCGCATTGCCATTTTCATGCTCTTGATTGGCATCCTTATCAGCATCGTTCTTCTCGCTGACCGTAGTCATTCTCGACACGTAATTATGTAATTCTCTATTTACCTCAAAACTCGCGAACGCGTTCGCGTTAAAACAGCAAATAACCGCTAACGCGCAAAAAACTCACACACGGGCGGCGAACGCAAAAAGTGAAAGTAAGCTATAGGCTAATCGCGAAGCGTGCTCTCGATTGCGAGCGCATAAACGCGATTTCGCATGTCCCACCCAACTTACGTACTTAACGAAATTTACTGGCTAGAACAAGCGCTGCCGCTTGAGTCTAATCCTGAGGTCGCGGATGGCTCGTCCTATTTGTTCCTTCTTTGTTCGGAACTCATATACGACGAAACGTGCTGCAACCGCAGCTTCATTCCGCCATATTAACTTGGGCCAAGTAGCGGCGGCGGCGGCGGCGGCAATAAGTGATTGTCGGGTTTGTGCGTTGTTGTCGGTATTTTGATCAGACCTGACGGTCACTCATGTATTGCGTTCGAATTCAAATTTTTGCGAATTTTGTTCTCGATAAAACATTTCGAAGAAAAATACTTTATCTGTTTCGGCGATTTACGTGAGATCGTGATAAAGTCGATCACTTCTCCTATTATGAATAATAACGTACAACTAGTGGTTTCTTGACGTCAGAAAATAAAGTGCCACTTTCGACGCCTTTGTTACATAAGTGTTAAACATGATATCCTTGCACACAAATTATCGATGGCGTTGCATTATAGGCTTATATAAACACCTACCCATCACATTAGAAAATGCATCACGGAGCTTTTTTTTTATTTGTTTATGGCGGTTACATTGTAAAATACTTTACTGATGTAAAGAAATGCGATCAAGTCGTTTCGCGAGTCGAAATATATAGAGTATGTGCCGCGAGGTTCAAACATAAGAAATTCTCATAATAATTAGTACAAAACGTATAGGTATATTACGCTACTTTGAGATTAGTGCATCATTCTACCGAAAAAAAAATACCAATCGGACTTTTGGTTTTATGTGTTTATGCGATTACAGCGCCAGCCTCAAACACCAATTTTACTTATTAACTTTTTTTAATTTGAAATTTCATCAATATAATGAGCAGAGCGTCATAGGTTTGATATAAGTGAATCATTCAACCGAAAGAAAATGTCAATACGGCTTTTAGTTTTTTTTTTTGGCATTTGAAATACTAAATACCCCGTGGCGGATTTGCGAAGCTATAGCTCCCACCTCCCCTTAATCAGCGTTTCGCCGATTCAAATTTCGCGCGCGTCTCACGCTACCAACTTCCAGCCCAAAAATATTCCGCGAGTGAGACAGTAGTGCTGGGGTCACGATTATTCGGAGGGTTGCTCAAATGCCAACTTTAGTGGGCATCGCAGAAATAGCGATCCACTTTGTCCCCTGAAGTCAGCCATCGGGCGACCCTGCGTTAATTCGAAAACGTTCGAATTACCGTTAGCTGCGCCGTTCAATAAGAAAGTATCAATCTAAAACTAAAAAAAAAGAAATCTATGCACCAAATCTAGTTACCCAAGACGCGAATACTAATATATATATATATATATATATATATATAATACTAATATATCCCATAAACTTAAATCTACCTACCCCATGCACAGTGAGATGCAAATAAACAAATAAAAATACTAAATTAAAATCTCCAAAAACCATCTACAGCCTACACAAAAATCAAAATTAAAATACAACATCCTAAGCCTGATCTAAGTCAATTTACCAGCTAATTCGCAGAGAGATGAAAATATTAAATTTTTACATATGTCGTCACGTTGAAGGGAGGCGAGCGAGCGGAATAGTAAGATTAGTAATAATAAGATTAATTAATTCGTAATAAGATTCCTCGATCAAAATCTTGCCTTTAGGCAAAACCAAAACTCAATTAATTATAATACATAGTCTATTGGTTTCCCTTTTGCAATCACTTCCCTTCAAAACATTGATACAACGCATTCTCCTAAAATTAATTTTAAAATAAGCTACAGCTATAGTAGCATTTATGCATTTTATTTCCAAACTTCCATTGCAAAACAGTTGAATGGAGTGAAAATATTCTCATTCGGTAGAATATACATTTCTTTATATTATGAATTGCTTTAAGTTATATATACAATTTTTAATGCAATATATAGATAATCTGCGGGAATTTGCCGCTAAAAACCTCCCAAAATAAAAACCCTAGAATATCTACGCCTCGCATGCGCCAAGACGCCGTGCAGTTCGGTGATTGTTAAATTGAGTTTTATTAACTTTTTGCAATTAATATTGCATTTTATGGATTTTTAGCGACGGTGCAATTAGATTCAAGCAGGGTGCAGTTTTTTTAGATTATAAGAAGTACCGAATATTAGGTACCTGAAGAGATATCGACGTTATAAGATGCGCGATATTTACCTATTTTTTATTCATAAACTACGGGGGTGCTATTTATATAATTAACATTGTTGAGAAGTGCTATTAAAAATACATCTATGAGTATTTTTATTTATATATATATATATATATATATATCCCAAATCGATAGGCTGGGGTAGGGTATATAGGTATTTCCTATTTCCACACCAGGTCAGACGTTAGTGTGTGATGCACGCAGCACAGCTGCTCTCTCGACGTTTCTCGATCATTCAGTAGTATATAGGTACAGCAGCAGAGCAAAAGGTGATCCACCTCTCGTCGACGACGCACGTGCGCGCGGAACACAATAGGTACAGACTGCGTAAATATAGCATGCCACGACTGACGAGTGCAGCAGAACTATCCTGAGCGATAGTGGCTTCGGGTAACGTTCGAGTGCCATCGAAAGAGTATTCGTCATGGATTTCGGTACACTGCTGAGTGTCGCCCAGAAGAACGAGAAGAAGCAGCTGACGTCGACGAAGCCCTGCTACACGACCAAGTTCTCCGCGCCCAAGAAGGAGAGCAAACACACCAGGGAACTCTCGGACAACATAAAGAAGTTCCTCGCGAAAAAGGAAGAGGAGGAACAACGGAAGGCCGACGAGGAGAGGAGGAAGAAGGAGAACCTTTTGGCTTTGCGGGATCACAAGGCGCAGAGTCGTATCAATAAGCATTTAAAGGTCTGCAAAGCAGCCAATAAGTCCGTCTTGGCCGATGCCGTGGATAATCAGAATACAGCTGTTACCATTGCAGGTGAGTTGCTGTTATTTTGATTTTATTAATTATTCTGCTCTCGGGGCTCTGCTTTAGTTTTCTTGCTTTGTACAATATGAATGATACCCTGAGCTGAGTTTGAGTCGAGTTATCCTGAAAATTTTCAACGGAAGATTTTCATTTGCATAGACCTTTCTTTACATATCTGACTATCAGTAGCTGTTGATACATTGCTTCTTTTTCTTTTATTCAGTCAAAGTTGCAGCGGTTATTGAAATATCTCAACATGCTGTATCGTTAGCTGAAAGCTTTGATTAAGGTTATGTTCTATTTTCAAAGCCCTTGCTTGAGATTACTTCAAGGCCATTTTTGGTTGTTAAACTATTTATTTTATATTTTTAAATTGTTACACTGAAAAAAAAAACAGTCGTTTCTACTGTAGAACACGGCAGTTAAAACAGCGAGTGGCCACTGGTAGTTTTGGCAGGTCTCGGCGAGCTGTCTCTATCTCGAGGATATTTAGGTTATTTATCACCTTTTAAACCACCAAAAATCTTATAAGAGAGAAAAATACCTTGAATAACAACCATCAACTTATTACCATCCCATTATCGCATGCAGAGTGACTATTAACAAATAAGTTACTTGAACATTTTGAATGTTGTTACTTATCAGTCCCACAGTGGCCATTACTTTATATTTTATCATAATACTCATTAAAATAATTATTTTCTTAAGATTTTTGGTGTTTTAAAAGGTGATACATAACCTAAATATCCTTGAGATAGAGACCGCTCGCCAAGACCTGCCAAAACTACCAGTGGATACTCGCTGTTTTTATCGAAAAGTCGCTACTGTAGCACACTCGCTAAAACTACCCTGTTCTACAGTAGAAACGGCTGTGTTTTTTCTTCAGTGTACTAACGCTTTGACTATGAACTTCACAGTCAGTATACGTGTACTGATAAGTATTTTTGTGATTTTTTTTTCAAGCATCTTTATAATGAACCTTATAACAGATTGATATATGAATTTCAGGACCTGCACAATGTGACGAAGATGATTATGGTTACGTCTCCCAAGAGGCATCTGCATTTTATAACAAGTTAATGAATAAGTATAGTAATTTACCATCAGAAAAGCCTTTGTTTAGCGAGGATGGTAAGAAAACTGTAAAAGATATAGCCTCTACAAAAGACAGAGTCAGGCAAGCACTAAAACAACAAGAATTAGAGGAAAGTTTACCTCACAAAAGAAAAAGAAAACATAAAGATATTGGAACTGACGATAGAAATAACAGTAATGCTGAAGCTAATAACAATGACAGAGATAAAGATAGAGATAGGGAAAGAGAGCAAGAAAAGGAAGACAAGCCACGGTTCAAGAAGAAGCCAATGCCTCCACCCATAGATTTCACATCACTACTCAAATTGGCAGAGAAGAAGCAATACGAACCAATAAAGATTGAGCCAAAACCTAAGCCAAAAAAGGAAGAACCTGAGAGACTGATGACTAAGAAACAGATGAGAGAATATGCAAAGGAAAAAGAGTGGCGGGAAAGGAAGGAAGAGCGTAGTCGGAATCCAGACAGTGTAAAGCCAGCACAAACTGATAGCAGTAGACTTAAGCTTCCTTCTATATCAAAGATCTCAAAAACAGATGTTGCAAAGTCAACAAGTGATATGAGTCAAGACAAGACTGTTTCTAAAACACTGCCAGTTATAGCTAAGAAGTCTTCGGGAGATAGACCCATTGAGAGAAGTGCCAGTGCCTCTAGGCCACCAGAACGCAGTAATGGAATATACAGAGCTCCAGAAAGAAGTAACGGAGTAGCCAAGCCTTCAGAGAAAAGTAATGGAATGCACAAACCTTCAGAAAGAAGTAATGGAATGCAGAAACCTCTAGAGAGAAGTAATGGTGCACAAAAGCCTTCTGAAAAAGGTAATACATTCAATGGTAGACCAGCAGAAAGAAACAATGGCTCAAATAAACCATTTGGAAAAAGTAGCAGTTCGAGTAGATCTACAGAAAAAAGCAATGGAATCCAGAAGAATGGTTTCTCAAAAGTAGATTCAAAAACGTCGGAAAAAGAGGATATAGCAAGAGAACGGAGAAAGTTAGAGGAAGAAAAAAGAAAATTGGAAGAAGAAAAACGCATGATTGAAGAGATGAAGAAACAACTAATGGAACAAAGTAAGACAGAGAGCAAATCCAGTAGCAGTTCTGCTTCTCAAAAAGTATCAGCAGGCAAAGCTAAAGAACCCGTCAGGCCATCTTCGTCGCAATCTAAAGGTATCCCTAGCAAGCCAGTTTCAGGAAGCAGTGTTAAGTCTCGACCATTTCCGCCAGCTGATGTTAAACCACGACAGTTTCCACCTGCTGACGTGAAACCGCGACAATTTCCACCAGCCGATGTTAGGCCGCGACAATTTCCACCAGCCGATGTTAGGCCCCGGCAATTCCCTCCTCCGGATGTGAGAAAAGGAAAACCGAGTTCCTCAAAACTAAAAGTCAATAAACGTAAGTGTATTTTTAAAAATTTATATTTTTTGCTGATTATAGATCATTTTAGACATCGTGTATATGGAATTAATGTTTTTTATGAATTTATAGGGCGTATATGTGATACGGATGATGAAGAATATGATTCAGAACTAGATGACTTCATTGATGATGGACCCGAGGACGGTAGCGAAGACTACAGCAAGTACATTAGCGAAATATTTGGTTACGATAAGAGTAAATATGTGGATGACGAAGACGATGCTGCAATGGAAAGTAACTTTGCCCAGCAATTAAAGGAAGAATATGTTTCTACTAAACTAGGATATTTGGAAGATCTAGAAGATATTAGAAAAGAAAATGAAGAGAAGGCGCGTAAGAAGAAGGCTCTGGAGGCGTTAGTGAAAAAACGCAAAAAATAACGATTACTTTTATAAAGTATATGATGAAAAAGTATCTAAAAGTGAATATCGGAAGATATACATATATTTTTATAGTTGCATAATTTTTGTCTTTGCAAAGATATCTCACAAGACACTTTTTTAATGAAATGTATTATAATAACTCGTGTATTATACGGTGTATAGAGAGTTTTTTAGTATTGCCGACACTTGAAAATACTAAAAAATTGCGAACTTGTAAACTATAAGATGATAACAATGTATGTTATATTATAATATATGTATATATACGCATAATTTCCTTCTTATATATCTGTTGATTTCTGTTATAATTTACCTTTATATACATTTTTATTGAGGAAAGCATTATTGTATTAAATGCAGGAGTAATTGTGAATTATAAATAACGTAAAAAACTTACATATTTATTCAAACATCAGTGTTTTGGTACACATAAAATACGAAACATTTTATAATTAGCTATCCTATTTATTAAAATTATGAAAAAATCAAACGTTAATATACAATTAAATAATAAAAAATCATCTTTTTTTCAACATTTTATTTTCTTCAAATAAAACTACATAATTAATTCATAACTTTTTTTTGCAATATAAACTTTGTATACTTATTTATTTAGTTGACGTGCCCTATTTATTATTACTGTTATTGAATTAGTGTAAACGATAGTTGTGTGTGTGTGTGTGTGTGTGTGTCTGTGTGGAAAAAATAATAAAAACCCGGTTGCTACACAAACTTCCAAAATTGCGCATGTAATATCAAACTTTATGTGTGATATTTTAATAATTGACCGAATGTAGATTGCCCAGAATCGTTCACAATACATTCTGTATTAAGTACGACCTATAATATTTATAAAGTTTTATTTTATTTTTAATAAAAACGCCTGTTGAATAATTAACTTACAGTTATGTATTTCTCGCAATTTAATATAAGATCTTTACGATATTCATCATTTTGAGTGGCCCATTGATAAGCCACTTAAGTGACACGTATCGTAATGTACTAATATACTGAATATTCGGTTTGCTTTGATTCATATTCATGCCAACAAGTTTTTAGTTTATTACTTATCATCTGCTTGCTAAATAACATGTTTAATTAAAATACCAATATTATCAACTTCGGTATAATTTCTCAAATACAGTCTTGGTTAAAAAATTGAAAAATATCAAGTATCAAATTAGCAAGTCTATAACGTAATACTGTGTCAGTGCACACAACGATGCCGAAAAAGTGTTATCTAACTGTCTGAAGAAGGCACGCGCTATTTGGACAATTTTAAAATCCTGCATTTCAAACACTGGAAGAAAATCATCGATAATAAATCGGGTACATATGTTGTACGGCATACATACCGATTCAAGCTCAAATATTGTAATTTTTTGTTAAGATCGTCGTGACCCATAAACCATGTATAATACTTTAAAATCGAATCCACTAGTAACGCATCGTTCGAAATTAACCAAGCTAATGAAACCTACGAATTCCAATTCTATGTGACACCGAAAACAACTCTCGTATATAGCAAGGCCACGCGTGACATCACCAAATCGATCACCCAACAACCCGTAATTATAACACGACGAACCTCGCGAACCAGACGTTTATACCCTTATACACAGCCCGATAAGATCAGCTCGGACGCGCAGCTTAATGAATGTACTGAAAGAGATAAGCGGACGGCGTTCGGATGGGTATCAAGCGCTGATCGCCGGTCTCCTCCTTGACGATGTAGTAGTCGCGTCCGTTGATCGAGTAAGTCTTGTGAGAGACCTCCTCGTTCATCTGGTAGACCGGCGGCGGTGTTCGGATCCAGAAGTTCGTGTCGGATTTCTTCGGGTAGTCCCACGGGTCTTCCGGTTCGCTCGGGCCCTTGACCTCGTTGCGCCGGCAACAGTTGCGGAAGGCCTCGTGCCGCGCTACCCAACGGATAAATCTGGAGGGAAAAAATTTCGTTTTGATTTTTCATTTCTCACCGAAACCAATTTCATATTGTATGTGCATATATGGGTTCTTACATTGTGAAGAGTTCCATAAGGAAGATGATCACTCCTACGCCCATCCCGGCGAACACTACTTTGTAGGTCATCATGAGATCCGAAACTTTCAGTCGTCTTTCTTTCGACTTTAAATTCAACGGGCATATCTGGGCCTGCGGTAATTTTTCCAATTTGAAATGCTTCACTAAGCCTCCCTCCACGGCGGGTATCATCCTGTGAAAGTTTTTTTTTTTTTTTTTTTTTTTTTCGTTTTAATTCAGAAGTCGGAGGTCTTTTTATTGCGCGCGAAGGGAAGGAAATTGTTATTCTTAAAAGTAAAAATTCTATTGAGGTAAACGAGAGACGCTGCGAGCATTGTTTCAGCAAAGTAGGTCAGCCGAAGTGTATTTACTTTAATATATTTTCGAACCATTAAACTTTCAAGATGTAACGATAGCTTTCGATAGAATTGAAATGCTTTTGTTGTAATGAAAAAATCAATAGCCATATGTTGTTACACTGTGGCTGCGCGAGCGAGACGGTATAGGAAATACGTTAAAAATGCATAACGTATATTGATATTGTAAATGCGCTATTTTCGAATATTTTTGAATAAAGATGAATTCGAATTTGCTGCGGTTGTCATAGTTGGCTGCATATACCCATGAATAACGATGAAGTGCATCGTAGAGTACATATAATATCGTTATTTTAATAAAAATATTTGCGTGCAGTGTAACACGTATTTCCCATAAAATAACGCATCATTTCCTCTTCGACGTTTCCATAATACAGTCTACAGAAACTCACTCGCTATTGACGTGCTGTTTAATGGTCGAACCCAAGGGAAAAGCGAATCCTCGGGATCTAGCCAGTACATTGGACTCGCTGATGACGTAGGTGCACTTTCTCTCCTCGTCCATCGCATCCCGAGTCTTGTTCCGGTAGTCTTCGAAAATCGCCATCTGAGCGAGGGTACGCTCGAGAATGAAAACTCTTCCGTCTGTAAAGGGCATAGAAAAGTACGCATAGTACCGAGCTTTTGATTCCTCGCTTTCTACGTGACGACTTACCTTTGACCTTTTTCAGTATGTTATTGTACGACATGTTGTACTCGCGGGTCACGTAGCCGTAGCCCCAGCTCTTCGACTTCACCAGCATTCTCGTGTCGTCGGACTCCTGAAAGTGTATAAAGATTGAGTCGAGTGTGCGTATTCGTAAAGTCTTAGATTATCGTTTGATTTGCTCACGATCGGTAAGAGGGTATGGATGGATCGGCCGTTGACTATGACCCACGAGTATCTGCCGTAGACCAATTCGTTCAAAGAATTCACTCCGAGGGTAAATCTGGATAGCGTTAGGAATGCCGTCAAGTTGGCTGTGTAGAACGAAGTCAAAATCGTGATGAAAATCCACCAAGTTGCAAAGACCAAACGTGTAGAATCTGTAATGTAACGATGGTATTTAAATTATTTAATTTTCACATCGGATTTTTCGATATAATTCGATAATGTAGCGCAAATCCTGGTTTTCGATAACCCAATAATGCAATGCTTTCTTTTGCCGCACTAATCAATTAGCAGTATATTACAAATTTATTAAGTTCTAGTTCTGATTATTGCAATTCGGTTTATCGATAAACCGAAAATGCAATAATCAATTGGCAAAACGTACGATAAAAGTATAACATAAGTAAATCATAGCCATATACCTCCCATCGGAGACGCCGTGGTTCCTTGTTTCAATAAAGCTCCGTAAACAAACCACATGCAAGTCAAGAAAGTGAATTTTTCCGCCTTTTCATCTCTAGCGAATTTCCCTCTGTGAATAAAGTCAATCGCAAAAATTAAAGAACCCGCGGCGTATATTCAAAATTGCTGATACGCACCTCAGATATATTATCAAGTAAATGGTGGGACCGACCACCAGTAAGGAAATTAAGATGAGGTACCAAACTTTAGTGCTGAAAGGTGCGGTGAGTCCGGAGCCGGTAGCAGAGGTGCCAGGTCTCTTCAACAAAAACGTAGTGTCCATCTCGTCCAAGGGGGCGGAATAGTCGCAAATATTTCGGAAACTACTTAAAATTGGGATAAACGCCACCGCCATGTCCACTTCCTGTAGAGATTATATACGTTGTTATAACCAAGTTGTCTGCTTCTATTATGTTAATATAATTGATATTAGGATTATGCTTCAATCGCAATGTATGCAGTACAATGTAACTTTGATTATTGAAATTTATACGAATGAAATCGAGAAATTACTTTAATAACGTTTATATTTGAAGTAGGATTCGAAATGTGGAAATCGAATCAGGCAAAATAAGATTTGGATTGATTTTCCAGTTTAGTACAGCAGCATCTCTCGCAGTGTTTCATTCTCAGAATATGCGAAGCAAATCCGACATTTATTTCAAAGTTTAATGATCGATCCTCGTGTTATCCCTGCTAATGCATAATGCATCTTCAAAAAAAAAAAAAAAAAAAAAAAAATATGCACATCAGCTATATTGAAATGGATGTCTGACAGAATCTCGAAATAATCGGATAAAAAACTCTTGTTCTTCTTCCACGAACTACGATCCATAAAAGCCATGCATCGAAAATTTTAAAAAACGTTCCGAGATCACACGTACCCCGTCGTAAATCTGTTGCAGCATGCCTCTTTCCTCATTCCCGATGATGTCCTCTCTCGGCGGTACTATCGTGTAGGTGAAGTTAAATTTTCGAATGAGAAGCTTCAAAAGCTCGAAGGCAAAGCCCTCGCCGATTATGGTGCCGTTCTCCTCTCTGTATCTCGAAAATGGCCAATCCTGTGACGAGCCGAACGGAGTCAAAAAATAATCGATTATCGCGATGTGTGTGAAAAAAAAAGAAACTCACGTTGTAGGTGGTGATCTTGATGTGCGACGGGAAAGGCGGCGGCTCGTCTTGCGACCCCATCGCCGCGTTCCCGGATCTGCTCGGATTGAAGTGCTGCATTTGCTTATTTTTTAAGTTGTCACTAACGATGACTTTATTTTCACTGGTACTTGGAACTTTTCAATCGACGTGTCTTCTTTTTCTTCGTCCATTTTTTCACGAGCCCTCGCGCACAGCTTTTACACTTGCGAAGCGATATCTGTTGTCACTGTGACATTTTGTTAAACATTAACGTTTGAAGTATATTAAGGATGGAAAAGATTGGGATTTTCTCGGTGAGCTCTTGCATAAAAGGACTTTTACATCTAACGTTCGACATTTATTATAATATCAATAAATTCGCGACTGAAAAATTGATCATTCGATATCTTGGATAATACGAACCGCCTCTCGAAGTGTGATTAAGAATTTTATGCGAGTCTGTGAGTGTAAGTTCATTTGTAAATAGAAATTCGAGAATATTCGAGTGAAATTTGAATATTTCAGCGGAGAATGGTCTAAGCTCGGTGTTACTGAAATAAGATTTACACGCGGATTCAAAATCCATTCTACAATAATCTCGAATATATTCGCTTTTACATCGAATTTCTATTATATGCGATGCTAAAAGTTTCGAATTATCGACTTTATCTATTATTGTACGTGGACTGAAAAATTTCTTTTTTTTTTCGCGCAAAATACGTAATAAACTGGATCGAATGATCCGTATCCGCGAGTGTACGCGGTACATCCTACTTACGTATAACGGGACAGTATACACGGCAAACAGTATAGAAGTAACGATAAGAAAAATATAACATAAAATTTTGATCAAGATCCCGATTATACTAGCACAAACATCGTCTATCTGTTCTGGCAATCGGTTATTTATTGTATTCCGGGGGAATTGATGAAAACAAAATTTCACTCGTGTTTTTCAACATTTTTTCTATTCCAACGAAAAGCTTTCGATGGATTGAAATTTTTTACAAGGGTCGAATGTATTTGGTACGTTACGATACACAAATCCATTTCATCACTTCTGATAAAACGATGAAAATAAAAATTGAACAAAACGGTAAAAATAATTAAAATAACCGTCGCCAAAAATCAACACAATATATATATATACCCATCCCAGAAAAAGCACCATCGACGTACTTCCACTCTCCGCTGTAAGCACCATATCCCGAAAGCTCGCACTGCAGAACCCGAACCAAAAAGGAAGAAAAAAAAAAATAATAGAAACTACCCACTACTCTTTCCAGCTATGTATACGTGAATCCCCTGACAAGTTTATCGTAACGCGCGCGAATCGCCACTGACACCTGCGGCCGCGCGCATTACTCATCCCCCCAACGTTTACGTGTCCATATAGCACGCATACCCCCGCATGCTTTATACCTATAGGGCTTTAACGAACGTACATATAAGAGACGGAAAAAGGTGTCGCCTGGGCAAATAGCCGTGCGACGTCACGCGAAAAATACCAGCGGACAGCATACACCGAGCAATTATGCAGCTCGATCGATCGATCGCCGATGTATCAGCTCTCTATTGTTCCCATCGATTTCTCTCTCTCTCTCTCTCTCTTCTCTTCCGGCCTGGAAGCGTTTTCATTTTTTTCGTTGCCCTTTGGCGCGTCGGCGCAGAAACAAATTTCGTGGAAAGGGGTTCAGTCGATCGCGTATATAGATGATACACGTATATTTCGCGGTTGATTGAAAGCCCGGAATATGTATGTATATAGAAGTCGGTTAAACAGTTTTATGGAAATTGAAAAGCGAACGATCGCCGTATGTATTAATTCGATTGACTCCGATGGTTACTGGATTCGATTTTATTCATAAATGCCGCCAACTTTGATTTCGATCCAATGTGTGTTAGAAGAAAATGAAAATTGTTCACGCGTGCAGGCTCGACAAATAATACCTATATAGAGCTTATACAATACGCTGTTTACGTACACGCACGCGTGTGCAACCCCCTTTTATCGATACATTACGATAATTCAGCCTTGAACGCGTCGATGTCACACGCGGCCTTCGACCATCGAGTCGCATCTCGTGCTTCATTGTCCTCGCATTGGAAGCATTGTCTCGATACCGCCGTACAATAAGGTCAAGTGTACTTTATGGTTCCATCAAATTCACCTCGTTATTCGTTCGACTGAAATCGAAAATCAAACACAGCCTCGCGTTATAAACACCATTTACCTCGCGTATCAAACTGAACAAACCGCATCGGAGCAAACGTAAACAGAGAGAGAGAGAGAGCCACAACGCTGCAACAGCGAAGCCCAGTTTCTAATTAAGTTTATTCACTCGCGAATCAAGCCGAAGCGCAACAATGAAGTCCCAAATTGAATCGACGCGGCCATAATCAACCGTCATAACGACGATCCTATACCTCTGCACAGCCTCGCAACAGTACACGCAACAACCCCCGCATGCTATACATGTATACATACACACACACACACACAAAAGCATCGAACGTTGTGCTGCCAGCTCTCGTAAAGTCGTCACTCGTAAAGAGCTTCGCTTGCTTTCCTCTCAAGGCAGCAGCAGCAGCAGCAGTATTTCGACAGGTAGTCTTCTCGCGTCTTTATCAGCGTTTTGAGAGAACGTCCCGTAAATCACGTCGAGTATAACTACTCAGTCGTGCTTTTACGAGCCGCAAGATAAACAGCAAACGAAATTCGAGCCGACGTTGGGCATATACACGTTTTAATTTCGAGCGCACCGATTCTGATGCTGCTGCTGCTGCTGCTGCGTGGGACGTTTGATTGATTGGTACGATCGAATTTCGCGCGTCGAATCGGTATATAGGCTTTCCAATTTACCGGAATCCGCGCTGCAGGTATGGGATCGTTGTGTAAAAAAAAAAAAAAAATGAAAAATTGTAATTTCCAGGTAATGGATTAGCGTCCAGCGATGGAAATAATTGCTCTCCCTCTTTGCCCTCCGTCAATCGGTTAAACGATCGTACATAATTAACGGCCCTGTGTACACAGGTAACGGCGGGCGAAATGATCGACGGTACAAAAACGACTGGATGCTTATCGCCGAGAGCTAATAATCTCGCGTTTATACACGAGGAATGAATGTGCGGGGGTGGATGGTCTATACCAAATGCTTTTTCTTCACTGCGCTCCGCTTTGCTATGCGTTAATGAATTAAAATGGACGCGTATAACTATTTTCATGAAAAGCTCGGGGAGATTTACGCTGATGGCTCGTGGAAGCTTGTTTTTATTTTCGCTCTTTCGAAAGTTTATGCGTATACTTTTGATTTAACGATGAAACGGTGTATGCATAACGCTTTAAATGCACGAAAGATGCGCCAAGGCCGTAATTACCCACGCATGGCTGCTCATTCGGAGCTGTAATTTACGCGGCGAAGTTTCTGGCAACAAGTGCACGTCTTTATTGCCTGTTCTTGGGTGCACAGCTTGCACTAGAGAGAGAGAGAGAGAGAGAGAAAGGGAGTTGCCTTATATTAAGAGAGGAGAATTTTATTAAAGCATTCCTCTCCATAACGCGGGTAATTAGTTCTTTTTCAACTTTATACGAATATCCATTAATTGCAGCGGCGAAATTTTCGTCAAAGTTTCCGCTTTCATCATTATCATGATTTTGTATAAGTTTAATTAATGTTCTCCTATGCGCAAGTTTTCGAGCTGCTATCATAATTTCAATTTCGGAGAATTTTCGCGTTATATTACAATCATCCGACTAAAAACCTACTCGTTCTCGGTGTCTTAAGACGCTTCGCCGGTCGTATAAAGCCGTTCCTAACCGAAAGCCGACAGGCCAATTATCGTATTTTGCGGAATCGTTCGGAGAACAAAAAGCGCATCGCGATAAGCTCCGAGAGCAGAGAGAGAGAGAGAGAGAGAGAGAGTGTAAGCATCGTATAAGGTCGAATCCCCTGTACGAGACGCCGTGGGCGGCAAGGTCGCATATTAATTGCCATGGGGGATTAAATAAAAGTCTGAACGCGTTAATCGTTGTTTAAAATATTTATACAACGTATTGTGGCAGGTGTTGGCTGATTCAGATTAGCGTCAATCAAGGCAATGCATAAGATTCATTCGAGGACGTTAGCATCGCTATATTATGAATGGGAAAAAGTCTGGAGAATTAATTGATTAAAAGCTTCGCGTTCGCGTTATATTGATCCAAGAACGCTTGATTACGTTGAGAGTGTATTCTCATGCGATTACGCAGAAGTTGATTATTCAATTTACAATCGCAATGTCTGTTATACTTTCCGTTAACGTTTTAATAAGCTTGCCAGACTCTACGGATGAATAAAAAAAAAAAAAAAATTGCTTACTTCCAGAGGATATACTCTTCGAACCACTGACCCGTAAGCCATTAACGCACGCACACACGGAACCCGATAACGCTTATCTTCGTCGCGAGAGGCCTCGCATCTCAAATATATAATTCCACCCTCGTTCTCGCGAGCCATCCCCTTCGCAGTCGGCTCTTACGCGCCTCGTTTCCCACGGAACGTGCGGCGGCGTTTTACAGGTCTGCGCGGAGTGGCCTCTCGTAAAAAAAAAAAAAAAAAAAAAAAAATACAGCCGCACAGGCTACCCGTACTACTCATGTTGATATACATTAGCGCGCATTGCACTCGGTCACGCAGGAGCTTTTCCGCTTGGCAGGCGCTTCATGACGCGCATTGAAATGCGTCGATCCGGGCGCTGATTAGAGATGTATTTCTGATTTTTTCTTTTTATAGCTTCGAAGTTTAAATTTAATTGGAAGAGGATGGATGATGGACGTTTGCTATTTTTTCGCTGGATTTGAACGAACTTCCGATGTACGTGTTACAGCGTTCTTCGTATTCTGGTAACTCGCGACTTGTTCTCTTTTGTGTATACAGCGATGGATATTCAATATCGATTTGCGGGTGTACTTTTATTCTTGCTCCGGCGGGCTTCGATTATGCATTGCGTTCTTTTTCTCGTAGCTCGTATTTTACCTCGGGATATAATCGTGAAGAATTCGATAATCGAAATTAACATGTACCAAAGTCTTCAATTTAGAGATAACTGAAGTAGTAGTAGAGAGAGAGAGAGAGAGAGAGAGAGAGAGAGAGCAAAATCTGGAAACTAATATAACCACGAACTAATTTCTAATTTCGCTCCGGTTAAAATCATCGCGCAACAACAACCATACCCACTTATTGCGCAGGACGTTATACGAATCTCGCTTCTCGCAACAAGTTTCTCTCTGTCACGAGTTCTAAATTCACGAATAAACCTGTTTGCGCAGACTTTCGAAAACTCGTCAAAATTCATTTAGCCCTTCTGCCGCGGTACTTCAAGCTAGTTGCGTAACTGACTTCCGTCGTAGGACGCATATATACGAACTGATACGCGTTATCGGTTTAGCTTTAGAATTGCTTGTTTTTGTTTAGTTTTTAGACTGTGATTTGTGTCAAAAGATATAACGATTAATGTTGTTTACGACGACGAAGACAGTCGTTGTATTAGATTATATCGGCGCCTTCTGTCGGAGAAATATCGCTAGAATAAAGGGGGGGTCGATTCATTTGAAGTTCTTGGACCTATCGATATTCTTTACTTTTAATACGTTTGCTGAGATAAGTGATCGCTGTTGTTTAGACTATATCCAGCAGCTCCTTCAAAAGTAAAGGATAAACGCTTTGAATACAACGAGCTGAAAGGCAAAGGTTTCATCCTTATACTATACGTACATCCTATATATAGGTATATCGCGCTTTTGTACAGAGGTCAAAGGCTGATTATGCAATCATTTCCGCGGGAGATTATTATCTTTGTCAGCTCTCTGCAGCGAGTGGAGATAAAAAGCTCGGAAAACTAATTCCACAAAACGTTTCAGCAGGTGAATCAGACTCGTGAAATAGATAGGGAAAAGACTTTGTCTTCTGAAAAGCGGCTGTTATGGGTATACGAGTGCGAAACTTCGTGGAAGAGTGACTCTCCCCGGCTTCTGGCTACTGTAATAATAGCCACAATCATCTAATTGACAATTACAGCGTATCGCTTATACTTGACGTGCGGACTTGATGATAGCCGCACCGGAGAAGCTGTGAACAATTTTAAAAATAAACGAGATGAGTCTGCTGCTGTCATATGCGTTGGCATAATCCGCGTGTTTGTGTTTTTATATACATTCCTCTTTGTCCCAAAGTCACCTTGACGACTCGTCGTACTAGACGTTAATTTAGGACATTTATATTCGAGAGTAACCGCAAGCTAGTCTAAATAAGTACTTTGAAAAGTATAAGCAGATACCCATCTCGAACGATAACATTATATCTCGAAAAAGTAAACGAAGCTCAACACGTGCAGCTCGGGCAATTACCCACAACTGCGAGAATTGAAAGATCCATTAAGAGATCGGCAAAGAAGAATAAAAAACGAACGATCTCTGAAACAGCCATTAACTCCCCATTGTACAAGCTCGCCTAACTATTGCCAAGTTTCTTAGCGCTCGCTCCATTAGAGCAGCGATAAGCTCGCTCTGATCAAACTTCTCGAATGGAAATCTTCGCGCCAATGGAAACAAATTGCTCGAACAAATCCTATATACCGCGCTATTCCAATCGGATCAACTTCGCCGCCCTTCGTTTTCGCTGTACGACTGTCCCGTCGCGTATCCGCGTAACGATCCAAGGCCAATGTCGCTGTATACGTGTACGACTATGTAATAACGTTGCGATAGGCGTTACGTACGGGTTTATTCCGAATCGTCGGCGTTCGGGTCAAGGACTGTGCCTAATGCTCGCTGGGCTTTCGATACGGTCCGGCGTTAATGAGGTGTAAATAGACTCGTCTCTGCCAGGGCTACGTGACCGCAATGCTCTATTCGGTTCTGCTGTATAGAATTTTTATTATATAGGCTATTTTATTATAGAGAGAATCGAGATTCTTCGCCAAACCCGCGCAACAGCATAATTACAGTCTTATACCTGCACGAGTGCAGTCGATAACTATATAGATTCCCTGATATCCACGAGGCGGCAGTAAGTAGCTTGCAAAGTTTGCCCGCTTGCCCGAAACTTTTTCCCTTCCTCGCGCTCGACTTTCTCTAATTTTACAGGCATTTTCATCTATCGGGCAACTTTGGCATTTGCGGTCTTCTCCCTCGCTGCTCCAAGTCTACTTCTCATCTTCTTCGCACTTTTACATACCGACTATGTGTATATACTCTGCACTTCTTCCCTTTTCGGCGTATCAAATTCGCGCAGCCCGTATTTGTTCCCGGCAAACTGGGAGTCGAGTTGAAGGATCGCGATTTCGTGGAAATGTCATTGTTCGATCGAAAACTTGCTCCAAGAATTGAATTTTAAAATTTCACGGTGTCTACCAATTGGACGGTTATTACGAGCAGCGATCGAATGTTTGGAATAACTATTAAATTTTTTTCGATTCGATAAAAAATAAAAAAGTTTCTTTCGCAGAAATCAGGAAAGCTCGATACCCATACACCCGAAGACACTATAAGTGCACGGTAGCTGCCAACGAGGCAAACAGGGGATTCCCCGGGCTTACGATACTCTCGATTTAGCATAACAATGCACTTCTCCTCCTTCGCACATACAGTGTGCGTATATGCACGTACGTACGCGTACACTAGCCGTCGTCTAGCTATACTGGCGTCAGGTCAATCAGGAAATCGTCGCGAACAAGCTCGAATTAATCGAATTGACCCGAGTTCGCGCGCGCCTACGCTCTACGCTCTATTGACACGAAAATGCTGGGAATTAAATGTAAGTATACACGCGTTGCTGGAGCATCCTATGCTATACTACTACTACACAGCCGGCGATTTGATTGAGCGCTTATGTGTAGTAGCATATAGAGTACGTTTGCCGAGGAAGAGGTGAGGATTCGACCGATTGCTATACTGCGATGATGTCTGGCGAGCTCGTGAACGACCAGAGCCGGCGCGATTTACGATTTGTTTGGGTGGCCGAGGAAACGACGTTAATTGCCGCCGCTCACTATCCGTGAGTATTCTCTTCTGTGCAGGCTGATGCGTGTCGTTGTTTCGGTTCAACGAGCCTTGATTGACGCTTTTAGAAAGCGTACGACGACGTGCGAGGCTCTGCTGTTCCGTTGCTGCTGCTACTATACTGTACCGTTATAAGATGGTCGTGTGTGTTGACACCGCGAGTAGTTTTAGTCTATAGGCTCATTATTACGAATTGTTGTTAGAAAACGAAGCGTTGTATCGAGCTCTTCTGGAAAAATACCACTGCTCATTTTCCTGCACAGCGCAGCTCGCTTCTCTCTCCCTCGTCGAAAAAAAAAAAAAAAAAAAAATACTTCGAAAAGTGGAAAAAGGCGGCTCCCAAGTCAAGAGGCTCGTCGTCGTTGACGAGTGGGCCGAGGGAGAAAAAAAAATTTTTTTTTCTTTCCCTTCACCCGTTTAAAGGGGACGAGGCGCGACGAGCATAAATTTTTCAAACTTTGTACAATCCGCAGTCTTCGCACTCGACTACCCCGAGTATACGTGTACGGGGGTCTAAAAATAGAAAACACGGCGAAAAAGTGTGCCGCGGCTCGAGTGAAAAGGACGCGAGGATCTTCGAATCGATCATTGTCGGCTTGTAGGCCTTTGTGCGCTGGCGATTTTCCGCGTCTTTAAAAAAATTACATGTAGTATATATACTTTTTCCTTGGATTTCGAGCGTTTATTCGGTGTATTATGTGACGTTAGAATTGGAGAACAAGAACAGTGGCCGGAGGGTTATAGGGTATTTATGGAACTGCTGGCTTGTATATAAAATCGATTATCGACCACGAGACTTCCCATATGCAAACGAGGAGTCGAGAAATGAAGAGTGACTTTTCACGATTAAGAGATGACGAACGAATTACTTTAGCGCATCGCTTATTTACATTCGCGCTGCGTACAAAAATTGAAATAATGGAGAAACGCAGATTTTGGCGATATTTCTTTTCCACCTTTTGTTATACTCCGAAAATATTTTTTGTGTTTTCGTTACTCCGTCTATATCCAAGCTTCAAAAGAAAACGAGCGAAATAATAAAAGTCGAAAAGAAGAATTAAAAAACGCGTATAACATTTTGGTAAATATTTTTCCTGCAAAGGGTTTTATTATTTCGTTTCATTACGAAAATACTCTGCGTATATATACTGTCCCGGTTGATTGTTTTCGTACATTTGAAAGCTTACGTAAACACGCGTAGGGCGAAAAAGGATGAAAAACGTACAACCGGAATATTTTTACAGCATATTTTCAAAGCAATCGTCTCTCACCGTATGACTATACATCGATCAATATCGCTCAGTCAGTATCTTCATAAGTACACATTTTTGCACTTTATTTATGAATTCAAATACGTTTCACATGGCAACAATATAGTATCCAGCTCGGTATACACGTGCTTCGAATGTAGCTGTCGCATTAATATTTAAATCGAACTTTCAAGCAGCATAAATAAACGTCTCGTATCCACCTGCATTATACACAAAACATCCGAAACGAGTCCTTGGCGCGAAAATCAAGCATAATCGACGTATGAACAATGCACACCTCAATTTCCAAATGGGAAAGCGCTGTAGTCCCGGTATAGAGCCGCAAGACGTCGCGTATACAAATAGGATCGATCAGCTCGGCGTGCATATCCCTAATTGCTAGCTGCCGGTTGATTGTTTAATTAGCGTCGGATTTGAATAGCCCACAGGAGCGTGTCGGCATTCGATTTTACGATTTACATATGCGACGACGACGACGACGACGACGACGACGAGGACGACCTGATTACTTTGATAACGCCACGCGTGTATAATCGAGTATCGGTTGTACCTTCGGGGGGGGGGGGCTTCGACGAGTATGGGTATGGTATATACGCGTATAGGTGATCGTATTGGAATTTACGCAATTTTTCGAGCTAAATTATTCAGCGATTGGTTTTCATCGATTTTCCGAACCCCGGCGTTATACGTTTAAAATAATCACGAGTCTTTATTTTCGTTCGATACCGCAGATCAGAAAAAAAAAAAAAAAACATCTCGCCCATCGATGGAACACAAGCGGCAACGGAATGATTAACTTTGGGATCAGTCTCTCGCGCTCTCGGAAAACGAGAAATATTTTTCCCGATAGCAGCGAAGCCGAGGTCGGAGCACATATTTTCCCCGACGATCAGGACACACATCGCTCTTCGCGCGAGCTAAACTGCCGGCGCGTCTTACCGAGCGGAAATCCTTGGCTGCGAGTGAAATACGAAGGGCAGATGAGAAATGACTGGCATTAAAATAAGAAATTACTTTCGTCGATGGGATGTCGCGCTTCGCTGCGGGGAAAGAAATCCTCGGACGTTATAACGTTTCAATTGTTACACGCGCCGCAAATGCCTTAGGCGAAGGTTAAACTCGTCGTAGTTGTATTGGAAGGAGGCCAGTCGCAATAAAACACGGTGTAACAGATTTTTTTTTTTAAATATTAAAATTTAATTGTTTATACGAGCTACTTTTCGGAAGATGACAACAAGTATGGATGTAGATATTACAGTTCACAGTTAATAAATCAGATCGGCGCATCGACGCTACATTTTCGTTCCGGCGTCGATTCACATTTCACACAGAATGTTAAATTACATTAAAAGTAAAAGTCGAAGTAGAGACAGAATAATAACAAGCAGCACAGTGTAATAATGTATAGTCGTGTGCGCTGGCGATATTAAGCATGAAATCGCGGTAGCGCTTAATCGGAGCCCTTTCATCTTGTCACAGCCTCTGGGAAATAAACGAACGTAAATCTTGAGCGCTATATACGCTTAATTAATCCTACCTCTTCGCCGCCTGGCCGTGTGTATCGATTCGGAGAGAATTTTCTCTTCTCCTTGTGTGGTGCGATAAATGCGGAAGATTAAAACATATGCTGTAAGTGTACGGTATAAATGTGAACGGTTACGCGCTGAAACGTATATATAAAAGGAGACTGTTTTTTTTATATCTTGCTTCGATGAGTATTTGTTGGATGCGTTAATAACTGTTACATAATTGTGCGGTGTATTTCGAAGCGATATATTTTTATGATAGATAATACATATTGAAAGATTCACTGTAATAAAAGAAGCAAGTTATCTTACAAATCGATAAAATTCCCTTCTTTCTGCACTGTTCTTTAGAATAATCGCTGAAATATCTGACATAATTCATTCGACGGTCGTATACAAAAAATCACCTACTCTTACGTTCTACTTAAGGATTACAATGAAAAATTGCCGAAGGTGTGCGAGCATACGGATTAAGCTGTATCCGATATATAGTAGCGTTAAGCATTTGTAGCCGTCAATCCAAGCAGTTTTGCACTCTAGTTTCCACAGCACCGATAGATGGCTCATAGGCGATTTTTTGTTTACCCCGTGCGAATCGGGCTCAAAATCTCTATAAAGGAATGACAGCAATAGACTTGAGCAGAGCTGAGTGTAACAGACAGAGCGCCGATATAGATCCTTTGGGTAAGATGAATATATTTACGATATTGATAGAGATATCTATAATCAATGTCGTAAAATATGTCTATCTAACCAAAAATATCTATATCGGTGCTCTGTCTGTTACACTCCGCTGTGCAACCACACTGGAAAAAAAAAAAAAAAAAAAAAAAACAGCCGTTTCTAGTGTAAAACACGGTAGTTTTAGCGAGTGCGCCGCAGTAGCGACTTTTTAGTAGAAACAGCGAGTGTCCACTGATAGTTTTGGCAGGTCTCGGTTAGCTGTCTCTATCTCGAGGATATTTAGGTTATGTATCACCTTTTAAAACACCAAAAATCTTAAGAAAATAATTTTTTTAATGCGAGTATTATTATAAAGTAATAATGACTGATAAGTAACAACATTCAAAATGTTCACGTAACTTATTTGCTAATAGTCACTCTACATGCGATAATGGGATGGTAATAAGTTGATGGTTGTTATTCAAGGTATTTTTCTCTCTTATAATGATCATTACTTATAACTTTAATTTAATTAATCACATTACTCGTTAAAAAACTATTTTCTTGAGATTTTTGGTGGTTTAAAAGGTGATACATAACCTAAATATTCTCGAGATAGAGCCAGCTAGCCGAGACCTGCCAAATCTACCAGTGGCCACTCGCTGTTTTTACTGAAAAGTCGCTACTGTGGTGACACTCGCTAAAACTGCCGTGTTCTTTTTTTTCAGTGTACGTTTCAGTACGTAGTTGCTATAGCACGTGACCTCTTTATTAAGCTATGGCGCAATAGCTCCGCATCTCGTTCATGGTGCAGGATTTAAGACAGCACTCGTCGTGGACACCACGAGAGTCGCGGCGAAACCGGCCAGCTCCAAAACGACCCATCATCGCATTGGCGACCGCTCGCGACCTGAACGGATAGGAGTCGTCGTAGTTGAACGGGTAGTCGTCCATCTCCATACCTGGAATACAGGATAAGAGATGTTGAGAGAAAGACGTATGTTGAGTTATTCGAAGATGGAACATTTTTACCTACAATTACTCGGACGTTATATTCGGAGTGTGATCGATACGCGCAAAGCTACGAAAGATTCCATGTAACCCCTAGCGGAAATAAAAGAAGTGATCCGACTTTCTATTGGGAGGACGCAAATTATGATTTCTCGCAAAAAACATAAAAGCACTTTTGTACTTTTATACAGATTTTTCATTTCCACTTGTATACCGATATAAATAGTTCAAATTTTCATAATTGATTCCGCGCGATTCGACAGCGAGCGCCTGAAAATACAGTTTTGTGCAGATAACGTGATTTCGAATCAAACCTAAATATTAATTCACCGATTTGATTTCCAAGAACACGATTGAGTTTCGATGTACAAATTCGTACGCTGTCGCGTCGATAGCTTATTTCTGTTTTATTCATCGCGCTTTTACAACAGTCGGCGAGCATTCGGGAAGAGGTTTCATCGGGGGGAAATTGAATCGCCCCTTAACAAACTGCGTTTTTCGCGATTTCTTTTCACGCTTGATCTCTTGCTCCAGTTGCGCGGTAATAAGAGTTTCAAAAGAGAATTTCTTGATCGCATTAGCCAATAAAAAAAGTTACTTTCCAGCTTCGCTCGCATAAATAAAAACTGGATCGCGTGGGCAAATATTTTATACTTCCTTTCCAAACTCTGGATTACGGATATTTTAGTCGCGCAAAGTGCGTAGATGACCCGTATACAATTTGTAGATTTTACATACGAGGATACATCTATTTAGAGGTACGAGTAGTCGAATAAATACACACCGTCGAATCCGAAAATAATTAATATTTACGAAGCGACGTGTTCCAATTGGAAGCGGCCACTTGGCACACGCCGGCAATATAATCAAAATTAATATTCCACTCGGTCTATCAAATCCGTCAATATTGACTCAACCGATTTCCAAACGACGGAAAAAATACCCTTGCCCCCCCCCCCCCCGTACGTTTACCTCGTTGAATACGTATAATTCGACTCTGGCATTCAAACACCCTGGTAAAAGCTCTCGCGGCAAAACAAGTTAGCGTGGCTCTAAATGACGTTTACACGCTCGAGAAAACAGTCCAATTTCCATCAAACCGAGCAAAGTCGCGCCGCTGACAAAGTACAAACAGAGAAGCGGGAGTTGGCAAAACGTGTGTACGAACCTTGGCCAACGCTCTTCTTGAACATTGGGTTATAGCGCCCATGGCAAACTAGCTGCAACGCGTTGGACAGCTGCTGGCCGCAGTATTTGCTGGCGCCTTGGCGCTTCTGCTCGTATTGGTAGACGTCGGATTGGGCCTGCACTAATTGCAGGAGCAGCAGAATCGCGAACGTGAGAGTCACGAGGCCGCTCAACCTAGACGTGGACATCTGAAACAGAAACGAATTTACCGGTTAATTTTTTTTTTTTTTTTATCATTTTGTTTTTTAATTCTGCGGTGACGGTTTCGCCCTTGGAAGTACACGCGTTGGACATTTTCACAGGATACCAAGTCAAAAGAGTTAATTAAATTAATTAAATTGAGCCGGCTATGAGAAGGATATTTTTCGCGTGCAAACTTTTTAATTATAAAAAATTCGGGAACCGGCGAGGTGAAACTTTTTTACCTTAACACACGCGCAAACTCGATATTTTGGAAAATTGATCTTGCGAGAAATTCAAACATTTGCTCACATTTTGCATGAATACGATTGGACTAAAAGTCAATTTATGTGTTCAGGATATAATTTTAGTAAGAGGAATTAAGAAAATATTTCATATATGTTATGATCCATGCTGGGATAAGTAAGTACACTTTTATTACAAAGTATCTACTCTCTTCAATTACGACGTTGAAGATTGTGATTTCAGTCTGCCGCGATTAAGACTACGTTATTTTCTAAAGAACGATCACAAGTTTCCTCTATGGTATTGGTATCAGAGGACACTATCCCTCAGAAAACTTGTTCGAAACAGCCCGTCTCTTCCGCGATCATCCTTATCTCCCAACTTTTCAAACTCCGACAAACAGCTTCATCGAAGCGCCGCATAAAAAGCGCCACGCGCGCGTGTACACTTGCGCCGAGAAAAAAATGACTCGACGTCGCGACAAAATGAATAACGACGACAAGTGCAGCTGCGCTATATGTAGCTGATACTCCGGGGACAGCGGTCACCGCATTTCGATCCCACCAGCAGCGGTTATCGCGCTGTTATCGGAGCGCGAACATCGATACGTTCCAGCTTTTTCCCAGCGGAGCTGTGCGCACGATTATTCGTTATGTTTCCGATTCCGAGCTCTATTTGCATACGAGGGGACGGAAGATCCTCGCGGATGAACGATTATGAGATTCGATCGGGGAGAGAAATCGGCGGAAGCCAAGTGTGGGAAATTGCCCGAGAGATCGGTTGGAATCGGGCGATTTGGTTGATGGGATCGATATAGTGTATGCAGTGGATTTTTCTTTTATGTAAAGCGGAAATAAAGAATGTATACGAATGAACAAAAGTAGTGCACACTTTTATAAACTTTTCTACGTCGTTTGCGAAAAATTGTAGTTTCATCTCCTTCCGATAGGTGGCGAAAGACACAAAATCGTTTTCCACGAGTAAAATTGAACCTTGAAACTACTTTAGTCGAATTGGAAATAGATTTGTAACAGAAATACACACTTTTGTACACTTTTTTATTCCCGCTGTCAAATTATTGTGTATAATCAGATAGATTCCGAGTGCGTCGTGCACAGCAGAGCTTATATATTAATATTACTGCAACTAACCATCAGTTGTGGAATTGATTGCGTATAATTACAACGAAGAACATGAGTATTATGGCAATTTGCGAATCATACATATATTTAATTTAAAATCGTTCAACAGACCGAATAATAAATAGCGCTGTTTGTACGTACGTTTTATGCGCATAGCTCCGCGATATCATGATCAGTTCCAATATCGCGTAATTGACAACTGCAACGATTGCATTGAAAATTACATCAGCCAGTTAATAAAACCTATATCGCGTCGAAAGTGCATTACCAAATATTTACAAATATTTCTCACAATACAATTCGGGCTTGCAGTTTTCCCGCGCGTGTGAAAACACTCATGAAAAATGTATGCGATATACCGCGCGAATTGATCTTCCGTAAACATTGGCAATGTGCATTCGAGCCGGAACCTGAGTAGTGAAAGTAACTCTTTGATATTGAAGCTAGAGCATACCTACGCGCAAATGGTTTTCAGTAACATGGCTAATCGAGTTATCGCGACTGCCCACGTTGTGATGTACTATACGAAACATTCCGCACATATCGATCCATACTCGGCTATCAGAACGTTTGTCCCACAAAATTTTCCAGATAAACCGAACGGCTCTATACTTGTTAATTTTTTTGCGTATAACTACCCTGAATAGAGGATAAACCTTGTTGTATCGAAACCACTGACGCCACACGACGTGATTTATGCACAAACCGAAAATACGCAGCGGTGGGTCGTCACGTTTGCCGTCGATATTATCGATCAGCTACACCTGCATAGCAATACGCGTCTATAATTCAGCGCCTTTTATATTCGGCGAATCTTTGTATAGAAGAACGGCGCAAATCTCCGATCGATCTCTTTTGCATTCTTACAAGATTTCCTCTTCCTCCGAAATAAAAATAAACAAACGTTCTGGTCGCCTTTCTCCAACGCGTTTACACACGAACGCAGAGACAGCAGCAGCGACGCAAAACGAAGAGCTAAGTAAGCATAAAGATTCAGGTCCAGACAAGGCCGCGGCGGCGCCTGCATCGCATGGAAAACTCGGGGAACCCCGCGACGAACACGTGCGCCCCCCCCCCCCCTTTACGGGGCAGTGGCCAACTCTCTAAGTTATTACACTGGCGCTCTCGCGACTCATATGGGTGCAGCGCACTACACTATACCTGATACGCTATACCTATACACGCAAGAACGGCCACTTCTCTCCGTGGCTATTTATACCTTGGCCCGCGCTCGAAAATAAACCGCTCGCGTCCTTATACGAGGTATACGTGCTCTCTCGCTCTCGCTTCTGTTGTTGTGTGTGCATGTGTACAACGGGGCGCCCACGCGCTCCGCGAACACGTGTGTATTTATAACTTCCCAGTGCGTGTATTGTGCTGCACTTTTCTCTCGCTCTCTCCCCCCCCCCCCTCTCTCTCTCTCTCTCTCTCGACCGATATGCTGCCCGTACTGACCATACGCACGAGCTCTCGGTGCGTGGGATCGTCACCGGTTTATAAATAGACGCACGCTTGCAATTTCAAGAGGTGAATCGCGATTTTTTTTTCTCTCTCTCTCTCTCTCTCACGATCGCGCGGGGGATTCTGTTTTCGCGAATTCCAGTCTCCGATGCTATTCTCGGAGTGTATATAACGCTCTCTCGGCCCGTAAGTCAAGCGGAGGGTTTATACTTATGTTCGCGTGACGCTAGCGCGGAGCCGAGAGAGAGAGAGAGAGAGAGAGGAATGTCGCGCGTTTTCTTCGGATGCCGCGGTGAAAAGTAAACAAACACGTCGTTCGCGCATGGGTATATATAAATAACAAGCCGGTTTTATTTCGGGAGCATTTTCGGTATTCCGGAAACACCGTGTGTTGTGTGCTTGAGGATATAATAGGAAAAAAATCTAATCTTGCTCGTCGGCATCGGAGAGAAAGAGAGAGAGAGAGAGAGAGTAAAAGCTTTCTCGTGTTATCGCGCCAATTGGCGACTTTAATTACCAGCGCGCGCTCGCAAATATTCGAGCTTTTGACGAAGCTTAATTAGCAGTATAGCGACGCCTTTTTGGCTAAAAATCGAGAAACGCGCGCGACGACCTGATTAAAATGTTTGTTTGCAAGCTCTCTCTCTCTCTCTCTCTCTCTCTCTCTCTCTCTTGCGGGCAAGGTTCCGAGCGAGAGAAAAAAAGCAACAAGTGGTCGCAATTAAACGCGCGCGCTAGCGCGATTATTAATGGAAAACAAGTTATATAAATAGTCGCATTGTGTCGGGCGATCGAGTATATAGCGCATCATCGAGCATTTCTAGCCTATAGTCTTACAATTCGGATGTCGCGAAAAGCTATGTAAACAAAGTGCTTTATTGAAAAGCTCGATTAATTAGCGGCCTTAGCGTATACACACGATGTTTGATTTCGTTACGCCTCGCTGACGTTATTTGGCGAAACGTTTACACTTCGATTTACGAGTTTGTTTGGGAGCAAATAACGCGCGTTGCACGTTGTTGTGGAATATTGCAAAACGATCGCAACGCGGAATTAACGTCACAGAGCTGAGAAAAAAAAAAACGAACGGCGAGGTTGTAAAGTTTCGAGTTTTCGAGCCGGCGCCTGTTCTATTTAGAGCTTGACATTCTCGCATCAACGCGAGAATGCATATAGCTGAGATGACCCTAACTTTGCGCGCGCGTGTGTGTAACCTAAATACGATTCCGCCATTAATCGCCGCGTTTTTCACGCCGATACAGCGGAAAAAGTATCGGAAAAACACGCGAACGAGTGAAATGAAAAAAAAAAAAAGTCAAAAACTCACTTAGTACCAGCTGCGCGTCTCGTTCTCCAGGGAAGAAAAAAATCGGTTCGCTATTTTCCTCCGCGCTCTGGACTCACTTTCTCTCTCTCTCTCTCTCTCTCAAGCCTCCAAATTACGGAGAGTATAAAAACGAAGCGAAAACAGCCAAATACGGACGGCGACGATGAAGAATACTACAATATAGAGCGTATCACTTGAAAATATCACAGATGGTCAGAAGATCGTCGCATCGGCCAGTCCGGAATCTGACTCTCCGTAGGATCTCCCAGCACATGAGAGCGTGTCCACGCGTGTCGACGACGAGGCTTGTCTCTTCTGGCGAGAAGCTCCGAGTAGAGTTGGCCGAGCACGCCGTGGTATATAGGAGCGAGAGGTAGGAACAAAACAACGATCAGCTGTGACGAATCGCCGACGATTCGACTCTGCAGCCCTTCCACGTCCGGGGATGCATTTATGTATAGGCTCTCTCTCTCTCTCTCTCTCTCTCTCTTCGGCGGCTCTAGCACGTGTTGCGCTCAGCTCCCACTCTTTCTCTCGCTTATACCTTTAGCCACACGTGTATATACGCACACCTTATCGCTGCAGGACGCGCCTCCCTTTATTTTATCTCCTATAGATTCGTTTATATCTGGACTTCTCCCCCTCGTCCGCTGCTCCCACGCGATTCTTCCGAGTTTTTCTTTCCAGTGCCGATATCTTTCCTCGGGTGCGATTCGTGAATCAGGGAGAGCAATCGATGCAGTGGGAGGAGACGGACGAGAGAGAGTGTGAGAGAGGAACAGATTATTAAGGAGATAGAAAATATACGAGTCCGATGCAGGTCGACGACTACTGTACACTGATGATAATAGCGATGTGTACTTCGAGCTCCGCTGCAGCCGGTCAGCGTGTGGCCGCTCGGACAGACGCGCCGGGAGAAATAAAGCCTCGTCGCGACGCGTGGGCGGGGAGAGGGAAAGAAAACGAACGAGAGAGAGAGAGATGTAGCGAGAGGATGATGGACGAGCGAGACTATTTGATGTAGACGGAGAGAGAGAGAGAGAGAGAGAGAGAGCGACTCGTGCTTCGTTTTTGCTTACGAGTATCGTCATCGCGTGCTTACTATGAGCGAGAAATCGTTAACGAAACCTGCACACGAGGGATTACGTTTATTTCGCTCGCATCGAGCTTTGATCGATCTCTCGATTTATTTATACGTCGTATAATACCACTCGAGAAGAAAAAGCTCGAATACAGTTCTCGTTGGAAACACAAAACGATCGTCGGTGCGCCAGTACCGAAAGCTTAGTGCGGTCGAGTAGCAGATATACTCTCTTTGATCCCTCGGCCTAATCGAGTACGCGGGTCCCGCGACGACGCCTCGTTAAGTCGTTACTGACATGCCGGACCGTTACTAGGTCGTTATTACACGCGGCGGCGGCGACTCTTCCCCTCCGAGTCTGCGTGTCAATGAAGCGCTCGAGCACTTTCTGCGATTTAGATTCGCCAAGTTTTTCTCACCGAGTATAATAAGCGTCACGACTCGTCGTTAACTCTTTCTTGCCGCAGATTAGCTTCGCTCCATAACGAGAGATCGCTTTTCACTTTGCTCGCATGCAAATAGCCGAGTGAGAAAGGATGTACGTTATATACGTGTGCATAAGCAAACGAAGTTAAAATAGCTCGGATAATTTATTCAACGGTAAAACGAGAGATCAACACGTGTCGCTAATATACTCGCGGTTACAGTACCATATATACCGATATGAAAATTTAACGACGCTGCGCGAGCGCATAAAACTGCGGGTGTGCGTGTGTACAGTAATAATTTTTCGTTAACGGTTGATTTAATTAATTTGCACGCTCGATCATAAACGGAACACGAGATATAAGCAACAGAGGGATCGCGATCGAAATTCAAACGCCGATTATAATATAACGGCGGGCTGTTGAACTTTCGATTCCCCCAAAACAGTTAAAAAAAAAAAAAAGGCCGAAAACAATAACGTTCTCTCGCGTCGAATTTATCGTGTGTGGGAAACAATTTTGAGTCATCGATTTATTTACCCCAATCAGCTCGATCGCGACGATAGAGGACGCGTCAGTTTTGTAATTGCATCGCGTAAACACAATACGGACTCAATATAAGCAAGTTAGCCTGTGAGTATATAGTATATAGCGCTGTAAAAAGAAAAAAAAAAAAAAAAAAGAAAGAATTATAGTTTGGCGACCGGTGAGTATACAGCTGGCGCGCAAACAAATCAATTGCCGCGCGCGGCGGACAAAAGTCGATGATCGGACCTTCGTCGTCGGAGCGAAAGTCGCCGAGTCTCATTGCACTTTTCCGTCGTGTTACGCCGCGCTCGAGACTTTCCTCCTCTTGATTCTCTCTCTCTCTCTCTCTCTCTCTCTCTTCGTTCGATGTATAAACAATGTCTATGTTATCATTCGTCTCGATTGAGCCGTATTGATCCTCGTACGAATATCTCAACGTCGTGCAATTATACATACGTAAAAACAAAAACTAATGAAACCAAGTTCGCGAAGCCAAACTCGCCATCGTCCGTCACACCTCACATTCTCTTTCACTCTATAATACAGGGACTAGCTCGCTCTAGCATATGGCCTCATCGTACAGCTCTCCGTAGCTCCGCATCGCGTCTCGTGTCCCAGTTCCATTAGCGGCCCCGATAGCGACGCGGAGGAGCCAGTCTTCGTATTATATTAATAATTCGATGCAGTGCGAGCGACGCGGCGCTTATATAGCTGCCGGCGCCTCTCACTGCACTGCGCACCTCGCTGCTGGCGCCCCGATGGATAATAATTAGCCGCCACGACGACGACGACTTATAGACTTTGACGACGGAACGATCAGTCAACGCCGGCGTGATATACGCGACCCGGGTTCACGTATATGCTTCTTCTTCCCAGAGCTTTTATGTAACGCGACGGCGAATTAGCGCTGTTTTACAAATTAATTCTAGTTGAAACTCCGTATAATTATAACGGGTGATTCGAGGCGACGAGAGTCGGATCAAGGCCTATCATTGGGCTTTCGCGCGGTTATACGAAGAGTAGCTGTACGAGAATCGTTTCGAAATAACGTCCGAGGACGGTCAACGCGAGAGGCTGCACAAAGTTTCTCCGAATTTATAGTCCAATATCGCACCGGCTGAAGTCCATATCGCTCTCGGAAAAGAAGCCAGGAAGGCACTTTGTCAGGGAATATTAAAATTCGGTAGAGAGCTTTATACGAGAGCATTAAAAGTGTTGAATGGATTTTTCGGGAACCGACTGCCTGCGAATACTCGCAATAACTTTGTCCGCTTTTATATTCGCTCGTCGCGGCGTATAAATATTTACGCGTGCTGGTCGTTATATATATTGCGCTACGCGGACCTGAAAAAACTAGTGAATTTTCGACACATCGCCAGCGGAAAAACAAAAAAGAATCTCCGAGATTACGCGTATATACGCGGTTTTAAAGAAAACAGAGCGAGTCGGCTCTTTGAAAGCCCAAAAGCTAATATTTTCTAGCTTGTATGCAGTGCGCAAAGAAAAACACAACCTTATCGCGACGAAGAGTCTCTCTCGCTCGCACCTATATCCAGCAACGATAAGAGACTCTCGCATAGCAACGCGATCCTGTACACCGTATACGTATAACGAAATTCCCGAGTGTAAAGTGCGAGCAGCTGATGTACGTATACCTCTGTGACGGTGAGCATATTTCTTATATGTCGTCGAAGCGCTGATTTCGAATGTCGCGCACGTGCTATACGAGAGTTACTCGATAGAATTTTTGCGCTATCTTTCGATCTCATTAGACTTTAAATGCGGCTCCGATGCGATATTCCTCCTATTGTTGAGCGCGAAATTGGTATAAAAACGTGATTTGCGTTCGTTATTTCCAATACCGCGCGGTCGGGAATATTCGAAACGAGGGGCTCTGTTTTTAATCCCTCGCTCGGCGATTACAGAGAAAAGATGTACAAACAACGACAACAACGAGCAGAGCTTATCCATCGGGTCTATTTATAGATCGGCTTAATCTCCGCCTACGCTATCCATCTCCTTTCTCTCCCTCGTCGTTGATTGAATCAAGAGGCCCCGCGCTTCTTCTTCCCTGACCCTTTTACCACAGTGTGCGCGCTTATTTGCGTTACGTCGACGCGTGGATAATTTTACCGCGAATAACGGATTTTTTTAACGGCGCTTACACCGAAAAGCAATTAATGTTTCATTGAAAATTCGCGGCGTTCGCGATGTTGATTGAAGTCGCGCGCGGCCTTTTACAAAGGAGCAATTTCAGTAGCCGACGAGCTTTATGCACTGCAGGTTTTCAAAGGCCGACGAGAACTCTATATGCAGTTAGCGCGAGCTATTAACGAACGCTTATCGATCCCCTGTAAATATTCCACATCGTGTGTACAGTTTACCAAGAAATGCTGCGGGAGAAACGTTAATATCGACATTTTTCAACGAATTTGCGCGAAAAGCTCGCCCCCGCGAAATTTGAAAAAAAATAACATACCTCTCTCGCGTCGTTATATACCGAGCGAGAGGCGGCGCCACACGTCCTGGGAAGTTTGAAAAAAAAAAGCTCTCACGTCTCGGAAATGCCGCTGCTGCCGCGGCACCTCAGGGAAGTCGGGCAAATGAACGACTTTATGAGCGAGACGAAAGAGAGAGAGAGAGAGAGAGAGAGAGAGAGAGAGAGTAGGTAGAGAAGTAGCGGCATATTCATGCAGAGGAATCAATTTCGCATAGTGGCCGCGCGAGAGCTTAAAACTGCGCTCGTGCGTGCGTGTGTACTCGTTTTATTAATTTTGCGGAAGGGGTTGAAAATTGAGAGTCCGTTTGAAGTGAATTGCAAGAGGGACTGCAGAGCGAGACTCGAGAGAGGAGAATTTTCGCGGAGCTTGCATCCAGAGGATACATGGTATTACCTGCGTGCCTTGGCTTTTATGCCGTATATACTGAGAACGCCGTGATGATTCTTGATTAAAGAGGGAAAACTTATGCGGAAATTTTAAAATTGGTTCGTGCTCTCGCGTGCGCGGAAACGATGTTTAGAATAACGAGCTTGTTAGCCGTGCGCGCGCGCGCCCATTTCCGTTGTTTATGAGCTATAATGATTCGTGGAAGCGGAAACGCGAGTTAGGAGGTGCTTGAAGAATGTAACATGATTTGATTATGCTTTTACCTAGAATTTTAATTATCAACTTATGTTTCTCGCATATACACACCCCGGGAACTTTTACTGGAAGGCTTTTTAAATATCGCATAGAAAATATCGAAAGCTTCCGCTGCGTTGTTATATACTCGCAGGGATTATGACGAGACGAGGTGAAGATATTATCGTTTGAAATTTTTCATCAAAATTGCTGCTGCTTATAATTCTGAAATATATAGAAGAGAAAGCAGAGAAAAAAATGGCAAGCACTTTACATCACCGATAGATTCAAATTCCTCCCATTCAAGCCTCAGGAATAAACTAATAACCAGGCCTTAATCCCGCCGAAAGTCCTCATCTCTCGTACACCCAAAGCCCAGCTCCTCGGAATAATAACCGTAGCTGAAGCAATTACAAATTACGCTTAAAAAAGAGCCGCCTGGTCATCGCTCCCAGAATTTCATTTCGCGCCGGGGCTCTATCAGACTCCTGAATAAAACACCGTCGAGCTGCACGTTAACGCCAAAAAGAAGAAAAGCCGAGCCGCTTATATTCTTATCAACGCGACGGATAGCTATACCGAAATAACCCCGAGCCAGCAAAAAGCTCATGTATAAGAAAGCAGCCCGTCCGATCTGATCCGAGAGAGCTCGTGGTATACGTGTGACAACAATAAATGAAGACTAATAGGCGAAGAGGAAGACGGAGTGTATATAGCACGGACAGAGCTGGAGACAAACAAGAAACCGCAGTTATAGAGAGAAACAAAGGGAGAGAGAGAGAGAGAGAGAGAGAGAGAGAGAGGACGCGGCTGCGAGCACGTATTCCGGGGCCAGAGGCGAACGGCACAACTGTCTGTCTGTTGTGTGCTTTTGGCTGGCCTTTTTTAAAAGAGAACCCGATAACTATGCGCGAGGTCGAGTGCCGTATAGTTTGGACGAGTTGGTTATATTTGTTTTTTGTTTTTTTTTTTTTTTTTTTAATTGACCGAGATCTGCTGTATAGCGGTTTGGGATGAGTTTTTATTAATGCGCGACGTTAAAAGTTAGTTATTGGAGAAGGGAATGACACGTCGTTGTTGTATTGGTCTCCTAAAGAAATTGATATTTTTTTTTTTTTAATAAAAAATTATACAAACAATAGGAAATGTTGTTTATTCGTTTGACTTTTCAATTTTTAACGCTACACCGGTATACCCCGACTGTGCAGCTCACGAATGGTCTACATGGATAAAGCTTCAGTGTGGATACATTTTTTATGCTTGATGTGGTCAATACTGATCGATTTAATCGTTGTCGTGCGATAAAAACGTATCGATTTTTATTTCTAACTCACGCGCGCATGCAGATATAGGTACCGTTATTGAAATTTTGATGCAAGCTCTGTAAAGTTCGAGATAAAATTGACACAACTGCAGTGCCAATTTGCGAAGATGTATAAAATCGATTCGTGTACCGACAATTATTTAATGACCGAATTATTTATAATTAACTCTACACTGCGAAGCTCCAATATTATCTATACAATATAACGAAACGATCAAATTAAATTGTATTAACGATGAACGATTATTGATATCAAAAGCATAACGTTATTATAGAAGAACACATATTTGAATTTCACTATTATAATAATAGAAGTATAAAAACAGCGACAATAAACATTTCCTCATCCATAATACGTTTCATACATAATAGGGCACACATTCAGTCAAATATTCCCCACCTGAATGAAAATGACTTCGACGCGCGCCAGGTGTATAGTAAATTGACAATAGAGACCACTTTAATATTGTGTTCTTTTATATTTCATTTTCAGCATATGTATATGTATATATATATATATATATATATACATATACGTGACGCAACTGGCTCATAGACCTATGAAATATTCTCGAGACATGCGCTACCCCTTTTGTGCTCCAATGTAGTCGAAAGGAAATGAATCCTTTTATTGTTAACTATATCATACTGACTACTGCGTCGCTCTCTACGCCAGGATACGACGAATGTTATTATTATAAATTATCTTTCTTTTCATCGCTGCTTAACTGCGGTTTAATCGTTAAATTGGAATTGTCGAGGATCTAGCGAGTTGTGACAATTGCGTACTGTTATGTGCTCGGTTCATATCGAGTATAACGTAGTTTTCGTTTCTTTTGCTTCGTTGCAAGATTTAATGCGAAAAAAAAAACAATTTAATACAATTAGGATAATTCCACGGCTGTATCGATTAGCAACGAAGTTAAATTTTTCATTAAAAAAAAAAAAAAAAAAAAAGGTTTACGAGTATTAACTATATCGATCGTTTCTAATAGCCAACAGTTCCATTTAAGAAACTTTCCGAACAACCCTCGCGTTTTCTTCGAAAACTTCCAGCGCCCTCCCTCATGAATACTTAGACCGCAGAGCCTCGCTGAGCACATTTGAATAGCCGAGGACAGTCGTGCGCGCGCATACTTTCCAAACAAATTTCCCTCCCATTAAAACTCAAAAAGCTCGCGCCGCGCTATTGTAATCATCATCGTCATCGCGATATACATTATACCCGCGGGATGTGCAACTCCGCCCGAAATCCGCTGCACACGATCCGGCCGTTATCAAGAAGCTGCCCGAAAACTTGGCTGTTGTACACAAGAAAACAAGTGCGATTACAGGAGAGAGAGAGAGAGAGAGAGAGAGAGAGAGAACAAGCGACGTAGCTCAAGTTTCTTGCTCCGAAATCGCCCCTGTAACCCCCTGAAGCTTTACTATACGCTTATACATCCTCACCCGTGCTCGAGAGCTTTCGCAATTAGCGCGCTAGATCGATCCACAGCCCGGTGGACGATCCGTCGGTTTATTTATTTTCTTACTTATTTTCCGTTTCGAAATTAGACGTTCTTGTCACGATCCATCGGGGCAAGCCTTAAACGAGCCGAAAACGAGCCATAAAAATGTCCCGGTTGTATGTATTCGTTGCAGGATAGCGCATACGGTATATATATAAATTGTGTATATTCCAATCTCGCACAGACTAAGGAAATTCACGATGTTATATACGCTTAAAATATATATATTCCGAAGCTGGAAACTCACCGTGTACTTATCACAGACAGTAGTGGTCAAAGGATGAATCGAGAGCTGCAGGCACTCGTGTCCGGCACAGAATACGAAGCTTCTTACCACGATGTAATCCTTCGACCTGGGGTATACGAGTGCTGTATAAACCGTATACAAAGTCGCGTGCGGACGAGGTTAGCTCAACTAGTGACGTTGCTCCTGAGGTTCCCGGCTCCTTTTATACAAAGCCTCCAGCTGTTTGTTACTTTCTCAGCTCCCGCACGTGTACGGGTTAATCCTGAGCAGCCAAGACGTGCTCATTAAACACGTTATGGTTACTCGGCCGTTGCGAGCTGTCAGAGCGTCGTTAATCGCTTAGCGTTGGCTAATGTCGCGACGCCGATGTCGCCGGGGCTACTTACGCTTACCGATGAGGCAAGGGCGCGGTCAGCCAACCGTGCGATATTGCCCCGCAGCAGCGGCATCAGCTCTCGTTTAATTGCTTTTCGATGGGGTTGCCGCCACCGCTTCCTTCCGCTTCTGCGGTGTCTGCGTCTATACGCGTATTTTTTGTTTACAGAGATATAGCGTGGGCGAGAGACGCGACGATTGACCTCGTAATACATTTTTTTTTTTTTTTTGTTTACACGCGCGCCTGCTTTTAACCCCTCGATTTAGATTATGGTTAAGTTAGTTTTTTGCATTTTTTAAGAGGGGCTGTCCTTATTGTCTACGTCTTGGACGTACACATATAGACAACGACGCGATGATTGCGATAAGGGAGAATCGAAACGAAGGCCCCTTAAGGGGCTGCTTGAAACTGTTTTATCGACGATCTATCCATAAGAATGATCAGACCCTCGGAGATTTTCATAGATTTGTAGAATATCTACCATGAATAATGGATAATGAAATGACAAAAAAATCGATCGCTATCCGTAAAGACAAAATATATAGTAAAACATTTTTTAAATCACGATTCATAATTACAAGTATACGACGTATAGGTATGATACCGATATTCGCGACGGACTCAATTAATGCCTGTAATTGCAACGAATCGCGAAATGAACAAGAAGTGCGAAGCCTTGCGCAATATTGCGAGCCAAACCCCTCTGGGATCTCTTCGAGGAATCAATGATTAAAAGTCAAATCAGTATTTCCACCTCTCGGCTCCGTTTTAATTAACTAAAAACAAAAATCAAACGTACCTTACTGTAGGGAATTCCAATCAGCATTATTATTCTTTAAAATTTTATTAAATTCTTTTACCTTTTCGCAATAACAATCATAGCACCTATATCGCATAACTAATTGTCGTTAAAAAGTTAAGTTTAATAGGCCAGTTTTATCAAATTTTAAGGTAAAAAAATTAATTGTAATATTGATAATATTTTATATACCACGTTCGATATTATTATTAAGTTAAAAATTGTTTTTCTCTTTTTTCCACATTAAAACGTATATATGTCTTATTTTTTCTGCAATTTTTGTATTGTAACAGGCATTTGACATTTTATCATGAGTTAAAACAACATTTATAACGGTTAAACGCTTATTTAGTTAAATCGTTAACCACAACTTAGCTAAGTGTCTTTTTTTCTACCAAAATTCGCACAAAGCTAGAAAGAAGGTACGCGGTTACGTAAAAGCAAATAAAAGCGATTTCAAACTTTATTAAAACTTTTTATTGACAGCTCATCGGGCCTGATTTATCACATGCTAAAACGGACTAATATCGCGCGGCTCTATCTCAATTTCGAAGCGACTGCGCAGCAACAATTTTACTTACGTAAGACGATAAATTTCCCGCTAATAGATCCTAGCCAGACTACTGCAGGTGGTTTTAGTACTAAAGGATGAGACCACACGTACAAATCATTCTAACGACCTTTAGTTCTCTAACTCTACGAATTCAGCTTTTTGAATTACTCGTTCTTTTTTTTTTTCTGGCGATCAACCGACGATATCCCTCATTATACCTCTCA